>JARHVA010006152.1:0-10000 GCA_037957365.1 Torreya grandis | reverse complement strand
TAGAGCCTTATTTTGTCAATGGATGTTAGGTTGTCATTAGATCCTATGAAATATAAATAGTGGGATGTTATTTTGTTATTATTGTGAAACATATGATGAATTTTATGAGTGATTTCCTTGTACTTATATGTTGTGGTATTAGTATGTAAATCTATATTATAATCCATGGATTATTTTATATGATTTGTATAATAAATAATAGTACTAATGACACTAAGAAATTAAATAGGTGAAAAGGATTTCACGTGCTTACTTAGTATCACTAATACACATATTTAAATTAATTTGATTGAGTTGTGTGTATGAATATGATTGATCTGAGTGATCTTAAAAATATATGAAAACTTTGGCCAAATTAATGTTTATAGAAACATTGTCATTTAACCTAATTGATTTAGTATGCATGTATGCATGATATCATGTTAGAACATAATTATTTATGATATGTTGCATGTGATGGCTACCTTACAAAACATGGGTTCTAGTTAGATACTCGATACCTACACCGTTATCATTTTCTTACCTATCAAGAGAGGGTCTTTACCTAGTGGTGAAATTGTGCAAGGGACTATGGTCCATGGCTACTATGGAAAATCACTCTGATGATGCTTTCCATCCCCTTTAATAGGCAACTAATAGAGACTTTTAATCTTGATTTATTATTATATATTACCAAGTTCATGGATACTTTTATGTTTCATGGAACATTGTATAAATGTATATTCACATTTATATGTATAGCATTGTATAGTTATATGATTATTACATATTACCATAAAATAGTTGGATTGTCTTATTCTATAAATTCTAGTGTAAACTTTCAGTAGTTGGATGAGATTTTATTTTTCATATTTATGATATGTAATGATTTGGTTACAAAATTTAGTTTGTTTTTATTAATTAATCATTAAATAAATGAATAAAATCAAATTTATGAATTATTTACATGCATTTAGTTAAATGTCAAGTAACTTAACTTTAGTTGAGAAAAATCATTTTTGAGTTAGTGAGGTAAGTTTAAAAAATTACCTAATTCTAGTTAAACCCAGTGGGGTTCTAACATTCTGGTATTAGAGCAGAGGTTAAAACTCTAGGACTTAGTGAGTCCACTAGCATATTATTATCATTTTATTAAAAATAAAGGAGCATAATTCATGGTAGATTAGGTGGTGAGGTTACTTCAAATACTAACTCTCCGGTTAATCCAATTCATTTTGTCATAAAATAAGCTATGAATTTGGATTAGATTCTTGAAGCCATGCATGAAAATAGGGACTGAATCATGACCTTATAATAGTAAGTTCATGGACAAGTTGAGTATGTTAATCAAGAAGAACCTAAATAACACCCTATTTAGTAAGAATTTCAATAAGAGCATAGGAATGAAGAGGTTTCATAGGATGCACGGGCTCGTGTAGATGTAGATCTTACATGGGAGATGAATATATTTAATCCTTCCAATTTTGATGTAACTTTGTTATGGGATGGTGTAGAATCATGGTTAAAAGAGATGGAAAAATACTTTGAGATTTGCAATTACTTTGAATTAACCAAGGTAGTTTGGGGAGCATATTAGCTTGTTGGAGAAGTAACAACATGGTAGGAAAATAATAACGTTAATATGAACCTCATATCCACTACCACCACATGGGAATGATTCATAGGTTTGTTTAAATCATTATGGTTTCCTTAGTTGTATTTTGACTATAAGTTAATAGATTTTCATAATTTGAGATAAGGAGATATTTCAATGAATGAATATTGGGAATAGTTCACTAAGATCCTAAAATATGTTCCTTAGTATCAAAAAGATGAAAGGTTTCAAATTTGGAAGTTAAATATGGGATTAAAACCCCAAATAAGATGTGAGGTAGATGTGCATGGGCCACCTACGATGGATCAAGTCTTTGAGAAAGAAGTAAAGTAGGAAATAAAGCTAAAGTCTCTTACTCAGGTTAGAGATAAGTTCAAGGAGAAGTTTAGAGGTTCTAAACCTACCCTTAAAAATAAAAACTTGAAAAGGAACAAAAATTACAAAAACCAATTTGGGAATCAAAATGCTAAATTTAATCATTTCTCAGGTAAAAAGAAAGTGGAAGGTGGTTTCAAGTCTAGTTTCAAGGGAAAGAAACAATCTAAAATAAAAGGACCACCTTAAATATGTTTCATCTATGTGGGTGATCACTATGTTATGGAATGTACTCAAGGAAAGTAAGAAGGTAAAGCTAAGGGTTCTATGTAGCAAGGGTCCTTTCATCATACGACCATTGATAATTATTAGGATGATTTTCAAGTCTATTTTATCGAGGTTACAGGTAATATTTTTGGTCATCCCATTTCTATTTTGATTGACACTAGAGTTATAGAATGTCTTATTTATCCTTAAATGCTAAAAGGGTTATCTATAAAAGATGGTATAATGGACAATACATGGTTAGTGCAATATGAGAATAAGTCTAAGGTTAAAGTTTATAGGTGCTTATTAGAATATAAGTTTGAATTCCCTAAATTTAGATCAATATTAGATATTTATGAATCACCACTGAGATCACATGATGTGATCCTAGGGGTAACTTGGCTAGCTTAGCATAAAGCAAAGGTAGATTGTTACCTCAAGAAGGTAAAATGTTAGGATGATTTTGGGAATCAAACTCAAATTCAAGGTGAGAAAAGGGAGATGAATATTAGTCAAATTTATTTAATTTGTCTCAAGAAGGATCACAAGAAATTATGACAGGCATTTATCATTGAAATAAAAGAGATGGATGAATCTAAGGAATATTTCATTAAGAATTATCATTTCCTTAGGAACGTTCAAGTTGTATTTCCATAGGAATTTTTGAGTTTACCACCCAAGTGGGAGTTTGACCTATTGATAGACATCATACCTAGTTGAGAACCACATTCCAAGTCACCCTATAGGATAATGACTATAAAATTAGTTGAGTTAAAGGCTTAATTACATGATTTGTTATCTAAGGGGTTGATTTGATCAAGTGTGTCACCATGGGGTGAACCAATGGTGTTTTTTAATAATAAAGATGGTAACCTTATCCTATGTATTTATTAAAGGATGTTGAATAATCAAAAAATCAAGAACATGTATATTTTGTCTCGCATTGATGATATTTTCAATCAAATACATGGGGCAATAATTTTCTCTAAGATAGATCTCCAAGCAAGGTATCACTCGCTGAGAATTCAAGAAGAATATATTCCCAAAATAGCATTTAGAACTTGGTATGAACACTATGAATCTACAATGATTCTTTTTGGTTAATAAATACTTCCTCAACATTCATGAATCTCATAAACAGTGTGTTTAGTGATTATCTGGACCATTTTGTGTTAGTTTTTGTGGATGATATCCTCATTTATTCCAAGAATGAGGAATAACATTTGAAACGTCTAGATTTGTTTTTGCATTATTTTTGGAAGCATAAATTATATGGTAAGTCATCCAAGTATGCATTCTTCCATAGTAAGTTTCAATACTTGTGGCACATTATCTCTGCAGATAAAATTTTAGTTGATCTAGAAACAATAAGAGCCATAATGGAGTGGCTATCACCTAAAAATGCACATGAAGTGATAATTCTTATGGGATTAGTATATTATTACAAGAAATGTGTTCCAAATTTCTTGAAAATATCTAACCCAATTACCTCTCTTAAGAAAAATAATCATAGTTTTATTTGGTCATACAAGTTCAAAAAATGCTTTTAGGAGTTAAAAAGGAGGTTTACTTTAGCACTTGTGCCAAGAGTTCCTTATCCTAATGGTTAGTTATCAGTGATTATAGATGCATCTAGGGATGGCCTTGGAGGATTTCTTATACAATATGGTTCATTTATAGTGTATGAGTCTAGGAAGCTAAAGCCATATGAGGAAAATTATGCCCCACATGATCTATAACTTGATACAATAGTGCATACCTTGTAAGTCTGGAAGCATTATCTATTGGGAAAGATGTTTGAGCTCAAGACTGACAACTTGGGGATTAAATATATCTTCACCCGATTTAACTTGAATTCTCATTAGAGACAATGGCTAGAGTTCTTATCTGACTATGATTTTGATATTAGCTACATTAAGGATAAGGAAAATAGAGTTGTTAGACTCCTTAGTCATAGAAGGTACACAACAACTTTATCTACTATTCAAAGTAATTTCTATGATTAGGTAATTAAACTCTCTCCTAGAGATAAATTCTATGAGTATATTAAGAAATCTTTGTTAGAGGATGCTCAGCATTCTATGTTTAGAGGATACAAGCTAGAGAATGATGGTATTTTAAGGTATAATGGTAGAATGTATGTACCTAGTAGGAAGAATTAGAGGAGCACGGTGCTAAATTAATTATACAATTACCTTATTCAGATCACCCTAGAGTGACTAAGCTCATGGTTGAGCTAATACCTCTTTATTTTTGGAAGGGAATTAGAAGAGATACATCCAATTTTATTTATTGATGTTTAGAGTGTCAGTGTGTTAACATTGAATATGTACATCCAACATGAGTGTTATATCCTTATGATATACCAAAATAGAAGTGATAGGTAATTAATATGGACTTTGTCCAAGGTTTCATGTTATCATGGAATTGACATGACATGATATTGGTAGTGGTTGAAAAACTAACCAAGGTATATCACTTCATACCAGGTAATCTGATAGATAATGTACCTATGCTTGCAAAGAGTTTCATGAAATACATGTAATAATTACATGGGTTTATAGATAAGATCACTTATGATCAAGATCTAATAATGACATTTAAGTTTTGGTTGACTCTAAATTTAGTCTTAGGCACACAATTGAATTTTAGTAATACACATCATCTAGAAATGGATGGACAAATAGAGAGGGTGAACCAAGTTCTAGAAGATCTTCTTTTAATGCATTTCATTGATCAACAATACAAGTGGGAAGATTACCTTCCACTAGTAGATTTTGCTTATAATAAATCTTACCAATCAACATTAAATATGGCTCCATTTGAAGCTTTGTATGGAAGGAGGTGTCAAACACCAATCAATTAGGACAAGCTTGCAGATAGGTTGGTCTTTGATCTTGAAATGCTTGTGTAAATGGAAGAGCAAGCCAGATCAATAAGGCAAAGGTTGTTTGAGGTAAATGATAGATATAAAAGTTATGTTGATCTAAAAAGGATAGCAAGATAGTTTTGGTTAGTTATAAAGTGTTTTTATGGATCAAGCCTCAAAAAAGCCTAATTAACTTTGGTAAATCAGTGAAGATATCATGAAGATATGTTGGACTCTTTGAGGTCTTATAAGTAATAAATAATGTAGTGTATAGGCTTGATTTTCCACCAGATCCAGCTCTCATGTATAATTTTTTCCATGTGTCCTATCATAAAATTTATGTTTCTAATCCCTCTCATGTATTGGATTGGAATGCTCTACAAGTTTTGTATCCCATGGTGGTCACAGTAGAACTAATAAAAATAATTGACACTCTCAAACTTAATTTATGTAATAGAGAGGTGTCACAGTACAAGGTGTAGTGGAAATAATATTTTGATGATATTACAACTTGAGAGGACTATGATGAGTTCTTTAGGTTGTGTCCACATTTATTTATTTAACATTTACTGATGTTATTTGATTTTCTACTATGTACTATTTAATTTAAAAATTCTTGTTTGAAATAAGTGTCATCAGTGTCATGACCAATTTTAAGGGGAAGGATGTTACATCCTAATTTCCTCACTAAACCTTATTAGCTCATTAAACTGATATTGTTGTGGTTAATGATGGTTAATTTATTTTTGTAGAAATTTTTTTCATGTATGTTGATGTATGGATAGACATATAATAATTATTGCATGACTCATTACTTATTAGTTATTTATACATAAGTTTTATATGTATATTAATCATGCTTATTTAGTACTATTATGTTTTATCAACATTGTTAATGGTTATTATTGATACGTGTTAACTACTATTTGCGTTTGTTGAGGTGGATGTACGAGACAATCCACTCTCCAGATAGATATGGGGGGAGAGTATCATTAGATATAATGTGGTATATGACTATGTTAGGGGTAGAGAGATTCAATGTGTAACCTTCAACACACCACATAGTATAGTTAAAATTCATTTTACTTATAAGTTGATGATTACATGTTTTCTCTAATCTTAGTTACATATAGGTTTTTCATGCTCGATAATGCTGACTAGTTTTGATCCAAACTTAGATGCTAATATTAACAAGTTTATTGTCTGTGTTCTTTATGACCATGATGTTTTATGATGTTGCAAAATATTATAGTTATAATTGTCTCTTAGATGAATTTGTTGTGTGGCTTGTTGACTGCATGATTTAATTTTCCATAACAACCTCCTTACTCTATCGAGTACCTATAAATAATCAATAGAAAAACTTATTGTCAATAAAAGGTTTATGACTGACAAGGATATAAATTACTATTTCTAGTTTATTAAATGAAGTTAATTATTAAAACATTAAAAAAAAATAAGTCATAGTTAAATTGGGATTTAGGGGTAACCATGGTGATATTATTTGTAACACCAAAAAGGGGTTAGAATAAACATAAACATTTGAACTATTTAATGTCATTTTTTTAATATGATTCAAATTATTAATTAATGATTGCATTGTTTGACATTTTTTTGTCAACCCTAAATTTGAGGAAAGATATCATTATGTTTTGTGGATGAGTCAAACCATGCAAAGTGGGAACTCAGGTATTACAGTGGGAATCTTGTTAAGGTTACATGATGGACTATGATGTTTTTATTTAGACTAAATAAATGTTAGCCATGCCAAGAAATTTTGTTGTTTATGGTGAGTCTTTCTTGAGATTTAATTACGGAGGAGGATTTGTCATGAAAAGAGGGGTTTCTGGTGGCATACATACGATAGAGGATATGATAAAAATGCATGGGTTTTTGAGAGGAAGGATAAAATTCATCAATAGAAAATAATAGAGGAAAAGAGGAAAAACTTTGACAAAGGCAAAGTGGATAGTCTTCACTTGAGGCATATTATAGAGGTAAGGTTTTTTTCTTTGATTACCCTACATATCTATGTTAATGTTAATGTTGGATTAATATTGAATGTTTTAGAATGGTTATTAAAATGTTATACAAAATTGTTTATACTATCATGAAATCAGGGATTCAACCCTATGGAAGGATAAATCTATCCACAAAATTGAATCACTAAGTTGAAGTTGTCATAACATGAACATAGCTATTTTGGGTAATGAAAATGAACATGGATATAATTTATATTTAGATTTATTTAGTTGTGTTTGTTTATTATGTAAACCTTGGTAAAGGCTTGGTCGTAGAACTCTAGTAAATGCCTATAAATATTCATTTTGACTAGAAGAGTATATGTTAGTATAAAAAAAGGGACAAGGGTTTCATGTGAAACTTATCCTAATTATAAATGTGTATTAGTTGTTGGGGGGTTATTGAGACCATAGAACCATTTTTAACATTTTTGGGTTCTTACCTTGTCTCAGTCATTTATGATAGTTTTAATAAACAAATTATGGCTTAATGTTTTAAATAAGACAATAAGGATGTATAATCTATGGAGTCGATTTCATGTTGGAGGACCAAATTCGACCTCGGCATATTTTTAATATGGTTTTGTAAGAATTATTATTGTATGAAATGAGCATATTAATACCACAATGTCGATAAATATTCATGGACTTAAGTGTACCATATGTTATACTTTAGGGTAATTGCATTGAGTGACTCTATGCCTTAATCTATTCTTGTTTTGGTTATTTGATTCGTTAGGAGTAGAAGCATTTTTTTGGCGTATACTTTTGGTAATGACATTATGTTTTAAGCTTGCTGGAAGAATAATATTGGGGTAGATTCTTACATCTAATTAAATATTCTATAGTTATCATTTTACATAAATGAATTTATGTTTGGTTAAAATTAATTCAGTTGTTCATATAATTTATGTGTAAAATAACCATGTGATTAATGGTTTTTAAAAATCTCGTAGGCATATAATTAAGGTATAATAGTTTATTATTATATATTGAGATGAGTAAGATTTATATGATTTATTTTTGAAAATCTGAGTACGGACTTTGTGCCATATTTTGACTATATATAAACTTAATGTTTTCTTAAGATAAGAACTCAGTTTGAAGGATAAACCCTCTGTGTGTGTGTGTGTGTGTGTGTGTGTGTGTGTGTGTGTGTGTGTGTGTGTGTGTGTGTGTGTGTGTGTGTGTGTGTGTGTGTGTGCGCGCGCGTGTGTGTGTGTGTGTGGTGTGTGTGTGTGTGTGTGTGTGTGTGTGTAGTTACATACATATATTTTGTTTATGATTTATACATATAGACATATATGTTGTTTATGAATTATACATATAGAAATATATACATATAACCATTTATATGTAGCTTGCCATTAGGAATTAAGTAGTTGAGAGAATTATTATATATATATATATATAATAATTCTCTCAACTACTTAATTCCTAATGGCAAGCTACATATAAATGGTTATATGTATATATTTCTATATGTATAATTCATAAACAACATATATGTCTATATGTATAAATCATAAACAAAATATATGTATGTAACTAGACACACACACACACACACACACGCCATTAGGAATTGAGTAGTTGAGAGAATATATATATATATATATAATATATTATATATATATATATATATATGGAGGTATGAGGTATTTATGTGTATATGCAAGTAAACTAGTAATGATAATGGGATAAAATAATAGTGTTGGATTACCCTAGGTTTTATTCATTTGTTCATGTGATCATAATATTTAGGATGGCTGAGAGTTCCTAGTATGAATATAGATGTTTGTGTAAAGTAAATTAATGCATTTATATGTGATCTATGATGTATTTCATTGAAATTAAATGTAGCTACAACATTCATAATTGTTGAATAGTAGGTAGATGATCTGGAGTATAAATTAGTTGTATGAATGGAATTTGTATGAAAACTTGAAATAGTGTGTAAATTCCTAATTTTGTTTACTTCCATTATAATTCATGTAAGGGCATTTAAACATGAACTTTTCAAAAACTTTTATTATCTTAAATATTGCTTGATAATTAAATTTCTAAAAATAGAGCCTTCTTTTGTTAATGGATGTTAGGATGTCATTGGAACTTATGAAATATAAACAGTGGGATGTTATTTTGTTATTATTGTGAAACATATGATGAAGTTTATGAGTGATTTCCTTGTACTTATATGTTGTGGTGTTTGTATGGAAATCTATATTAGAATCTATGGATTTTGAATATTATTTTTATAATAAATACTAGTATTAATGACACTAAGAAAGTAAAATAGGTGAAAAGGATATTATGTGCTTATTTAGTGTCACTAATACATAGATTTAATGTAATCTGATTGAGTGGTGTGTGTGAATATGATTGATCTGAGTGATCTTAAAACTATGTGAAAAATTTGGCCAAAGTAATGTTTATAGTGAAACATTTTCATTTAACCAAATTGATTTAGTATGCATGGTATCATGTTAGAACAAAATTATTTATGATATGTTTCATGTATGGTTACCTTACAACACATAGGTTCTAGTTGACTTCTTGATATCTACACCATTATCATGTACTCAACTATGAAGGGAAGGCCATTCCCCATTTGGGTGATTATGTTGGGGTTGTGTGGTCTATGGTTGATGTGTAAATCACTTTGATTATGCTCTCCCTCCCCTCCAATAGTCAATCGATAGATAATTTTATTCATGATTACTTATTGGATGTTGGCGAGTTCATGGATACTCATATGTTTCGTGAAACATTATATAAATGTATATTAATATTCAGATGTATAACATTGCATAATTATACTATTATTATATTTTAGCATTCAATAGTGTATTTGTCTTATTATATAAATTTTGATGTAAACTTTCAGTAGTTGTCTAATATTGTATTCTATAGATTTATGATTTGGTTATGAAA
>JARHVA010006151.1:567500-992700 GCA_037957365.1 Torreya grandis | reverse complement strand
AAGTAATAATAAAATGCTATGGGGGGAAGCTTAGAATGTGTAAGATTTTGAATAACTTATGGGTTCATCAATTCATTTGATCTTTTTATTGACACTATGGTATAAAAATACTAATATAATGATAAATAAATAAGATAGGTTAAATCTATGATATAATAATAAAAAATAGTAATTATATTTAACTAATGCATTAAAAATAAGAACAAATAGAACAAACAATAATTTAATACAAAAAATAAAAATGAAATTAAAAACAAGGCTAGAATTTGAGACATTTTGTTTCTATTTTGAAAATTTGAGACCAAAATGAGGATTTGGAACTGACTATGCAACGATGTGTCAAATCTTACTGTCAAAATATAAAAAAGACATATTCAGTGCTCTTATGAATACATATTTGGATAATTCAACATGTTGTTAAATTTGTACTACCTATTTCTACCAAATGATTCCTTTTCTACCAAATCTATACCCTACAATATTTTTTATTATAGATTTTTTATACAAGTGCATTATTAGATTTCATATAGTTTTATATGATTGTAGTGTATAAATATCTGGTATAATATCTTATTTTGTCTCTTTTTTGTCCTTGAACTAACCCTTGAAAATAATAATAATATGTTCAAATTTAGTTTACTTAGGAGACCCTTTGAGGAGTTTTAGCTATAAATTCTAGTTATTTAGAGTTAGAGTAAATGTAGTTTTCTTGTGCATGTGAGTAAAATTGAGTGAGATTTTTGATTCCTCTCATTAGGTGAAGTGAAATGTAACTAATGAAAATTCACATAAAACATATTTTGATACAAGTTGATGATGTTGAAATAATTGAAGATGACATAACAATAATGAAGTATCAATGTGTAAGCTCCATTGAAAAGTGTAATAATATATCTGATCAATATGTGGCTCAAACTTAAATTAATAGAAAAGGATTAAATATTCACTTAATACTTGATAAATGAATATGTATTATTTTTTATATATAGGTGTAGTATGAAATTTTGAGCTATTGGATTAAACTTCACGTAAACATGTAATTTGAACTCAAAACATTAAACTACCTATTAAGAAGGATTATGGAAACAAATCAAAATCATAAGACAAAACCTTACCAAATCCCTTGTTTCAACTAACCTATTTTCAAGATGTTCAAGTGGATGGTTGATTTCTATTAGACTCAAAATTTTGACATTATGATTTCTTGATCATGATGTTGGATGCATAGATTGAAGGATTAGATTGACATGGAGATATTATTGATTCAATACTTGGTTCAAATGGAGGAGAGGATCTTGTTTATATAGAATGTTTAGGGAAGGATCAGTGGCTAGGATTCAAATTTGGCTTGTGGAGATCTATGGTGGAGGATTTTTTAATTCCTTGGAAGCCTCTAGATGTAGTGGCTTCTAGAGAGGAAGGGTGAGAATAGAGAGGATTATAGAATTGGAGATTTTTTAAAATCTTCTTAAGGGTTAATTAGGATTAATTAGGGGATTATATAGGTATTAGGTGGGTGATTAAGGACTAGGGTGTAGGAGAGACTATGAATAGGCTAGTAAGGTGGTCATGGGGAATTTAAAATTCCTAAATAATGCATAAGTAGGGATTAGGATGGGATAATAGGGATTTAAAATGATTAATTAAGGAGTGGGATAAGACCATATCTAGTTAGTAGATGAAGAATAACATAGGGGGACATTAGATAAATGACTAGAAATGGGATAAATTAGTGAGATTAAAGAGGATAAATTAATTAAGATGAATTCATGTTGAATGATAGTAATATTAGTGATATTAAATGAAGCAAGTAGATTTAGGTGCGTATATTTTGACCCTCTTTAAAATGATATTGCGAGTGGATGAAGTAGAAGGATTAATGGTATTTCAAATAAAACCATGTCATAGATGAATTTTAGTAGATTATGTTAGTGGATATTATGCCCCCCTCGAGGGGATATGAAGGGAAGAATGAGATAGATGACCACTCAAAAGAAGAAATAACGGGTGGGATGAGATGAATAGATGAGGGGATGGGATATCAAAATGTGAAATAGAAGATGGATAAGATGGATTTAACTCGATCAATGAGATATAAAGTGATTATGCCCCTGGCAAAGACACATGCACAAGGAATAGAAATGACTAAGTTAAAGTTGTCAACACATCCTAAGGGGGAATCAACTATAACATGATGATGATAAGATTAAAAAATTTCATAATATTTAGATGTATCCCAAGCAAGGATGCATGCAAGGTAGATCCATTGGACAAGATAAGATAAGGATTTGATAAGATTGATAATGGGGGTAACTCAAAGATAAATCAATTAATATGATGTATAGAGAATAAATGATATGATCGAGTGACCAAAAGACAAAGGAGAAGAATTAGAGTATGATTTAAATATTTTGGGAATATTGGTATTTTATTCCTAATTTAGTTAAGGGTCTAAAATAAGAAATAAATAAATAATATTACAATAATTACATTACTAATTTATATATTTTATTTTTCCTTTTAAACATTTCTAAATATAACAATAAATAAGGAGAATTATAACTTAGTTTAAAACTGGACTGAGATGGCTGAGATAGAGGCTAAAAATAGCTATGCAGGACTAGGATAGTATTGTGAACTTAGATCTATCTTTTATTTGGTGAAATGATAGGAGCACCAAAAATAGGACACTCTGGGGTCTGACACTATAGTCTAGGTCCTGCCACTATTGTCCAAACTAGTCACCAATATCTAAGTGTTTTAGGTTTTGTCTATTATCCCTATGTGAGCTTGCCTATGAAATTTCAATCTCTGAATGTTGGCATAACTCCTTATAGATATAATTTAATCTTAAAACCCTATACCTTCATTATGCTTGATAAAAATTGAAAAAGAGGGGGGGGGGGGGGGGGGGGGGTGGTTAGTGTGTGTAAGATGCACTGAACATATATCCACACCCCTTATGTGGGCATAATACTTACATACCAATACTCTAAAGAGGGATTAATCCATATGTAGTTCTCCCACTTGATGTGATTTGTTCACTAGTGTAATGAGGATGAAAAAATTCTAAATTGAGAGTGTTTGAGGTGGTTGGGGACTGGTGTGAGGGTTTGAATATGTTTGCAATTGTGTTGGGTGATTTGTATGAAGAGAATAGGAAAATTTACCTTAGTGGTTTATTTGTATTCTGGCTTGCTTTGTAAGATTTGTCACCTCTTTTCTAAATGAACTTTGAATGGAATTTTATAAGGATCTATTGGTCATGCATTAAATGTATTCACACTAGGTCAACATAATGAAAAATAGGGATCAGATGGAAATGATTGTTTGGGAATGAAATGTGATTAGATAAGAGCACCAAAAATGGGACACCCTAAGGTCTAGTGTTATAATTCTAGGTTTGATTCTCCTATCTTATAGGCTTGGGACCTGGGGGATAAAATTAGCCTAGGAAATGTAGCCTAACTAAGTTAAAATCAGGTTTCAAAAGTCCATAGATGACTGTGAATAATAAAAAAGGTGTTGAGAAGGGTCATGAGAGCATGCAAGAAGATCTTATGGATTGGGTGTCACAAGCCACACTTAAGATACCAATTTGAATATTTTGTATGACTACATTTCCCCCCCTCTTTATTCTAGTGATACAACAAAGAAAAACACTAGGATAAAGGAAATTAGAAAGCATACATGAACTTACTTGTAAGGGTGTAGCCCATGAAGCTATGTGATGTTGAGTGTACATAGAGACAACACTTTGTGAAGTGTAAATCTACAAGAGAAAAAAAAGTAGATAAATTCTTACTAGATACACTATATCTAAAATAAAAACATACAAAAGATGGGTAAGAGAGAGAGGAAGAGAAAGGAATGCATATAACTTACCAGATATGCAAACCAATTAAAAACATATTATTTTGTTGAGTGATTTTGAGTCATGCTAGATATGTGTTATACCAAAAGTAATATCAAAAATAACGCTGAGTGCTCAATTCCCTAAGAGTAGCTCAAGAATGCAAAGGCTGGCCCTTTAGGTCTATCGTTACCCAATAAGTGAAGATATGTGATCATGCATGTGCTAATCAATGTTTGGACTATATGTCCAATCCCCTTTGAGTAGGTAGCTCAAGAATACAAAGGCTAGTTAGTCCTTTAAATTCATCATTACCCACTAAGTGAAGCTATGAACTGGTATTGGTATGAATGTGCATCATATGAGATGGCTCATGAAGCCTATAAATTCTCTAAAATATGAAAATGTGGCAATGGATAGTTAAATGTGTACTAAAAACTTAGATCAATCTTGGCCACTTTGAAAGAAGGAGATTAGGCTTATATGAAAGCCACTTTGAAACTAGGAACTAGGTTTATGTGGAAGCCACTTAGGAATATAGAGGTTAAACCTATACAAAAGCTACTCTAAAATAATGCTAACCACCTATAGATGGAATAAGGTACACAACTATTGATAATGTTTGGATAATGTACTAAACTTGAAAAGAAAAGAAAGACAATATGCCACACACATTACCCCCAATCACTAGTGTTTATAACATGGATTCTGATCTAGAAGTTATACCAACTACCCAATCTAAAACTAGAAGTGAGATCCAACATATCATGCATGATGCCCCCTATATCTAGATTTTCTAAGAAAACTATACTGAAACTATTGATTTTGAACTGAACTGTTGTTGAAAAAATTGTAACTGAACTTACCTTTCTACCTATTTTTGGAAAATTTGGGGGTCTTTATTGTTTGGACATGAGCACTAAAAATAAGACAACTTGTTATTCATCATTGTTATCTAAGTCTAACACTATTGTTTTTTGTTGAATCTGATCACTGTTATGTAATCATCACTATTTTTTTGGTTTGTTCTACCTATTTTGGGTTTTGGTTGTTATTCTGAGAGTTTTGAAAACTAATTTTTGATCGGTATGAGCTCTGATCTCTGTAAAAAAACCTTTTTTGTCCCCTTATTTTGAGGGTAGGAATGAAGACCCTGCAATGATTACTCTCAAAATAAATATCTTTGTAATTGTGTTATGCTATGAAATACATGATATAGTAATGATAATCAAAAATATGTCTCAAGATATAACATAGTTTGTATTGGAGATTGATAGATCAATAAGGGTATGCCTAGATAGATATAATAATATAATAACATGTGTAGTATACTAAATTGAAACTATAAATGTTAGTTGTTAGTTGTTAAAGAGGGATGGAGCATGATGTTCATCATGGCATCCAAGAAAGCAAGATAATACATGATGTGAATCATGGCATTGAAAATAGTTAAGAAGTAATCAAGCAACAAGAACACACAAAAAGAAGAAATAAGCATATAATAGTGGTCAAGGGGCCAAGTAAACAAGGTATATGGGCACATGTCACTCAAACTATAAATTAAGAATACAAGGGATGTTCAAATTCCACATAAACATATAATTCAAAAATAAGCAGGGGTGGCACGAGGACCATAAGCACATAGAAGAGTATAAGTAAAGGACATTAGAAAATGTCCTAAGGCACATACAAGAGATAAAATAGGAATTGATAAATTTAATCACATCTAGCTATGCCAAGTAATAAAGGAAGTCATGTAATATTCTAAAAATACAATCATATCTAACTAATCAAATCAAGAAGTGAAAGTATGCAAGACATGTAGTACAAGACTAGGTATATGTTAAGAAATACATAAGTGCTATATACTAGTGAATGTTGATAGAGTAATCTATGTAAGCTAGTAAATAATATATATCATCATGACAACTAGATTTTGTGGTGTAGAAATGACATAACGTGGATGTAGTCATGTAGAACATGCCCTCCGTGGGTAGATATATCAATGTGTGTCTTGAATGTAGAAGTAGGATGCCCCCTTAATGGGTAGAGTGAAGTAATCATGGATATAGATGTGATTGCACACACTCAAATAAGATCAAGTGAAGCATGGTAATGTAGATAAATTGATAAACAATAGCATAAAATAACAAATGTAAGTATTAGCATGGTAGTAGAAATGTAGAGCATGGATAATGCACACAATTGGAATGTTTTTGTGTTTTTGAATTATTTAAATATTTTTGGATTTTTTAAATTTTGAATGTTTTTGGTATAAGCTATGTACAATCAATCAAAATAAGACAATCTACAATAAATACTGATAAAATATGTATAAGTAAGCAAAAAGAAACTATGTACAAGTATATGAATAAAGCAATATGTACATAATGACATAAAAGACTAAGATAAAGGGGGTAAAGGGTTCAAGGATGGAGCCTACTGGGGATGGATATGAAGGAATGGATCACAACCATCATCAAATGCCTCAATATCATCATCATAAGTATCATCATATGCTGTATATTCTATATGCATGGTGGCTATCTCCTCAGGTGTTAGTAAGCTCTATGTTATTTATGTAGTTGGAGATCTATCACTAATAATGGTGTCATCATATCGATGGTGAACTAGAGGTTTCTCTATTGGTGATGATGTTGAGTTTCCTCTAGGACATTTAGCTTTGGTAGTATATGGTTTCAATCGAAGTGGTGTAGTCGGTATTAGTGGTGATGTAATCTGAATAGTACCTTAAACCTAATTTATCCAATCTCTATTATAGATCTATACATGAGTTTGTATCATAGCCTTTGACCTTATGAAAGAGACAAAATGGGTGACCATATTACCATGATAAATTGATAATATGTCTATGTCATACTATATGTAGTGTGATTAATCCATGATCAAGTAACATTTATAGTATTATATGTGGTTGATGCTCTATGTTACTTGCCTGCATCTAAATGACTATCTCTATATCTATAGAGGTAACCATGTGAAGTATATGTTCCAAGTGATCTATCTATAGATGAAAATGTGGAGTATATCCTGAGATTGTTGTGTGAGATGCTAAGAGTGATATATGTAATGAGAGCTCTAGAGTCATCTTGGTACTCTCTTGGGACAACTAGTGTAAAGCTCAATCCACACAAATAATCATCTATGAGTGTGGGTGTTGTATCATCATCTAAAGTAGCTTGGGAATCTATATAAAAATCATGTACATATGGTAACTTAGAATTTACCACAAGGGGTAATTATGATATGGGAGTCTCATCAACTGTATTAGTAGAAGATGGTAGTGTTGTGAAAGTATCTATAACTTTTAGAATAATTGTAACTATCAGAAGAGCTATATCTATAGAATAAATTGGTACTACTGTAACTATTGTTACTGATTATATAATTATAATAGGTGTAGGAACTATGACTAAAGGAGTAGTTAGAATAGTTGAAGTTGTTATGAATAACTGAGTATCTAGAGCTGAGGACACAACTATAAGTGGAGGAGTTTGAGATGTGTTAGTCTTTCCTACCTCATATGTATGTATCTAATCAAGAGAAATGTGATGAGGTGGTAACTGAAATATGATATGAGGTGTCCCATCTGGCAAAATATTTGAAGATGACTATGTAATTTGAAAATATCTAAATGGTTAGTTATTTTCTAGGTATGTGTATAGGTATCCTTCATGGAGAAACTTAACACATCGATGAAGAGTAGAAGGAACTACCCCTATAGCATGTATCCAAGGTCTTCCAAGTAAAAAATTATAATGAAGAGGACCTGACATGACCTAAAACTATGTAGAGAGGGTTTTGGGCCCTACCATGGTATCCAAAGTAATGGTGCCCAATGTCTATCATGGTATATCATTAAACCCTATAATATTATTATATAATTTTTACATGGATGTCATATCTATGCCCATGGTCTATAAGAATGTAATAGTACATATATTAAGTCTAAAACTACTATCAACTAGAACTTTCTTAATTGCATTAGTTTTGACTTGAGCTTATATGAATAATGGTAAATTTTGATCAATAAATATATGAGATGGCATGTCCTCATGATCAAAATAAATAACATCTATAATTTTTAATGTGGTGACCACTAATATAAAATAAGAAAGCTCTAAATAAATGGGTATAAAAGTCTAAGTGAGTGCCTAATAAAGAATGTCCTTGAACACATTGGCTTTCTAAATTAGTTCTAACATGGAAATCTTAGCTGGTGTGTTTTTCAATTGATCAACAATATCATATGCCTTGTGTAGATCTACCTATTTGGGTGGGTTGGGCCTAGGTTGAAAAGGAATAGGAGGGTGGGGGGATCCTAAATAGGTGGTAGAGGCATGGTGGAATATTGATTAATGGCTTTAACCACATTATCTACTATATATATAGGATTAGTAGTAGCTATGGGAGGACATCATAGATAATTGACAAGTTGAGGTGGTGGAGGGACAAAGGGTGTTAACTAGGCTCTCTAGCGATGGGTAGTGACCTAGGGAAGAGTAAAATGGACCTTGCAACATAACTCGACATGGGATAAAAGAACCAATGGAGGTAAGGAAAGAAGTATATTAATATGTTTATAAATTAATTTGATAATATCATCCCATGATATAAAAATTAGGCATGAAAATCAAAGAATGAAGCTTTGCATTAACATATGGTAAACTTCACCATTCATATACATGATAGGACCTAGTATGAATTCTTTATTATCTTCAAGAAATATCTTAAAATGAGTAAGATCCATTTGTAATTTTTATGTTAAAAATATATAAGGTGATACCTCAAATACAAAGGGACCTAGCAAATTCAGCTAGGGTTTGAGAGAAATAATTTTTCAAAATTACTATGGTAAATTTTTAATAATTAAATGGAAAATTTTGATCTATGTGTAAGGTGATACCTCAAAAATAAATAGGTCCTAATATAGTACAAATAAGGGTTGAATTAAATTATTTTTAAAATTAATAATGTAAATTTAAAAATTAAATGTGAATTTTTTATTTTAAAATGCTGAAAAAAATTAAAAAAATATTGGAAAAAAATTGGGACCTAATATAGGGAACTAGGGTTTAAATTAAATTATTTTAAAAATTACTAGGGTAAATTTAAATTTATGATGTAAATATTCAATAAAAATCAAAAAAATATTGGCAAAATCAACAAGGAATTTACCCTAGGGTTTTTAGGGTTTTTGTGTGTAAATAGAGTAAGTCAGGTTCACCAAATGATTTAACTATTTTAGAAATATTGGTGTTTTATTCCTAATTTATTTATAATAAATAAATAATATTACAATAATTATATTACTTATTTGTATATTTTACTATGCCTTTTAAAATTTTCTAAAAATAGCAATAAATAAGGAGAATTACAACTTAGCTTAAAACTAGATTGAGATGGCTGAGACAGAGGCTAAAACTAGTTGTTTAGGACTAGAACAATATGGATTTCATTTGGTGAAAGTATAGGAGTGTCAAAAATAGGACAGTTTAGGGTCTGATGCTATAGTCCAGGTATTATCACTATTATCCAAACTAGTCATAGAGATCTAAGTTTTTTGGGATTTCGCCACTATCTTTGTGTGAGCCTACATGTGAAATTTTAAGCTTTAAATGTTGATATAGATCCCTATAGATCTGATTTAATATTAAAACCATAGACCTTAATTATGTTTGATAAAACCTAAGAAAGATGAGGGATTAGTGTGTGTAAGATTCATTGAATGTATATCTACACCCCTTTTATGGGCACGCTACCTATATACCAATACTCTAAAGAGGGATCAAGCCATATGTAGTTCTCTCACTTGATGTGTTTTGTGCAATAGTGTAATGAGGATGAAAAATTGCCAAGTTGAGAGTGATTTAGGTGGCTAAGGATTGGTGTGAGAGTTTGAATATGTTTGCAGATATGTTGGGTGACTATATGTAGAGAATAGGGAAATTTTCCTTGGAGGTTTGTTTATATTATTTCTTGCTTTGTAAGATTTGTCACCTCCTTTTTAAATAAATTTTAAATGGACTTTTATAGGGATATATTGGTCATGGGTTAAATGTATTTGTGTTAGGCCAACATAATTAAGAATAGGAATCAGATGGAAATGGTCATTTAGGCTTGAAATGTGACTAGATAGGAGAATTAAAAAGATGACACCCTAGGGTCTGGTGCTTCTATCCTATAGGCTTGAGACCTAGGGGTATAGAATTAGCTTAGGAAATGTAGCCTGACTGAGCTAGAATCAGGTTTTAGAAGTCCAAAAATGATTTGGAATAAGCAAAAAGGTGTCTAGAAGGGTCATGAGAGCATGCAATAAGGTCTTATGGATTGGGTGTCATAAGCCACACTCAAGCTAGCAATTTGGACTTTTATATGACTATAGAGTACATTGCATTAAATCAATGAGACATATGTGATTAATAATGATAATAACCCTAGCAAGGACACATTTAATGGAGTGATAAATTGATCAATAAATGATAATGGATGACTTGATGGAAGAAAATATGAAGTTTGTGAGTTTATATAGCCCAATTGATAGGTATGGGTAATTGGTGAAAATATTAAGGACATGATTACAATTATGGTGATTTATCAATAAACTGATTGATTAATTATTGAGATTATAGATTAAAAAAATTTATGGATGAAATACAAAATGATACAATATATGTGATGATTTATGATGAGGAAAGAGATGAGAGTGGCTGATCTATCCTTAGGAACTAAAAAGTGGCCAAATATTGCCTACATAGTTTAAAAAGACCTCAAGCTAATGTATCTCTGACTAGATGATAGAGGACAATTGATGGAGTAGAAGAGGATGATGATGATGATTTATTATATGGATGTGACTTAAATTATGAGATGAGGATTATGAGGATAAAGGATTTGATGTTAGTCAAATGGATATAGAGGATTAGATTAGTGGTGAGAAATAAGGAAGATTAGATAAATGCTGAGGGTGTAGGTGATCAAGTCATTATATCCATCATAAATCTCATCATAGTTTAATAAATCCAATAAATATGGCACTTGGTAATATGCACCATGATATAAATACGACCAAGAGAACATTGTACCAAAGTGCGTGGGTAAATAGTGAAATCTACATAATTGAGGGTACTTGTAAACATTATTATATCTTTGGTGACCTCATAGTATCCTCATTCATTGCCCAATAGACAAAAATAAACATGATGCAACACAAATGCAAAGTATAAATATAATCAAATATTTACATGATAAAAAACATGCAAACAAAATAAACAAGTAACACACACACAAGTATCTACATACAGTGTCATTGTGGCTTATCTAATGATGGGATGCGTTAGTAGGTGATGGACTAGACTAAGATGATCATGACATAATTGTAGACTTGGGTTAGACTTGGATTTGGAAGAGATTAACAATGATGATTAGGATTAGGACTTAGGTATGGATATGGAGGTAGACATAGATTAGTATTAGGCTAAGGGACTTGAATTAGGATTTGGATTTGGGGGCCTAGATAAGGATTAGGATTGATATAGTCTATATTTTCCCCTAGTTTAGAATAAGAGGATGGATGAAATAATGGGTTGTGATAAGGTATTTTTTGAATGTTGATTTGGTATATAAATTGAATATAAGAGTTTTCAAATAAGGTGATTTGGAAAAGTGGTGTTTTTAGATGTGAATGTTTAAGATGACCAAGGATTACCAATAGATAAAGCCTTATAAGAGTCCAATCTATCAATAAGAGTAGGAAATTATGGGATAAAATACTTTTCACACTAGTAAAATGGTGATTGGATGGGTGATAGGTATGAAGAGGCAATGATAGGGAAGTGATGGGTGCTAGATATAAGGTTATGTGTATAAATAATACCTCATCAAAAGGATGATGAAGAGATGGAGGGATGGGTGACCACTCAGATTTGGTTTCAAAAATAAATGTTATATCCAAAGATGATGAATGGGAAAATATGAGATAAATATTAGATGTTGTGAAAAATGAATGACATGGAGATGGATGCGACTAGGGAAAAAAGGCTTAAGACAAGACACCATGGACTATTTTTGGATTTTTCAAATTTTATGATTATAAGGGTATTTAGGAATATTTCACCTTTAGGGATTTTTAGGATATGTATATACACTATAAAAATGGGGTCACTAGCAAAGGGAATGCCAAGCCTAGTAACCAAGATGAGGATGGATGGAATGATGAATAGGATGACAAAAGGATCGTGATGCAAAAAAGGGGATGAGGACCAAGGAAGAAGGGACTAGGGATTACCAATGACCACATCAAGAAGGAACCAAATATATAGTTGCCCTAGTGTTTATTGAAGATATGCCAAGATGATTCTAAAACATTTCTTACGACACCATATTCATCCTTAAAAAGGTCAAGACTAGAAAGGAATGATATATAAGATGCATGATATGATGATAAATTATGGGTAGGGATAATGGACCAAGGGATAAAATAGATATGGATGACATGGGGGGGATTGAATAGGGATATGAAATAGATGGATGTTTCCCCCAAGTTTTAAGGTGCAATGTGGATAATAGATTATTTTACCATGATGTTGGAAACTAGTTTTCATCATGGTATTTTCCCAAGGTGCCAAAAGACTGGTTTTCACCATTGGATGAATGATTTTTTATTTTAATTTTTTTTGACTTTTTTGGATGGCATCTTGATTTATTAGATATGGATAAAAGATTAAAGATGAATACATTATTATGATCTTCAACCAACACCTATTATGGAGATGTGTGATGTTAGGATCATGTTGTCATTATTGGATGTATTGGGGTTCATGTGACTTTTGATTATTATGAATTATGACCCCTCCCAATATCTAGACCAGGTGTCTTCATCACCCCTAAAAGAGACAATGCTACCTAGGAAGGTGATGGGACATATGGATTAGATTATATCTTGATGTTGATGGGGGGTGTAATTAAATGGAATGGATGGTAGGATTATGATAGGATGGTGTAATGGGTGATTAGGGATCAGGACTAGTAATCACATATATCATGGGAGATATTAGGCATTCCACATTTGATTGGTGTCATGTGACAAAAGAATTTAATATATCCAAGAAACTTTGACTTTGTTTTTCATATTTGATATGATCATTTGATGGATGATTGGCCATACTTATAGTGTTTTTGATATTATTTTGATTTTTTGATGGGATTTGAATTTGTCTACCCCATAGTGCTTGATTTTTGGATTCACCAAGGGAGATTGATTTTTGACTTTGATTATACCCTAGTGCTTGATATTGGGCTTCACTAGGGGAGGAAATTTTTGGATTAGGCTGATGATTTGATTTTGACTTATGGGATCAAAGGTGATATGATTAGTATGATTGACCTTTTGAACATGGTATTAGACTTTTGTAGTTGTGGCACTTGTTATATTACTTAGGTAAAAGTCCAATGATGTTTGTTCCTATTAATCCTTATGGAGGGAGGTGATTAAATTATCATTGATGGGAAGGAAAGGATCTATGATGAATGAAGGTGGTGAGGATGGTATTATGAGGTCAATGAGTGGTGATGGGGTAGCATAATATTCATAGGGCTTCTTAAGATACCTATAATGAAAAAGATCACTAGGACTAGTTATAGTATATGCATACCAAGTACGATCATATTCCCTCAGACAATCTTTAATAGATAAAGCTTTAAATAACTTTGTTATGACTTCATCATCCTTATTGGGATCCAAAGGTATGCCTAATGATGTATTAGAGGTATTTAGATTAGATGTATCCTAAAAAATATAGGCATTATAATTGTCTACTATAATATTATGAGGGATGATATTTTTGTTGAGGAATCGGATTTGGATACTAGTGTTGAACATGATCCTAATGTAGATAATACTTATGTTGGATCTGATGTATAAGATTCAATGTTATAAGTAGAAGATTTACTATTTAAAATTGACCTCTTAACATGGGGTTTCATATATGATGGGTGAGGGTAAGATGGTAGGTGGATAATAGATTGGATAAATATAGGCCCATAGAAGGAATTATGAGGGAATTGAGGACTAGGCTTATGGGGAATAGTCTTGTCTTTGATGGAGGATTTGTTGAAGACATGGGGATCATGGAAAGTGGATGTGGTATCTTGACCTTGGATTGGAAGGGGATGGGATTGATTAGTATGGGAATGGAATATTGGCATTCCTCTTCTTGTTCACACAAGGGTATAGATGCATCTGATTCATCCTTAATTATTATGTCACCATGGTCAATGAGGTCTTGGACATAGTCTTGTAAATTAAAACATCAATTAATGGTATGCCCCCAGGTTTGGTGATATGCATAATATTGGCTAGCTTTATACCTAGATGGATTAGGCTTGGTAGGATCAATATGTTGTATGGTTGGATATACCATCATGTTAGCACCAACTAGTTATTGTAAAAGGGCTTTTAAGGACATAAGAAGGGGATTATAAGGACCCAATTCACTTTGTGACTTATATGTGAAAGCATTGGAATTTAGATCAGATGATTTTTGACATAATTGGGTAGATGGAATGGTAATAAGTGAGGGAGATAAGATAGGATTCCCTTTGCTAGTAGATAAATACATAAATGGTTGGTTATTTCTAGTGGATGGAGGATTGGGATGGGAATCACATGAATGGGTTTGTTCTTGAGGTGAAATGAGTTGAATGGGATCAACTCCTTTGGGAAGTGGGACACCCATTTTAAGGAAGCAAAAGATTATCTCATCCTTGTTGGAAAATATGTATCGATCTATGATAATAGGGTCTAACTTCATGGTGATGGATTATAAGGGGGTTGATGGATTAGAGATGATTTATTGAATAAAGTAAGTCTAAAGGACCAAGCTAGTATGAAAGGTGATGATGAAATGTGATATAGATGATGTAAGACTAAGGTTAGACTTTAAATTGATAGTAAAATAAGTGATAATAATATATTGATAATACCTAGTTTTCAAGCTAGAAAAAGGACTAGGGGATTTGATGGGTGTCTAGATTTAAACTAGAAAGAGGATGATTGGATGGGTGCTAGTTATGAGTAGGCAATATAATTGGACTAGATTAATGATGATGGGTGATAGATTAAAAATGATAAGGTGATAAGATGTTATAAAGATACCGACTATGTATGAGATCTGACCAACTATTGGGTGATAGTGGAGTAGAGTGATATGATGCTATAGATGGGTAATAATAGGACTAGCTCAAGCTGAGGATTAATTTGCTCAAGATAGGATGGGAGAGGATTATTTGATGAAGATGATAGGATAATGGGACAAGGATGAGTATAGAGATGTGATGATGAAATGATAAGGGGTAATATAAATGAGATATGGAGGGTTTGGTCAGGGTTGTGACCTAAAGGGAAAACTAGGATAAGATATGATGAGGTTAGACTAAATGGGGGATGAGGTGACTAGGTGAAGGCAAGGTCAAGACAAATGATTAATTATGAATATAGTGGGCTTAGTTATAATGTGGATGATAAGATAAAATATGACTAGGATATGTAGGTGATGCGGGTATGACCAATGATGAGATAGGATAATGGTTAGACTAGGAGGGAATTAATATAAGGTTGTGAGGGGATCTAGTATAGATGAAAGGATGTAAAAAAGATAATATGTATAAAGGGATGATGATAAGGATATAAAATATGAGGATATATGTACAAGATGATGATGAGATAAGGATGTATAAAATAATAGAATAATGAATCAGGTATATATAAAATGATATGTGTAGAGAACCTAGATAGGTGTGTATAGGTTTTGGGTGAAAGGATAACTTGGCTTACAAATAGTACTAGTTTAGCACAACACACACCCAAGAAAATAGAACACAAACCTATGGTTAGTAAACTCAAGCATGTGTAACCTGATGCTTGCATTATCTAATAGATTTGTGGGTGAGGTTGTAGGTTGGTGACCCATTATGGAGTCGATTGAACCCTCTAAACCCTATCTACAGTTAACAAATAATTAGGAGTTAATCCTACCTCCTGTAGTGAAATGCTTATTACATCCAAAAGGTCCTATGCTAGGTTTTCATAAGGGTTTTTAAGGGAGTCCATGATATACATGAAGTTACAGTGGAGCCCAAATCCATATAGGATGATGTCTAAATTTTTTATGTATTGGATCTTAACCACCCCTCACTTTATGGAACCCTTTATGGGGAATTATGCTTTGGTGCCTAATGATAGCTCTCCTAATTTTTATACTCCATTAAAACATAAAGTTTGGTCTAGTGCATGGTGATGAAATCCATGTCACTGACCCTTAAAAATAAAAGGGGGGAGTTATTGGTGGTTTTGATCCTCCAAGAATCACCTTAAGGATGCAAGGAGGAGACAATACACCACCATATCCTTCAAGTGATAAACATTTAGACCAAAAATGAGATTAATTAATCAATTATTTAAGATGTGATATACATAATATGTAAAAATATATGAGACAAAATGATTAAAATGATTAAAGAGATGTATATGATATGTAAGATAAAATGATTCAAAAAAAAGATTTTTAATATGCCAAAAGGGGTCTTTAACAAATGGCCTACAAGAAAATGATTAGTAGTTTGATTGGAACTTTTAAAGGGGAAACCTACAAGGTAAATTATTAATATTTTGACTGATAATCTTGAGGGAAACCTGTAAGACAAGATGTTAGACCAAAATATGACCTACAAAAAAAGATGTTAACAAGTCAAAATTCACCCCTATAAGAAACAAAATGTTAGTTTAATAGGCCTTAACAAAAAACCACTAATAAAATCATGAATTGGATATATAATATATTTGGGTGAGTGGGTCATGATGAGGGGATATGGGGGTGGTAGTCCATAGTGGGTTCAAGGGGTAGATCCCATTGCAGGCTTTGGGGATAGTGCTTTAGTTACACTCCCTATCATAGTACAAGGTGGGGTTGAGGGGTGGATCCCTCGATTCCAAATGTAATGTGGGCCTTGTGGGAGGAATTGAATGACTCAAAAATTACTAAATAATGACTCTAAAAATGCACTAAAAAAGATAATTTTGAAGGCCAAAATTAGTACAAAATCACAACTATAGACTACAATATCATAACTACCAATGTAATATCAAAATTCATGAGTTAATATTTTACAATAGATAGTTAACCATGATGGTTATACTACAAAATCATGATTATTAGTGTAAAGTTATGACTATTAAGGCAAAATTGTAAGTAGAAAAAATTTGTAATTACCATTTTTGTGTTAAAGCATAAAATTTTCAAAAATTTGACTTTGTAATAAAATAAATGCTTAAATAGGTTATGAAAAGATGCTTAGATGTCTAAAATTTATATTTTTAGGAAATATTGATAGATTAAAAACTTATTATGATGTATCAAGACAAAATATTTATCAAAAATAGATATAATTTAGAACTATCTAAAGAAAAAAAGAGTATCTTAGTTATATTTTTTATCTTAAATTTGCACTATATAATTTAGAGATGATAACAAACATATAGAATTAAATTTAAAAATTTTAAAATTATAAAATCACTATTGTGGACACAATATCATGATTCTCAGAGCAAAATCATGATTTTGTGACTTGTAGTTTTGTAGAAAGAGGGAAAAAGGTAAAGGTTTTGTTTGTTTTGTCTTTAAATGACCTTATTGCCTTGTCCTTTCACCTATTTATCCCACTAATTAATGTATCACATGGATAAAATCTTCTTATAGGATAGGGTTAGTAATAAGTATGCTTTTAAGATCAAACCTGTTGGATAAAAATATATAAAAATAAAAGGTGTTAGATGCCAAACTATGTGATGACGAGTCCCCTAAAAGATACAAAATGTCAAGATAAATCTATATATCAAAAGATAATATATGATTATCATCAAATTTTATCAAAATCATAATATCATGACTTTCATCATAATATCACAATTATCAAGTCAATATTGTGTCTCTAGGAATTATGGTTTTGTGTCTTGATAGTCTTGTACTAGAGTCTTGATTTATCCTATTTCCTATAGATTAGAGGGTAAAAATGCACAATAGTAGTAAATATGGGTTAGATAAAATGAAAAATAATACCTAAAATGTACTATTTTTTGCTTGACGCCAGTCCTCTATAAAACTACATTTAGAGTTATAAAATTATAATTTATAGGGCAATAACATGATTCATGAAGTCGTGTTATTGTGAATAACATACAAAAATGACTATTAGTAATTAGACAAAATCATGACTTAAACAAGTAATATTGCTATTTTTTGTGTAATTCCACTACTTTTGAAGTAGCAATATTTCACAATAGTAGTAACCTATTAACTACAAATAACGTTAGTGGTTAAGTTTGATGGCTGGCACAAGATTTTAACTTTTAGGAAAAAAATATAATTGTAAGGTCATGAATACCATTTCAAGGTCATAAATGTCACCTGTGCATGCAAAATTTCAAAAATTGAACCCTTGTTCTTGTCTAATTAATCTTACAAGCTTCCAAAAACACTTCTAACAATCAAAATTGTTAAATTGGGAGTAATTGTCTCCCACTGTGGTTGCCAAAATGTATTAGGAGATTTCAAGATATTGGATTAAACTACACATAAAAATGCAATTTGAAATCAAAACATCAAACTATCTATTTGGAAGGATTATGGAAACAAATCTTAATCATAAGACAAAACCTTATCAAATCCCTTATTTCAGCTAGCCTCCTTCCAAGATGTTCAAGTGGATAGTTAATTTATATTAGAATTAGAGTTTAGACATTATGATTGTTTAATCATGGATGTTGGATGTATGGATTGAGGGATTAGATTGACATGGAGATATTATGTATTAAATAATTGGTTCAAATATAAGAAAGGCTCTTATTTATATAAAATGTGGAGGGAAGGTTTAATCATGGATGTTGGATGTATGGATTGAGGGATTAGATTGACATGGAGATATTATGTATTCAATAATTGGTTCAAATATAGGAGAGACTCTTATTTATATAAAATTTGGAGGGAAGGATCAATGGTTGAGATTCAAAGTTGGCTTGTAGAGATCTATGGTGGAAGATTTCACAAGGAATTTTTAATTCCTTGGAAGCCTCTATATTTAGAGGATTTTATAGAGGAAGGGTGAGAATAAAGAGGATTCTAGAACTAGAGAATTATAGAATCCTCTTATGGTTTAATTAGGATTAGGTATGGGATTAGATAGGTATTAGGTGGATGATTAGGGACTAGCAGGTAGGAGAGACTAGGAATAGGGTAGTAGGTGGGCCAATGGAATTTAAAATTACCAAATAATAGATAAGTAGGGATTAGGATGGGACAATAGGGATTTAAAATTATTAATGAATGAGTGGGATAAGACTATGATTAGTAGATGATGAATAAAAAATGAGGACATTAAATAAATGACTAGGAAGGGGATAAATTAGTGGGATTAAAAGGGATAAATTAGATAAGTAGAATTAATGTCAAATAATAGTAATATTAGTGAAATTAAATTAAGCAAGCAGATTTAGGTGCATACAATATGTATATTTAAGATAAGACACTCAAATTCCAACCATGGAATATTATAACAAGTTAAATTAATGATGCAAGGAATTAGACCAAGGTTGGAAGGACCCTAAAAAATATAGATGACATGATAAAATTTTGAATTCATATAGAGGGATCAAAAGCTAAAGAGAGTCTAGTGTTGGATAAAAATCATAAAAAAATATAAATATACACAATTGGAACAAGTGTGACAAAATGGGGAAAATCAAAAGTGGAAAAGGGTCTTGTCCCAAAATTAAATATCTATAAATAATAGAAAAATGATCTAAGAAAATATTAGCCAAATAATTGAATTAACCCATGGATCCTGATTATAGGGCCTAAAAGTATCAGAAGGCATAATCTTTGAGACATCGAGGAAAGTGTATAGTCAATAATCTATCATTTTGTAAAAATTCAAGACATGAATCATAAAAATATCTAATATGGTGTGAAGGTCACCATTTTCCATTAAATCATTCAAAATTTAGTATGAATAAACCAATAGGGATATGGTAGATAAGGACTTCATAAGATAATAGGTTTTGTAATATCTCATGAGAAAATATTGTGTGACATGATCTTTGAGATCCTTATAATGATTATTGTATTTGTTCTTGCATTTATTGAACATTTTTTCAAATCAATGCATCTTGAGATGTCAAAACCAAAGTAGAGTTAACACGTGTATGAATATACACTCTATTATTTTTAGAAATACCATGACCAAAATATTAATTTTTAAAAGTGGGTCAAGAAATAATAGGAGGCATAAAAGAAGCATTAATCTGAGAAGGAATATTCATAGTAACTTGAGTAGAAGTAGTTGGTATAAGGATGAATGTAGGATCAATAGTAGAATTATTATTTTTATTTTAGGTAAAAAGAGAACCTCAAATATGTGGAATAAAATAATTTAAATATTCATTTTCAACATGTACTTAGACAAGAAATACATAGTGTATTAAACTAAGAAATTATATTTACCCTTTTTAATCTATTTCATCATTAACTATGTCATGAGATCCACTAGACCCATTATCATCCATAACATTATCGTGTATAGAATTATCATAAAAAACATTATCATTTACATTATATGAATTATCATCATCAAAATCATGTGATTTATTATCATTAATATAAGGAACAAGGATGCCATTAATGTTCACCATTTTATTTTTAAAACAAGCACAAGTATCAAGAAAATTAACTTTAATGAAATCAATATGTCTGCTCCTCATTCTAGCACTTCACCTAATAGGTGTCTTAGATCTAGATTTCTTAAATTGGCATAAGATGGGAATAAAGAGAAAATATAATAAGTTATAACTAATGATATTTAAATGAGAAAAAAAACCACATAAAAATAATATTTGAAATAACTACAATAGTAAATCTTAGAGGGAAAGATAGAACAAAACCCTAAGGTTGGATATTTGATAAGGAGGGGTTAACAAAAATGTTTTATGTGGATGTCGCATAGATGTTATATACACTACATCAACCACATAAAATAAAAAAGTAATTATAATATAATATAAATACCAAAATATTGTAAATAAATACCTAAATTATCTATATTTAATGAAAATATAGATGTAGACACCCAAATTTGGTACCAGTCCATATTTGATGTTCTTTAGTGTAACTTTGAACATATAGAATATTACTGATGAATAAAGTATTTATTAGTGCACTTTGTTTGGGTATTCTCTACAATATTCATATGTTTATCCATTTGTTATTGATATTTCTAATTTATCATAGGGATCTCCAATTCTAGTTTCTTAACAACTCATTGTTTCTAGAAAAGTACAAGTTTATGGACCTATCCATGATGAGAGAAGTTGTCTATGTATAATTTTTAGAGTTTATTTTGGGTCAAGTTTTATTAAAATCCTATTTTTCCATTGATTTTTTTGGTTTTACTTTTGTGTGCCAATAGGTCTCCAAAATTTGAAATCAAAACCTACACACACAAACACATTATATATATATACACTCAAAGTAATTTTGGACAATATTCCATACTTTTAGAAGATATAAAAAAGTGCATGTTTTATCTATAGAATTGTTGAAGCTATATTCAAAGTTTACAAAGGCTAAATTCACATTTTCATGATTGTGCCAAGGGTATATTAGGAGAAGGAGGATCTAGAATTATATTTAAAATTTCACACATACACATTAGTGGGAGAAATATATTAAATTTTGAGCCTTATTTAGAGTATTTAAAATGTACTATATACACTCAAAGTAATTTTGGACAATATTCCATACTTTTAGAAGATATAAAAAAGTGCATGTTTTATTTATAGAATTTTTGAAGCTATATTCAAAGTTTACAAAGGCTAAATTCACATTTTCATGATTGTGCCAAGGGTATATTAGGAGGAGGATCTATAATTATATTTAAAATTTCACACATACACATTAGTGGGAAAAATATATTAAATTTTGAGCCTTATTTAGAGTATTTAAAATGTAGTACAACACTTTTTCATTCAACGAGGATTGACCAAGGTCAATCCCTTTTTCCCAACACCCCCATTTGATATTAATTTGGTTTGTGTGTAGAAAACTAGGGTATAAAATTTTATGTTTATCAACATGATATTTTAGATTTGGAAGTGAATTAACAACCTCAGTCAACACAAACATATGTGGTGAAATAACCACAATATTTTCAATGTTAGTGCAGATAAACCCATGATCAACATACACAACCGAATTGTAATTTTACCTAGGAAGCACATACCTATCTATGAATATTTTAAGATTGTGTTCCTAATCTTACAATGTCATAGTTATAATTTTATCTATTTTTAACTCTAAAAAATTAGACAAAATTAAGTAAGATAGATCTATAGTAAATAGATATGAACATCTTGTGCTATTGTCCAAGGAGTGAAAACTTATCTAGAAGCATCTTTAGATTATGTTCCTAATCATGAGTAGTCACATTCCTTTATTTTGTTGATTCTCATTATAAGACACTATAAATGGTCATCATAAATTTCATATATAAGCCATGTATATTTATTCTTAATGTTTTCCAAAATAACATATTTCCATATTTTTCAAGTTATAATCATAATTATTAGTAATTGTATATCTTTGGCATTCTGATTTCTCTCAATTTTTTTGCCTATTAGACAAACATTTAATTGTTAAATAAAAAATAGGATAAAAAAATAGACACCCAAATATGGTACAAGACATGTTTATACAATGAATTTATGTGACTTTACACATATGTATTATTAGTGGAAAAAGGGAACTTATTGACACATATGTCTTGGTTTTGTATCTACTTATTTACTTTTACTTGACTACATAGTATTATGTTTTAATCTTTATTAATTATATCATATGGATACTTGGATATGTTCTATTAATATGAGTTTCCTATGGCTTTAGGAATTTTTTGGTAATCTTGGATGGATATAACTACTAGCATAATATACAATTATAAAAATGTCTCAACATATCTTTTATGTCTACTTTGGGTCATGTTACCCTTTAGGGTACTTTATTTTACACGTTTGGATCTTGTTTTGTCATATTTTTTGTGATAATATTTCACTAATTTGAAGTTGAAAAATACATATATACAAATCTCTTATATTCATTTAAAAACAATCTCTCATTGATTTAAAAAAAAGCAAACTTACAACACACAACCATTTAGCTTACTATTATTCAAAATTTGTAGTTTCTAAAGGATACATCTATTTTCATACTTGTACCAAAGGAGGACTTTAGATAAATTTCTCTTAGACTTGAATTCACATTATTTTTCACATGCACATAATAGTGAGATAATTATATGTGGTTTGAGCCCTCTTTAGAGTATTGGTAATGTAGGAAATGCTTAACTAGTCATCGAAGATTAGCTAAGGTTAGTCCATCCCAACCCACTAGTCCATTTTTATAGGTCACATTAGTCTCAATAGTGCAAGTAGAGTTTTAAAACAAATATAAGGAAAATAAAGCTATTTGTATAGGTCTAAATATATCTAAATACACAAGAGATATTTTTAGATGAAGATGTATCAATCCAAACTATCATAGACTTATAAAAATTCCCTATAATATTTTTTTACACAATGGATAGATCTGACTACCATAGGCATTTGAAGAATACCAAAACTATCTTTCTAACTTTTCACAGTCTCTTTCCTAATATGAGCCAACACAAATCCCCTATAAAACTTATTATATGTCTATGATAGAACATAACACATAAGTAATCTTAAAAAAGATAAGTACCCTATTAATTTGGTTTTTTCTACAAATAATAAAGTGTGATAATTGTAGATACATTTAGATTTTCTTGATTTAAATGTAACTACAAGCCCCAATATTCACATATATGGGGAGAATTAAAGTATTTACTAACCCAAATAACTACACATGTAATAAAGAGGGAACCACATGATGGGTTCACTCAAATAAAATGAATCAAACACTATAGATGGATTATAGATTCAATTTTATAGTTTCACTCAAGTTCACTCGAAGAAAAAAAATACATGATCAAAATGGAATGAAAAATAATACATGATCAAAATGGAATGAACAATGTTCATGTCCCCATCATGTAAACACATATTATTTTTTATTTTTACTCAAGTTATCTAAATTAATAATAAATTTATGATAAAAATGAATGAACAATTTTCATGCCCCCATCATGACTATAGATCTAATAAGTATGAAGTGGAATCATAAAGTTTTTCCATTCAAATATAAAATTATGCTAGTGTGTATGTGCATGAAAAAATATCATGCCCTATGAATTTAAAAGTGTGTATATGTGCATGGACCAATATCATGCCCCCTTAATTTATATCAACTGATATATAAGGCTTTGAATCTACATGTTGAATTTTTGAACATATATCTCAAATGTATGTGTATGTGGAAACATGTAATTTTTGTTCCTATAAATTATATGCATATGCCCATACATATGCACCTAAGTGTGAGTGAATATATAATCAAGATGTATAAAGTGAGTGTATAAACATGGCATATCCCCCATAATCTAAACTAACGTGCCAATATTTGTTATATAACTAAACCATCTGATATCTAAATCATTTTGAATGTATAAAAACTATACTTTGTTCTGATTTTATGTTCATAGAGGCTAATGTCTATATGAAAATACCACTTTAATTCTTCATTTTTAAGATTAAGGAAGTGTCTTATAAGTCGCTCATATAAAAATAAAAGTTGATCATATCATGTCATGTGTAAAGATAACATCATTATATTCAAGTGGACATGTGGAGAATATTTCATCATAGTAACATATATGTTAGTCAAGGTATGCATGTAAAATATGTATTATAGGGTATATAAGTGTCATGCATATATAGATGTATCAATGAAGTATAGAGTAGTAGGATCATTGAATAAGACTACATATTAAAAATTCATGATATGTATCATGACATCACAAAATGTCATCAAGATCAAAAAGTGCAACAATCTCAAGTGTTAGTGTCACACATACAACCAAGGGACACATACAAGTGACATGAAGATGTTACAACAATCAAATTCATAGGCCACACATAATGGGACATAAAGATGCCACAAACAAGGAACATCATACATGTTGCATCAAACAAGGCCAAGGGCCACACACAAGGGACATAAAGATTTCATAAAAGGGCCAAAGGGCCATACATGATAGACAAGTAAAAATAAGCCTATCATAAAATAGAGTGACAAAATCAATGGATAATGGTACAAGTAAACTAGTTTACACCATACATATGTGTTAATCTTACATCATTATAAAATAATGCATCCATGTAGCACTATGTAAGATATGAGTAACTGGCAAGACATGTGCAATCAATATAAGTATCTCAACATGGTATAAGGTCTTAGAAATATATAACCAATAATATTGAAACCTATGGAATGAGATGCCCCTAGTATTGCCATGGACACTAGGTAGAAGAAAATACAACATTTAAATGTCCATGTCTAACGTGCATGTTCTATGTTTCACTCATATACCATGATATGCATGTGTATGAATATAATATGACATATATCTAATATGTGATAAATAACACATGTAAATAGTGTAAATTAGTAATCATGTTATGTTTAGGTCTTGAATTTTTATTTTTATATTTTTTTATTATTTGATTTTTTTATATTTTTAGACTATTTGAGGTTTGGAAAAGCTAACCAATGTTCACCTCAATGGAAGGATCATTAGAATATCATGTATCAAATACTTTAAGTATCATCTATTGTGGATAAAAGGTACTGGTTGTGGGCATGTAAAAATCTAATTTAGGAAGTCAAGTGTGGCATGATAATTAGTAAGATCACTGCTCATGAAATCTTATGTATGGTGGGTAGATATAGAATTCATAGGACTCCATGGGGTTTATTTTATATTAGGAGAATGTCTCACTTCCCATGTTTACTATTGAACATGTTGAACTATCCATCATGCTAACTAAGTCAGTGTTATAGGATATGATGACATTTGTGAGCCTTGACTAGCTCTCTGATGTGATTGATGTTAAATATCTAGGTGTATAGTAGACACAAATAATTTCTTTTATTTGGGTTTATATAAAGTTCCTACATATATGTCACCATCATCTCTGTATAATGATACTAAATAGGTATATCAACAATTTATATATAATGATTATGAAAAGGTTTACCAATAGTCTTTATCTAATGATATAGAATAGATGTACTAACCAAATATGGTGGTAATGGGGGTGGAGGAGGAGATACCACTAGTTATAGAGGGTACTCATACTGTACACCTATAACCATGACCACCTTGTTACAATTTATGTGATTGATACATTGATGCATTGTAGATGGTATTACATAAAGTTTTTATGTCCAAGGGAATCCTAATAAAATATCAAATTCCACATTAATTTGTATAAATAATAATAACATGGATAGTATGGTGGAGCCCACATAAAGAGGTAATACTATGTGTCTAAGGGTATTATGTTTCTATCCATAAAATCCCTTAACTAATTTTGATGTATGTTGTAAATCCTAATGTGTGTATCAAAGGGAGTGAATAAGTGTCATCATGTAAATGTTATCATTTGACCCATTGTATAACATGATAATGTGTATATGTTTTTAATTAATTTAGGATCTATGAAGAATGCATGAAAATATGAATCAACATCAACAATGTTGTTATCATTAAATGTGATCATAGGAATCTATGGTGAAGTATCAATAAGTATAACAATAATTACATCTATTAGGTGATCATAAATCATAGGTGTGTTGGAGAGTTATCAATGATGTCATAGAATTTTATAGGTGAGTGGATGAAGTGCCTTGATATTCTAATGTGATAATTACAAAGTGTGTAATGTGCTTGTCTTAGTATGTTTGAAGGAGGCTTGGTTGATCTTCTATTTTGGCATAGTTAGAGATGATTAGGGATGAATTTGAAGTATTTATCATGTGAAATAGGTCACATAAGAAGTTTTATATGCTTTGAGTTTATTTCATTTGGTTGATCATATTTTTCATCTAGACATTTTGGGTCTAGTGGCAAAAAATATGAGTAGGTAGTTTGTTGATGTCATAATTACCATGTGTGGATGAGTTAAGGGGGTTTGGTCATATGGTTGTGATAAAATTATTCCCTAATTGATATCTATTAAATATAAAGTCATGTAAAAAAGTGAATCCAAATATATGTTTGTGCAAATTTGGGTTCCCAGGTATTTTGATAGTGTTTTTATGTTCAAACAGAGTCAAGTAATCAATTTGGTGATGTCATAACTTGCACATATGAAAATTTTAGAAGAATATTGATACATGGATAAATTAATATATGAGATAATATCTTATTCAATAAATATTATTTCATGTGACTAATCACTAAAAATATTTGAAAGTGAAAAGTTGGGCTCCTAGGTAGTTTGACAGTGTTTTCCCATAGCCAAATTTGCCTATTGTAAGAAAAGTTGAATAGGCATTTTATTGAAGTCATATTTCACACATGTGGTAGTTTAAAAATGATTTTATCATATGGGTTTTTTAAATTTTGTTCCTATTTTATATACTCTAAGTTTTAGGTCATGTGATGAAGCACATCAAAAGATATGCATGTGTAATGTTGGCCTTCCAAGCAATTCTAGACAATTGGCTCTATGGTAGAAAAATCTAAGTGAGAAGATTAATGGATTTATATATCACAAATGTGAATGTTTCAATATTTTTTTTACATATGGTTGGATTCTCATATATTAGGAGATCATATGGTCCAAGTTTTAGATCATGTGTGTAAGCACAACAAAAGTTATTGAGGTCCAAAGTTGGCCTTCCAAGTAGATTTCAATGATTCCCATACTTAGTTGATTTTGAAAGAGATAAAGATAAAGACCAAATGAATATCTAATGGTTCATGGGTGGTCATAAAATATTTATCTAATAGTGTATATTTATCAAGATGGTAATGAGTTCTCAAAGTTTAACACTAAACGAAGGTAAAGGATAAGGATCTAACGATTCATGTTTAATCATGTGATTGAGATCAATGGTGCAAGTGGAATCAAAATGGTCAACCTATTAAAAGTTTGACATCATGAAAGAGAAATATCCTTAAAATAATATATATGGTGTGTGATTAATCTAAGTAGAGAATATAGAGATGATAGTTGAGTGTTCGAGGTTTAACTGTAACCATTGGGATTTGAATATTTGAATTTTGCAAAGGGAAAAACTAGTGCTTTGTATTTTATCCATAAATTTTGATCTAGGTAGAATTTTCTCATGGTATAAAAATAATTTTTTTAGAGTACTCCAAGACACATCTATAAATTTAAATTTAAATTTTGGAAAGTGTGTACAGTAAAAGTTATGAAGGTTCAAAGTTGACTATGTTTTCATGTTCATCTATTAAAAACTCGAGAAGGATATTTGAGCTCATTCTAATGGTATATTGATGTATCATGATGAATTATATATTTTCGAGTGTTGTATACTTAATTAGGATGATTTTTTTGGTCTTTGGAGGTTTTAACAATTCATATTCAATATGAATAATTTCTAAAAAGTTGTCTATGTGTTCATTCATGGTGACTGTGTATACATAGAGGTGTTTGAGCTAATTGGGGGTTAGCATAAGGGTGATATGATGGATGTTGTAAATTTAGGGGGACATATAGATCACATATAATGGGTTCATGTGCTGTAAAATGTTCCTATATTCTTATTTTTCTCAAATAAGTGTCAAAGAGGTGAATGGGTTTCCATAGGACCTAAAAGGTGACTTAGTCCTATTTGAAAGAGAGTTGTGCTTAAGTGTGACCCATGTTAGATGCCTTAAAGCTGAATGAATGTGTTGGCTGATAAGAAATATTTTTATATTGATAATCATGATAGATTTATAAATGGTGAAACCAAATGTGTTGGTTTCTAGATATTTATGATAGACTTGTGAGAGGATTTGGTGAGCATAGATAGCATTGGTATGAAGGAAAGAAGAGAGGGTGTGTGCCTAGTGGATGAATTAATGATTATATTAGTTTTAGGAATATGTGTATGAAATATGTTTCATGTTTTTGATGTCATTATAGTGATCTTGTAGGTTGAGTATGAGAGAAGAGGTCTAGGGTGATATAAAATGACGTTTTGGATGCTTTGAGTGTGAACAAAGGATTTATGATATCTATGTGAGCTTGGTGGCTGATTTGAGAGATATTTCAAAGTTTTGATTGTGTTTATGACCATTTGGTCATGTTTTTTTTGGTTAAAAATTTGTTGTTGAAGAGTGAAGAGTGATCCAAAAGGTGGCTTTGGATGCATTGAGTTTACAAAGTTGAAAATAGTTGATATACATTGTATCTCCATCAAATTGGTAGACAATCAATGTTCAAAGAGATATTATATTCATAGGTGTTGTTTTGGAATATAAACATCTATGGGGTTATAACCTCCTTGTAAGGTGAAACTTGTTAAAGGTCTAGTTGTTGTGGCAGCTCAACTAGATAGGTGTAGTAGCTCTTTGTGGGATTACAGTCTCACTAAAGGGATGGTAGTTATTTGATTAGTTGTAGATGGTATAAATTGGTTATTTTTATTATAGGATAGTGGTATAATTATAGGTTCCATTGGGTTTTATCCCTCAATAGGGTTTCCCACATATGTCATGTGTTATGTGCTTGATCTTGTATTATCTCTCTTGTTTGTTGCTATGAATGTTGTATATGGTTCATGAATGCTTGTGGTAATTGATTAAGAGTTTTGAAAGGTTTTAAATTGAATTTGGATTATCTAGGATCAATAATTCACCCCCCTCTCAGTGATTTTACCTCTAATAATTTACATCAAAGTAGGTCATTTGGTAAAGGCTTGATAACTTGAAGGTGATCCATAATACAATATGGGTAGTCATCAAATGCAAGGAGGTTTCTTTACTAAGAAAGATTTGATGTTCAATGGATCTAATTATGATTTTTGGAGTGAAAGGATGAGGACATACATTATGTCCCTAAGTTTTTATGTATGGTAATATATTATGGAAGGAAATGAATACCACTACTCCTCCATCTAGTACTCTAGATAAGAAGCTATTTGAGAATAAGTATAAGGAAATGAATACATTACTTGTGGTCTTACAGAGACTAAGTTCACCAAGATAATCCATTGTAAATATTATAAAGAGACATGGGAAAAAAATTATATCATTAATGAAGGATATTTAAAGGTTGAGTTGAAAAATTTGCAGACTCATCGAAGATAATTTGAGAGTCTTAAAATGAAGGAGGAATATTTTATGGCATCCTTTCTATAGAGAGTTGATGAGATTGTGAATATCATCAAAGGTCTTAGAGATAACCATGAAGAGGATATTGTAGTTCAAAATGTATTAAGGTCTATATATCTCAATTTTGATCCAAAATTATCTGCTATAGAAGAAATTCATGATCTTACTCAGTTAAAGATGGATCAATTACATGGAACCCTTCATGCCTATGAGATGAGAGTAAATGATGATATACCACAAAATAATTAAGAAACATTCAAGATAAAAATAAATCTAAATAATAAGTTTTGAGGTAAGAAACCTAAAGAAGATGAGATATATTTAACATCGATATGGATGAACTAATTACTTTGATTACAAGGAAATTGAAAATAGGCTCAGGGAAGTATAAGGGTAAACTACCTTTCAAATGTTTCAACTATGGAGAGATAGGACATTTTTCTCATAAGTTCCCTCATAATCATGAGAATAATGATGATGAAGATCATGGTGAAGTTAAAAATGAAGACAAGAAGACATACAATAAGAATGGATTCATAAAGTATAACAATAATAAGAAGTCCTTCAAGAACAAGAAGAGTCTCTACACCAAAGAATATTAAATCTCATAAAATGAGAGTGAAGACAGTGATTTAAAGTATGATCATGAAGATGATGTTCCTATTGAAGATGAAGCCATTTTCATAGTTGAGGAAGATAGTTTCTCACATTAAATGGACTCTACTTGGAGTGATTCAAATAATGATAAAGATGAGGTAGACTATGAGAATGAATTGATGAATGCTCTTAAATAACCAAATATTTAGAAGAAGATAAATAAGAAGATGAAATCTAAACTCAAGGACTATGAGGACTAATTCAGTGTTTTTAAGGCAAGAATGAATGAATATGCTAATAAGCATGAAGATATGGTCAAGCATCTCAGTTAATTAGAAATCCTATCTACAAGCTGGAAATCTAAAGAAGATGAATGCTCAAGGTATGTGATTGAAAATGAGTCTTTGAAAGATGAGTTAGAGAAGACATATAGTAAGTTGAAGTCATTTGTGAGATTTGAAAAGAGCTGAAGTGATCTAGAAAATATTTTGAGTGGTCAAAATCATTCTAGTGATATAACAGGTCTTGGGAATGAAAACAAAATAATGTAACTCAAGACAAGATGAAGACTAATGTAAACAAGGACAATCATAATTTGAAGATAGATCATTAGAAAAGGAATGAAGGTGATGGAAAAATTAAGATAAATTAGATCAAACAACCAAATTCCATGAGGTATGCAAGTTTCAATGGTTATTGTTACACATGTAATAATTTTGGGCATAAAGAAAGAGAATACAACAGACCTATTAGAGATGAGTTTTCATGGAACAATGATGGGGGTCATTAGTCAAAAGGTGTGAATAGATTTAAGTGATTCAACTATCTTGTTGTGGGAAAATTTGCAAACCATTATCCACATAAGGTTAGACAAGGTGAGTCCTCTTTAAAAATAAGAGTTTATTTCATTTATCATGATATAGGACACATTTCAAGTTTTTTTCCAAACAAGGTAAGACAAAATATGTTTCCATCAAGGAGTATGGTTTGCTACAACTATGAATAGAGGGTTACATTACTAGATTCTACAAGCAAAGGTCTACAAGTCAGAATAGGTTTAATTAGGCTCCTAGAGTGCAAGTAATAAGGCAAGTCAACTCATGGAAGACAAAGGTGGTAAGTATGAGTCATGATGAGACTACAGGTATAGGTAATCTATTTTCCATGGTGGATAATACTACAGAAGTTGAAGAGTGCTAAGGTATCTCATTTTTGTTCATATTGTGAATGAAGATACTAAGTTCAAGAAGAATACCAAGGTACTAGTTGAGACTATTTCTGAGATGTGTATAGATCCAAGTGAACATCCTTCCATTATTGAGCATATATCATGCAAAAAACATCAATTGTTAGTGCCTAGTGATGAGGTTCCTAACTGCAAGGTGGATTCTTCAGATGAAAAGGTATGCCATGAATATATGTTGTCTCCATGTATTGTCAATCCAATCATATAATAGAAGGAGAATGTTGTAGTGGATGATCATGTTAATTCTCTTAAGCCTAAGAAGAATAATAAGAAATATAAGCATCAAATGACTAAAAAGGAGAAGGAATATGAGGAGTTGTGGGCAACTCTTGGTTTCACATTATTCTATAATATTGTGAAGTAGGATGTCTCTACCTATTCTACTTAGGAGACATATTTCTTGTGGAGAAGAAAGTTTGTGTGCTAAATATAAAACTTCCAATTAAATAAAGTCATTAGTTAAGGGAGAGCAACAAGTTCATGAGATTACTCTAGGGGTTTGTGAAAGAGCTATAGTATAGGATTAGAATGGGTTTTTCTAGGTGGTTTAATGAGATTGATGGAGTATCAAGAATATTTTGGTGCTTAGATAGGTCTTTTAACCTTATTATATCATTCTCAAAGTGGTTTTTGGGTTTGAAGATATGTTGAATTCAAATTAAAGATTTTTGAGTGCTCTTAATTTTCTCAATTTTGGCTTAAGGGTAGATAGGCCTAAAATGGGTTATAAGATGTATGGGTTAAAAAATATGTGGAAGATAAAATATTAGAAAAAAAGTGTGTGATGGTTATATCTTGGTGTGAAATAATTTTTAAATATGGGCATTGACCAAAAAGAGGTTTGTTGATTCTGTTTATTTTAAGATTCTAGGCTTTTGAGCTATACTAGAAAAGTGGTTTACCTTATGATTTTAAGTATGAGGATTATTAATAATTTTAATGGTCCAAATGGGTTGTCAAATAAATTTTAATAGAGATTTTAAGGTTTGTGGTTTTCAAATTATTCATGTTTTTGTCAAGATGGAGGCCTAATTGACTAGTAGGTTTGTGAAGGAAGTATGTTGTAGAAGATGATCTAGGTGATGGGAATTGTTGTGCTTGAGGGGGAATATTATATTTATCCATATATGAAGTTTCAAGTCTTTATGGTGTGTCTTCTAAAATTTGTGGGCTTTGCAAGTTCTAGGTAGGGATACAAGGAGACTAAATAGGCCTTATAAGAAGAAGAGTACATTTTATTTAGTTTCTCCAAAAGAGTAAGGCATGAATATTTAAATAAGTTTTCTAAGGTTATTTTATATAATTTTTCCTATTTGGTGAGTGGCATGAAGTTATGTTGATGACCATTGTGATGGCTTGAGAGAAGAGGATAGTAAGCGTGTGTGGTGATTATTCATGGTGTATAGAGATATGAAGATGCTCAAGATGTGAAATGGCTCATAAATATTATTCAAAGTTTATCTTAGATATTTCTTGTGATTTTCATTATATTTTAGTATTTTTGTGTGTTCTTTCTTCATTCGTTGTAGTGCTTAGTTGAAGAGAGTGTTGGCATGGATCAAGAGGAAGTTATCAAGGAAAGAAAAGGTAGGATCAAAATAAGGGGGAGTTTGTAATATATTTATAAAATGGTATTATATTTATAGTATTAATTTTAGGTCCTCAATATCAGTTGGTGCCAACTTTGTCATTGTTTCAAAGGGGGAGAAAGTTCCTATTGTGAGAGTGTTTTAAGAGAGAGAAGGAAAATGAGATGCATATTGTTTCATAATGGGTGTTGACATCAATGAAAAAGGGGTAGATTATTGGAGATTTGTAAATTATGTCATGGTTATTTAATTTAGGTGTCCAAGTGAGTGGTTGAAGTTCCTTGATAGTCTAAATTGATAATGACAAAGTGTGTAATGTGCTTATCCTAGTATGCTTGAAGGAGGCTTGGTTGATCTTCTATTTTGGGATGCTTAGAGATGAATATTGATTAATATTAAGTATTGAACATGTTAAATAGGTTAAATAAGAATTTTTATATGATTTGAGTGTTTGTTTTATGAGTGTATTTCATTTCATTGATCATTGTTTTCATCTAGACATTTTTGGTCTAGTGGCAAAAAATTTGAGTAGGTAGTTTACTAACATTATAATTTCCAAGTGTAGATGAGTCAATGGGATTTGGTCATATGGTTGTGATAAAATTAGTCCCTAGTTTATATGTTCTAAATATCAAGTCATATGATGAAGTGTAACCAAATATATGTGTGTGCAAAGTTGGGCTCCTAGGTATTTTGATAGTGTTTTCTATGTTCAAACAGAGCCAAGTAAGCAGTTTGGTGATGTCATATCTCACACATATGAAAGTTATAGGAGAATATTGATATATGTATGAATTAACCTATGAAATAATATATTATTTAATAAATCTTAATTCATGTGACTAATCATGAAAAAATATATATAAGTGCAAAGTTAGGCTCCTAAGCAGTTTGACATTGTTTTCCCATAGCCAAATTTGTATGTGGAAAGAAAAACTAAGTAGGAAATTTTTTATAGTCATATTTTACACATGTGGTAGTTTTAAAATTATTTTATCATATTGTTTTGTTTATTTTTATTACTACTTTCTATGCACTATGTTTCAGGTCATGTAATGAAGCACATCAAAATATATGCATGTGCAATATTGGCCTTCCAGGCAGTTCTAGACATAGTTGGCTATGTGGTAGAAAAATATGAGTGAGAATATAAATGGAGTTATATCTCACAAATTTGAAGGTTTAAATATAATTTTTACATTTGGTCTGATTATCTTATGTGATGAGATCATATGTTCCAAATTTTAGATCATGCGTCTAAGCGTAGCAAAAGTTATTGAGGTCCAAAGTTGGCCTTTCAGGCAGATTGCAATGGTTCCCATAATTAGTTGACTTTGAAAGAGATAAATATCAAGACAAAATTAATATCCAATGGTTAATTTTAGATAATAAAATATTTATATAATGATTTATATGCAACGAGATGGTAAGAAGTGTTCAAAGTTTAACACTAACCAAAGGTAAAGGACAAGGATCTAACAGTTTGCATTTAATCATGAGATTTAGATTGATGACACAAGTGGAGTCAAAGTGGTCAACATATTCAAAGTTTAACATCATTAAATATTGATATCCTTAAAATAAAATTTATGGTGTTTGATTGATATAAGCAATAAGGACATGAGATGAGAACATAGTATCCGAGGTTTAATTGTGACCGTTGGGATTTGAATATTTAAATTTTGCAAAGGGAAAAACTAGTGCTCTATATTTTATCATAAATTTTGATCTAGTTAAAATTTTATTATGGTGTAATTAGATAATTTTTATAGGACTCCAAGGGACATTTTAAAATATATATTTAAAGGTCTGAAAGTGTGTATAATTAAAGTTATGAAGGTTCAAAGTTTATAATGTTTTCATGTTCATCTGTTAAGAAATTGAGAAGGATATTTGAGCTCATTTTAATGGTATTTAAATTTATCATGATGAATTATATATTTTTTAGTGTTTAATACTCCATGAGGATGATCTATGTGGTTTTCAGGTTTGACCAATTCATATTCAGTATGAACAATTGCTAAAAAGTTGTTTGTGTGTTCGTTTATGGGGACTATGTGTACAAAGAGGTGTTTGAGATAATTAGGGGTTAGCATAAGGGTGATATGATTGATTTTGGAACTTAAGGGGGACCTATAAATAATGTGGCATGGGTCCATGTTTTGGAAAGTGTTCCTATGTTCTTAGTTTTCTTGAAGAAGTGTCAAAGAGGTGAATGGGTCTCCATAAGACCTAAAAGGTGACTTAGGTCTATTTGAAAAAGAGTTTTACTTAAGAGTGGCCCATGTTATATGCCTTAAATTTGAATGAATATTTTTTGGATGACATGAAATATTTTTATCTTAATAATTATGATAGGTATATAAATGGTGAAACTAAATGTTTTGGTTTCTAAATATTGATGATAGACTTGTGAGAGGCTTTGGTGAGTATAAATAGCATTGGTGTGAAGGAAAGAAGAGAGGGTGTGTTCCTAATGGATGGATTAATGAGTAAAATATTTTTAGGAATGTGTGTATGACTTATGGGTCATGATTTTGATGTCATTATAGTGCTCTTTCAGGTTGATGATGAGCGAAGAGGTCTAGGGTGATCCAAAAGGATGTTTTGGATGCTTTGAGTGTGAGTGAAGGATATATGCTATCTGTGTGATCTAGGTTTCATATTTTAGAGATATATAAGAGTGTGTAATATTTTTATGACCATCTAGTCATGTTGTTGTTGTGGTGACAAAGTTGTTGCTAAGGAGTGAATAGTGATCCAAAAGGTGGCTTTGGATGCATTGAGTGTGCAAAGTTGAATATAATTGATATACCTTGTATCTTCATTAGTTTATCAATAAATAAATGTTGAAGGATATTTTATATTCATAGGTGTCATTTTGGTCTCTCAACATTTAGGGGGTTGCATCCTCATTACAAGGTGAAACTTGCTAAAGGTCTAGTTGTTGTGGCATCTCAGCTAAATAGGTGTAGTAACTCCTTATGTGATTGCAGTCTCACTAAAATAAGGGATGGTAGTTATTTGATCAATTTTAAATGGTTTAATTTGGTTATTTTTATTATAGCATAGTAGTCTAATTTCAAGTTTCAGTGGGTTTTCTCCCCCAAGAGGTTTTCCCACATATGTCATGTGTTATGTGCTTGATCTTGCATTGTCTCTCTTATTCATTACTATGAATGATGTGTATGTTTCACGAATACTTATGGTAATTGATTAATAGTTTTGAAAATTTTAAAATTGAATTTGGATTATTTGGACTCATTGATTCACCCCCAGTGATTTTACCTTTAACAAGGTGGAAGATGTATGTTGCATGTATAATGTGATTTTGAAGTATCCTTAGTCTATGTTATCTCATGTTTTGGAAATGGATTATTTAATATTTTTAATTTTTTATTCCCATTATTTTGTGTTTAAAATTAATTTATAGGGGTGTCCAAGTTGATAATGTTATCATCAATAAGATCTTGTATCTTATGTCTCAATTTGAAACTTTTATTCATTTAATGTCCCACAATTTGATGATAGTCACAATATGTATTATCATCATAGTTCCCTAGTGTAGACCTATTTGGATCAAGATATTATGGAGGAATAATTAATAAGGTTACACTCAAGTAGATTATTTATTATTACATGAGGAGGTGATAATAATCTTTAAAATTGCCTCTTCTATGGAGCTACTAATTATAGTTGGTCTATTAGTTATGATATTAAATTAATTATAATCTTTGCCTCATTATTTTTATCATTTGGTTTTACCTTGTATCTTAGTTTGATTTAGAAATTCATTTTTGAAGTATTTCTAGGAGTGGATGCATACTTGAGTCTATTTAAAATGATGAACTTAACTTCTTTGTCCCTTATTGTATGACATAACTCATCAAAGTATTTTCATATATTGAATAAAATTGACTCATGGAGTGGTATAAGAAATTTTTTTTTGAATATTTATTATAACTTGTTATTGACCATAACATTGGTCATCTTGGCTAGAATAGTATTATAATGAAGTACATAGTCATTGATTGGTTCATTAGACCCTTTTTTGAGTTGAGAAATTTATGCATAAGATAGTTTATCATCAATGTTGATGGAAAATGTGTTATAAATTGGTCTTCCAAAGGGTTGAATGCTCTTGCAAATTCTAGGGGGATAATATAAAACCATCACAATGCATAGTATTTAAGCCCTCTTAGAAATAATGTGGTAAAAAAATTATCATTATATGCATAATCCAAACATTATACATGGAAATGATCTAAGGATTTACTTGGGATAAACTTTACCTTCATATATTGAAATCTTAGGGGATACAAAGGATGTTGGTAGAAGATAAGCTATTATCTTAAGGGATAAAGGGTTATGGATCAAGGTATAAAAATCCATGGAATGACTAGATCTAGATACACAATGCTCTAAATGAAACACCTTGGCATGTAGAACTGTAAAAACTTGCTCAAGGGAATGTGAATTAGGAGAGGTTGGTTATGAAACATATGTAGTCATCATGGGAGAGTTAATGGTTTCCTATGTAGGAATAGGTATGGAAATATTTTGGAGGCATTATGTTTCATCTAAACCTTGGGTGGGTGTCACATGGGTCAATGAAGGTGTATACATAGAGATAGTAATAGTAGTAGAGATCTAAACAGCTAAAGTGGAAGTATTAGCTCAAAAAGAGTGGTTGATAGTAGTAAATGGATCTTTTTATTGTGTTTGAGATGTGGCAAGTTTATTTTGGTGTGGAACCTTGGATTATAGGATCTAGTGGATGATCATGTACCCATATTTAGGATATTTATAGAGTCATTGATTAAAATTTGGAAATGCTTTAACTTGGTCATGATACACCATTAAGTTCATTGGGATAAATTTTATTTGTGTTTTCATAATTATTTTTATTATTATGCTCATTTTTATTATCTTGATTATCAAGTTCTAGTGAGGTAATGTCAACATAATCATCTATTTTTACATATCCATGAATAATTACATCATCAAAATAATAACAAACATTAATTGTATCCATTTTAGATAAAATATAGTGAATTTTATTAATATATATATTGGTCTAATTTCATCTAACCCTAAATATTAGATGGAAAATGGAACTAGCCCTATTGATTGGAATATGATGTAAGCATGGAAGTATATATAAGGATAGGGCAAAATGTGAAAATATTATATTTTATTTTATCTAGGGAAATAAGATATTAGATATAAAACCCTAAGACAAAATATGAAATCCTATAAGGATGAAACCCTAAGGGAAACCAAGGGTTTGATACTAGTTCACCAATATGTTTTACCTAATTTGGATTTACAACCGTAATAAGATAAAAACTAGTATAATAATTTAGATAGATAAATATAGTATTCAATAATAAATTTAAATGTAAGATAATAAAACTGAGTGTAATGATTTGATAAGTGGCATATACTATAGGTACAATAAATATATGAACACTTACCTTTTTTGGTTGATTGTCTAACTGAGATTATACTCTAGAAGTGGATATTTTATTTAAGTAAGCCTATGTATTATCTAGTTTAGGAACTACATCTCTATTTTCATAATATCAAATCCATTAATTTAGGTCAACATTGATTGGTGATATTAACCTATGTATAAATGAGGGACTGTGACTATACAATTACCTTTGCATGTCTATATAAGCTTTGTAAGTGTGATTTTAAACCTTTATTATGCTTGAACTCCAAAAATTATCATTATTTACCTTAAAACCCTAGGTGTGCTTGTGAGGGATAGAAACCTAAAAAAATGGGAAAGTGTAATGGGCTAAGATGACCCAAATCACCCCTATTTGGTTATTTTATGGTGCCTACATATTTGATACTTTGAGGGGGGAAATCAAGCCACATGGAGTTATCCCACCTAGTGTGATTGTGAAATTATACTCCTTTGCTATATGCATGTAACTAATGATTTAGATTTAATACTTGAGAATTATTTATTGGACTTGGATTTAGTATTTTTTAGAGTTGGCTTGTGATTGCTCCTAGTGATAAATTAATAATATGGGAAGATTAGGGTAGTTTTGATCAATGTGAGATAGTGTATAGATGTGTACCAAATAAATGCCAATTCCATTTTGAATGAGACCTTGATTAATTTATATGACTCTAATTAGGTAATTATTTATACCATTAAAAAGCTAAGTGAATGGGTCAACCCTAAGGAAAGATTTGATTTTAAAAAGTAACCGTTACTAGGAAAGGGCCATTTCTTACTAGATAGAGTTGGTGTCGATATGTGATATTGGTTAAAAATGATTGAAGTGACATGTTTACAAGTGTAAATAATTGAAGGTCTAGAGATGTCTATGAAATATCTTTAGTATGTTTAAAATAGATAATTATATTCTTGTAGGTTTGTAACAATAGAGCACATGGTTTAAAATCATAAGATAACATGTAAGTTTGAAATAAAGGTAGATTATAACCACGGTTTTGTGCTCAAGTCATGTATGGTAAATATGTTTAAAGCTTATCATTGTCAAGTTATTAATACTGCACAATAGTATCTACAATCTCATACTAGGAGTAGGATTTATGCTTGTATTCTATGTCATCCCAGGGTTTGGTAAATTATCCATGAGTATGCATCCTAAAAACCACAATAGGTCTAATCATATGGATCCCTTATCATCATATACACATGAGATGACTTATATATATTCTAATGAATCTAAAAATCAAGTTGTAGATGATCATTCTTGTATTTATAATAAAAATTATTATGTAGATGAATAATATGTTTGTGTGATTGAAGGAAATGACTATGTTATCTATGATCATGATGATGTTTAATATTTTATTTCTAGTTATATATTTTTATATAATATTAGTGAAGAATAATAAAAATAAAATAGGCTTCAAATGCAAGAAATCATTTCTCCTTTTCCTTCTTGCATTATTCCACTAATCATAGACTAGAACAAGAAGAAATTAACACTGAATTAACTAATACACATATTGATCCCAATATTATTATAGTTAATAATTAATATACAAAGGTAATTTATAGAGGATTTAAATGTAGATTCAAATTATTCCATGCCTTATAATGATGTTTCTAAAAATAATGCTATTTTTAGTGATATATAATATGACTACTACTATTGAAATAGAATGTGATACAAATAAAATGAAATGTAGTACTATTAATTCTTATTTAAAAATAAAATAAATGTTATTCCTTATTATTTATAAAATAAATGTGATGATAATTATATATTATGCAATGATCTCTGTATGAAATTTAATAATAATTATAAGTCATGTAATGATAATAATGTTTGTGATGAATTTTTTACACCTAGGTTTAATGTAAAGGATAAGTGAAACCTTTGTGTAATCTCCCCAACCTATTGAAAATAGGGTCACAATGTAAACCATTAAAAAAAATTAAAAATTGAATATTTCTCTTAAATATCATGATATACATTCATAGAGGTCATAGCCTTAATGCATGTTATAGCTTACTTGTAATAAAAGTGCATAATATCTCTCTAGAAATTAAAAGATATTGTGCTTGGGATGATTCTAATGCTAGACATGGAAATCATATATAACATAACATTATTAATTCATACTTACCCCATGCCTTCATCATGCCTACACTTTTATTGTTTGGTAAATTTTTTCACCTTAAAATAATTATAACATCTATGAGAAAATAAAATACTCATGATATACTTTCATGTAAGACCTTCCCTAACACATTAACTATAAAAGTTATAGATTGATTTTACCATCTCTGTAGTGTTCTTCACACTCATTTATTGAATTATAAGATACCTTATTTAAAATAAGTGATGATAAGTCACATATGAGTGCCTTTGTTCTATTCACCAAGGGAAGTTAGAACTAGTTAATTATTATATATTATAATTAAAACTATTTGCATTAATTGATATATCAACCTAGAGGCCTCATATTTACTCTGAAAGGGAGAATCTTGTATCATACTTGTGATTTTTTTCAATCTCTTTTCTTTGAGACTATTTCAATATAAAATAAATCAACACTTGGAAAAAATCACAATCATGTTACTTTAAGTAAATTAATTCATAAGAACAAAATTACAAGCAAAGAACTTAATAAAATTAAAAAATCTCATAAAGAGGAAGGCGCTACTAAGGTCATAAATAAGATGGAAGATCTAAAGAAAATGGGTTATAAGGAAAAAAGTCACATGAATCCCTGTCCTTCAAAAGTAAAACAACCAATACAAATTGAAAGTTTCAAGGATAGGAAAAATGTTATTTTACAAACACTTATTGATGAGAAGTTAATCAATTTACCTTATAATCAACATCACCCCACACAAAACCTTGAATGAAGGAAGGAAAGATAATTTTGTACCTATCATCACATCAAGGGACATAAAGATAAAAATTATTATGCATTTCCTAAAATATCAAATAAATTATGCATAGGGGTGTTATTATATTATGAAAATCTTTCAGATTTTCCATATGCTCAGCCTCTCCATATTTTCCTACTGTGCATTTTGGGAGGTTTGATGTGTCCCAAGGCATTCTTACAAAGTAAAAATGGTCAATCAAATGTCTATAAAAGGTAAAAATAGGATAATATCCATTATATTTAAAAATATAAATATAATGATATTTCATAGGATGTTATTATAAATGAAAAATTGTCATTCATGCTATTATAGAGGGAGAATATAGAACATGCATACTTGTGGATGATAAGGCATAATACAATGCATGCATAATCACATTTATCAAAGAATTAGGATACAATAATCAATAATTACAACATAAGACTACACATGAGAATGAAATAGGGGATGTTACTATACCATTTACTCTTGGGCCCAAGACACTTGACACATTATTATATGTGAAACATATTATTACACAAGGTAATGCAATCTTGGGATGGTCACAATTATGACAAATGAAAGTAACATTGGATAAAGATAATATGATTATATCATTTTATTTACAAGGTGATTTATTCACATATTATATATATATATATATATATATATATATATAACAAATACAAAAAAAATCCTATTAAGATCATAGTTGCATCTCATAGTACACATGCATGGCTATCAAATCAAAATCAACAAGTTACAATCCAAATAATTGAGGAAGTTAAGAAAAAAAGTAATCAATCTAAGCCTATCATCATTGGTATACTATATAATTTATTTGATATTATTATAATTATTAATAGATCAATGACACAAATACATCATTAGGGTTCATCTACATATTAGGATCAATATAATGCACAATTTTTATATCCATTTGGATGGATAGATGATTCCATCATAGGTTGTTTGTCTTATTTTTATGGAATCATTAGTTCTTTTAATTATACACATTTGTTAAACTTCAATGTTATATCATTATCACAATAATCCAGTAATATCATCATTTAAAATATTAACATTTTATATGCTAATAAACACAAAAACTATGAAATAAAATGAATCAAAATTAAATATTTCAAGCTCATAACATAAGTGTTGTTAATTTTTCCCCATGGATCAAATTGTCACCCTATCATTTGAAACTTAGCATATATGGTCTTAAGAGTTCCTTAAGATGATTAATTTTGTGTCTTAATGATTATCTACAAGTTTGGTTCCTTGGTGTAATTACTATCTACAGATATAAGCCTTTAAAGATGATCAAAAAATGACTTGAGCAAGCCTAAAAGAACCAGACCATCATCAAGATATCACATAGGAATGGACTAGTCAGATCATTTGTGAATTTTATAAATATTATTATAAATCATCTTAGGTCAAAATAAATGCGTGGACATGAATTTCTTCATGCCTTGACCATTCTATACAAAATTCATATCTTGATGAGCTTTCTATCTCAGGATATAAAGCTTCAAAATTAATACTATAGAATGAAATGGGAGAATGAACATCAAGTTCAAGCCTCATAAAATATCTATTGGAATTAAAATGATTAAGATAAATGGTTATCATTTAAACATACTGAATATCTAATGGTGAGTGATAATTTGACAGATGTCAATGGGTCCCAAGGATCTAATAGCATACATTCATTCGTACATCAAAGATTAATGGTGAGAATCAAGTCAAAAGGTTAGTATTAATTTATTTATGAAAAGTGTCAATATATTAGGCAACTATTAGATATATCAATGGTACACATTGACTGACATGACTAGTGGTTCCAAAAATATCTATGGTGTGTGTTTCATCATGCAAAGGTAGATCAATAATGAGCAATAAATCAACAAATTATAAGATCTCAAAGATAAATAAGAAGCTACCAAGTATCATGAGAATGTTAAATTGGCATAAGATCTATGGATCACATTCATTCATATAGAGAAATAGATCAACGATGTGCATATAAGTTGAGAAAGTAGATCTAATGGTGCACAATTGAGTTGATTAATAGTCAGGACTAAAAATTGATGATTAAGTGGAATAAAGATAAATGGCATATGATCACTGAGTAGATCAATATCAATGGTCAAGATTAGAGGTCAAGATTCAGGTTGAAATAGAGTAAATATCTAAGTTGGTATCATGACTATGACCCTTTTTCCATTCTTACATGCCAAAAAATGAACCAATGAGGAGAAATCAATGCCAGAACAAGATCCAAATGGATTGGTTAAGTTGTTGTAACTAGATCAACATTATAAGAAGATTGAAAAAGATTGATCTAGCTATTGTAATGGCTTTGACACCATAATTTAGCTTGAAAATGACTTGATTCCACCATTGTAATTGTAAAGGGCATCAATGCAGACCAGAAATGGATTAAAAAGGACTGATATGGTTATCATGGCCATTTTCTAGAAGTAGTCTTAGCATGATGATCTATTATAACTAAATCAATGCCATATGATCAAAAATATTGGTCATTATGACCCCTTATCCATCATCCTATGTATTTTTACCCATCTCTTTCATCCCTTTTACTATATATATATATATATATATATATATATATATATATATATATATATATATATATATATATATATATATATATATATATATATATATATGCTTCTAAGCCTTAAAATGGATCCCTCTCTTTAGCATGATTAGACTCTATCGATATTTACACTGTAAAACCTCTATCATGTAATAAAATGTTGAATTTTTTCATTGTCAAAACTAAGTTGAAGTGTTTTTCATGAGTTCATTCATGTGGTTAACTAAATATATGTGTTCTTTTCCTTTGTCTAGATCTCCTCACCTTCATGCAATGTTGGTAGTTATCATAGGTCACTTTAAGTGTATACATAGTCTGTTGGTCAGTGTAGAAGTGGACAAATACCCTCCCATACTAGGTTGATAGCTATTTAATGACTTATTTTTAAATACTCATGTGAAAACTAATCAAAGAGTAAATGAAGTGATGTCTATTAGTCTTGAAAGTTTCCTATAGTGTGTCTTATGAAAGTGTGAGGATCAAACATTTGGTGCATCACCTTATTTTTACATGTTTTTATGAATTGCATTCAATATCTCTCCCTTTTACAAGAAAGAGTTAGTATTATGTCTATTTTAGGTGATAAATCCAAGAGGAACTCAACCTTCTCTAGAGGTCTAACCCAAGATTAGGTAACCCACAACCTAGGGTTAGTCCCATGTTGAACTAGGTTTGAGCAAGAGGACATGAATAATCCCCTTTCTCAGATGGGGTGCAATATAAATCTACAATAGTTATGGCATGCCTAGTGGGATGCATTACCATTAGGATAGATAAAATTTGGAACTAAAGATAATCACTTATAGTATCAAAATACATCCACCATCAATAGAAGTTAAAGATTCTTCATGTTTCTAGGCAACATTCTCATGTTAGAGGTTACTAAAAGGTCAGCTAGTAAAGATATTTCCATTGAATTCATAGTGCTACCTACTATTTCATATAAGAGATCAAGATTTTATAGGACAAGACCTTATCCTAAGAAGTAATATTCATCCCTTGGTCATCCTATTATCTTAAGTAGTATAATCCCCACTACCCAAATGGTCATAAAAAATTAGGTATTTATTACATTCAATAGAGGTAGTCCATTAAACTTAGCCTAATATGATGATATTCCTATGTATTCTCTTAAGAGTGTCTCATTATTTTTTGGAGAACATCAAACAACTACTATTGAGCACATCCAAGATGTTGACAACCTTTTCTCCATTCACAATGTTGTTGAAGATAATGTGGTTGTTAGATTGCTTACTACTTATTTCAAAGGAAAAGCATTAGAGTGGTATATAAATCTTCCTTTAAATTCCATTACTACCTAGGATGAGTTAGTTATAGCCTTAGTTAGATAGTTTGAAGATAAATCTAATCACCTATCATTAGTTGAGAAATTGATTACCATTTAGAGGGCTCCCCATGAGTTTATGTTTGATTTTAACCTTAGATTCCAAAAGACATAGACTAATATTCCTATAGTGATTACACCATCCCTATAATATTTCTTATTATATGATCTAAAAGCCCTTAATTCTGATAACAGTGTCATGATATAGTCCATGGGTGGTAACACCTTACCAAATTCTTATGAAGTTTCTATAAGAGAAAAAAATAGTTTGATATAAGCTGGTAATCTTTCTCCTAGGCTTCTGATTCCTATATTCCCATAGTTTTAATCTTTTCTACCCCATCAAACCCCTCAGTCTCCATCATTAACCCTTATTCTACCTTCTAAAGACCAATTTATAGCCCCTTATAATTAGGCTAGTGAGATTAGAGATTTGAAAAGTCTATTGTGATATTTTGGGAATGAAATAGTCCAAATCAAAAGAAAAAAATACCAGAGTATGCCTTATCAATAAAAAAATTAGACTACTCATCATCCCTTTAGAGATCAAAATCCTCCTTACTAAGGATTTAGGGAAAATAGACCACCCTACCAAGCACAAGGAGCCATTGTTCTAGCTAAACCATATCCATCTCTTGAACCTAATATGACAAGAAGTTCAAAATCTATTGTTCCCACACCACCTCAAAATAATTTGATGCATGAGTCAAATTGGTAGCCATCTAATCTCAACAAGGCTTAAGTCTAAGACTTGGAATCATATAATAGTACTATACCCCAAATGATACAAGAAGATTTTTCTCTTCAAGGAGGTTAGTGTCAAGAGACAAATTTGGTACCCCAAGGAGAGGCTCAACAAGTTTAAGGGCAGCCTGATGCCATTAATGTAAATTGGAAAATGGATGATTATGTTGCTTTCAATCATGGTAGTGAGGCTAGAAATTCAAATGGTCAAGTTGTAACTATGACTAGAGCTAAAAGATGAGGATCAAGATGTTACTAATGATTCAATTATACCTAATATTGGTTATAAAAGTATCAAAGATCAACTTGATACCCCTATAACATGAAAATATCAAAATTTAAAGGCTGGGAAGGTCCCTCAAATATATTTGGTTTGTGAATAATCGATGGTTCAAAATGTGTAGCCAAAGGTTAGTGGAGCCTCATTTAGCATAATAGGTTAGATGAAGAAATCCAAAGTTATAATTATCATGTGGGATTTCCTTTCTATTCTAGGATAAAAGGGTATGCTCATCCAAGAGATTTTAGCTCTCAAGGTGTCCCCAAAACCAGTTAAGAAATAAGGAGTTCTCCTAACTAATTTAGACTAGCCAGTCAAGTATCAAGTAAAGTAGGTGAAAAAATGGAAAAAGGGGAAAAAATTGAGGTAAATTCAAGTAAAACTCCTCCCTTATTCCTATTTTTGATATTTGGTGACTATTTAGTTCATAATTGTATGGTGGATAGTGGAGTCAGTAGCACTATCATGCCTAAGTAAATTGCAAACAAACTTGGTCTTGTGTATGAACAAAAAATTAAAGGAGTATTGAAACTAGATGGGTCACCAAAAAAGATAGTAGGCATAATTAAATATCTAAAGTTCACACTATATGATTATCTCATTGTCACCATTTAGTAAGATCTAGTTGTGGTGGACTTGCCTCCCTATTTTTCCATATGTCTATCAAGGGACTTTACTTCAAAGATTGGAGGATATTTATCAGCTAATTAGAAATATTTAATGTTTATTACTAGGTATGTCACCAAGGTAACCATACATTCTAAACCTATTTCACAGTTCCATTTGGAACCATATATGCCAAGTATTGTGAACAATAATTGCCTCATCTCAGATGAGGTGATAGAAGATAATGTGGATGAAACTAAATCACCTTTATATGGGATCTAAATTTTTTTCCTTAACGAGTGGGCCTTTAGTTCACATGAATATGATCCTTATAATATAATTGAAGAAGAAGGACTTGGTGTTTATTGCTTTCATGAGAAAGATGCACCAATTCCAGCCTTGATGAAGGATTATGAGTCTAGTGATGATCTTTGGCAATTATACTTTGATGGGTCAATAAATAAGCATTATACCAAGTCTAGAATTATGTTGATTTATATAAAAAATAAAGGTATTTCTCATTTATTAAATTTCAATTTTGTTGTTCAAATAATGCTACAGAATATGAGGCACTAGTTCATGGTTTACAATGGGCTAGGAGGATAAAATTCAACACCTTACAACTCTTTGGTGATAGTGAACTTGTAGTTCACCAAATGAGAAGTCTTAATGTATGAAAAAACCTATTTCTTAAACATTATAATCATAGGGTATGAAAATTAATGATTTTTAGGCCTTTAACATTTATGAAATACCAAGAGATAAGAATAAACATGTAGATAGGTTGGTTGTCATTAGGGCACAATTTAATGTCCTATTTGATGTAAGAAATGAAATCTCCAGTCACACATTAAGGTGATTGTAAGGCCTTCTATCCTAGATAATAATGATATTTAGCAAGTGTTTAAAGATGATAATCATATTGTTAAATTATTTCAAGAAGAAGCTAAGTATTATTTAAGAAATTAGTCAAAATACTTGCAGTAAGTGATCGAATTGTGTAACTAAAAACAAATAAATTTCCTAAGATATTAGTCACACTTGAAAACATATTCAATGGTGATGATGAACTAAGGAAAGATAATTCAACTTTATCAACAAAGGAATAATATTATGCCAATATGGAAGTTACACCTGGTAAGAAATTAAAGTTGGGTAAGGTATGCACTTATTTAGATAAGGAAGATTTTATTGAGTTATGTGCAAGATTTTATGATGTATTTTCATGGCAAAATAGTGATCTCAAGGGTTTTGACCCAAGTCTAGCTCAACACACCATTGATCTAAATGATGAGATTAGGCCAATAAGACAAAGACAAATGCCTATTAATCTTAAACTTGAGCTTTTGATGAGAGTTGAGCTTCATAAGCTCATTGAGTGAGCTATTATATTTCCAATAAATTACTCAACTTGGGTGGAAAACCTTGTCCTAATATGAAAAAATAATAGTTAAATTAGACTATGTGTTGACTTCTATGACCTGAATAAGGCTTACCTTAAAGACCACTATCCACTACCATCAATGAAATAGATTTTATAGTTGGTTTTAGGTTTAGAAATGTTCACCTTGTTGGATGGCTATAGTGGCTACAACTAGATTTTGGTCAGGGAAGAAGACCAATTCAAGATAATCTTCACCACAAAGTGGGAGACATTTTCATATAGAAAGATTCCATTTGGACTATCCAATTCTAGAGAAACCTTTTAGAGATCCATGGATATGGACATTATAGGGCCTTTTTAATAAGTATGTACTGGTCTATTTGGATGATATAATAGTTTTTTCAAAGAATTCAAGTGAGCACATGGTTCACCTTGAGAAAGTGTTTGAAAGATGTAGACAATTTGGGATATCCCTGAATCCCAAAAACTGTGTCTTCTTAGTTCATGAATGTAAGACTCTTAGACATATAGTTTTAAATCATGGTCTAAGCATAGATCCTAAAAGGATAGCCTTAATTCTTTCACTTTCCTTTCCCAAACATAAAATATCTTTGTAAAGCTTCTTATAAGAGATCAATTTTATCAAAAGATACATCCTTGATTTTACCATTTTAGCTAAGCCACTTACAACCATGATAAATAAGAATTAGAGATTTAACTAGTCCAAGGAATTACTAAGGATTTTTTAGGGAATTAAGAAAGCCATGGATATTGATCCTACACTCATGAACCTAGATTTTCTCAAAGGAATTCATTCGATACACCTATGCCAATATTGACACCATTTTAGGCATTCTTATGTAGCAGAACTAGGTCTTAAATAAGCCAATATCCTTCTTTAGTAAAGTCTTGGAATAATATGAAATAAGGTATTCCTTTGTTGAAAATAATGTAGTTTTAATCATAAGGTCTCTTAATAAATTCATATATTTATTGTCTAATAATAAGATACATCTGATGGTTGCCCATCCAAGTATCAAAAAATTCCTCTTGAACAAAGACATAAATGAGAAAAGAGTTGGTTGGATAATAAATGTAATGGATTATGATGTGGAGATCAAGGTCAAAAATCTGGTTAGAGTTAAGGGATGTTGTGAGCATCTATCCCAAGACTTACAAGAAGCTAATGTGGTAGTTATGGTGTTAACTAATGAAGAAGTTACAATTGATCATACCTCACCTTCCAACTGGTATCATGATTTGGTAAGATATTTACAAGATGGTCTTTATCCCTCTCATCTAATCCATTCAAAAAGAAGGTATTTTAGATTAAAATATATTCCATTTCTTTTTATTGATGGTGTTTTGTTCAAAAAAGATATCAATGGGAAGTTGTTAAGATACATTAAACAACATCAAATGGAAAGGGCACTTGAAGAGTTCCATGATGGACATGGTGGAGGGGATTATTCAACAAAGACCATATCCCAAAAGATAATGAGAGGTGGGTATTATTAGCCAAGCTTATTTTGTGATTTTCATGCATGGGTTAGGAAATTCAAATAATGTGCTATGTTTGTTCGAAAGGTGAAACTTACAGTTTTACCTCTCCAACTGATTATAGTGGATCAGTCCTTTATCCAATGGGGATTGGACTTTATTGGTCTTATTAACCCCCTTTCAAGCTTAGGACATAAATTGATATTGGTTTCTATAACTTACTTTACTATATAGATAGAATCAATGGTATTAAAGGAAGTAAACGAGTCTATTATTCTAGATTTCTATAAAGGTTTGATTACTAAATTTGGAGTCCTTTCAACCATCATTTCTAACAATTATATGGCATTTATGGGGTATAAAATCATTTAATAGACATTTAAACATGGGGTCTATCTTATCACTTCATCAAACTATTATCCCTAAGGAAATGGTCTTGATGATTCCACTAATAAGAACCTATTGAAGATCATAAGAAGAATAATTGAAGATAATCAAAGGTCATGGCATATAAAATTGAAGTCAGATCTATGGACTGATAGGATCACCTAAAAAAATTAAATATCTAACTCTCCCTTCAAGTTGGTATATGGTAAGGAATCAAGAATACCTATTTCTATTGAATTTCCTACCCTATAACTAATGCATCAACTTGAGTTGTTGGAGAATGAACCTATGGAAATCATATATGCTAAGCTTATGGAGTTGGAAGAGACAAGACATCAATCCATGTTATCCATGGAAAGTTATCAAGCAAAGGTAAATAAAACCTTTGAAAAAGGAGCTTCTTCAAGAAGTTTTAAATAAGGATATTTGTTCTTCAAGTGGGATAAGGAAAGAGCTAAGCCAGGAAGGCATACAAAGTTTGACTCTCTTTGGATTGGTCCATACACAATATCTATTTGTAAATCCCATAATGAATTCTAACTTAAAATTATGGATGGTAAAGATATTCCTATCCTAATTAATGGGATACATATGAAACATTGTTTTTAAGGAATCCAAGTCCCCTACATAGTTAGTCTATTTTTCTTTCCTCCAATTATTGTCCCAACACATTAGTTTATTTTCTTTTGCTTTATTTAGTTAGCCCCTATTTTTTGTGTTTCCCTTATTATTTAGTGGAATTCATTATCTTTTCAAGTTAAAGGGGTTGTTTATATCCATGAATCAAACTTGTCATTACTTTATGAGTCCAAAATTCATGTAGGTGGTCTGGTTCTTAATCATAACAGGCATGATTCCCAGCTAAGTCACCATAATGTTGTCAATTTTCCCCCACATATCAAATTATCACCCTATAATTTAAAACTTAGTATATTTGGTCTTAAGAGTTCCTTAAGATGATGTCTTTTGTGTCCTAATGATTATTTACAAGTTTGGTGAATTAGTGAAATTACTATATGTAGATATAAGCCTTTAAATATGATAAACCAAATGACTTGACCAAGCTTAGAAGAGCCAGACCATCATCAAAACATCATGTAGAAATGTAATGGACAATTCATTTGTGAATTTTATAAATATGCTTCAAAATCCTCTCAGGTTAAAATAAATTCATAGACATGAATTCCTTCATGCCTTGAACATTCTTTGCAAAATTTGTATCTTGATGAGCTTGCTATCTCAAGATATAAAGCTTCAAATTTAATACTGTATAATGAAATGAGCATGTAAACATCAAGTTTAAGCCTCATAAAATAGCTATTCAAATTCAAATTATCAAGATCAATGGTTAGCATTCATTCATACCAAATATCCAATGATGAGTGGCTATTTGATAGATGTTAGTGGGTACCAAGGATCCAATGGTGCACATTCATTCATACATTTAAGATCAATGGTGAGAATCAAGTCAAAAGGTTAACATTAATGCATCGATGATGAGTGTCAATATCTTTGGAAACTATTAAATAGATCAATGATATGCATCAAATGACAAGACTAGTGGGCCCAAAAAGATTTAGAAAATACATTTCATCATGCAAAGGAAAATCAATGATGAGTGATGAGTTCATAAGTCAGTGGATCTCAAAGATAAATAAGAAGCTACCAAGTGTCATGAGCATGTTAAACTAGTAGAAGATATATGGATCATGTTCATTTATACAAAGAGAGATCAATGGTGCACATATAAGCTGACAAAGTAGATCTAATAGTACACAAGCAAGCTGATCAATAGTCACGACTAAAATTTGATTATTAAGTGAAATAAAGATCAATGGCATGTGATCACCAAGTATATCAAGATCAATGGTCAATATTAAAGGTTGAGATCTAGGTTGAACTAAATCAAATACTTATGTTGGTTGCATGACTATGACCCCTTTATCTATTTTTACATGCCAAAAAATGAACCAGTGAGGAGCAATTAACACTAAAACAAGATCAAAATAGATTGGTTAAGCTATTGTAATTACATCAACACTATAAGGAGATTGTAAAAGATTGATCCAGCTATTGTAACAACTTTAATGTTAGAATTCAGCTTGAAAATGACTTGATTTCACTGTTGTAACCATAAAGGGCACCAATAAAGACCAAAAATGGATTGAAAAGGACTGATATAGTTGTCATGGCCATTTTATAGAATTAGTCTTAGCATGATGATCCATTCCAACTAAATCAACACTAGATGATTGGAAATCTTGGTCATAATGACCCCTTCTCAATCATCCTATGCATTGGTCCTATTGGCCAATATTTGACCTACATATAGAACTTTTCCTAAAGGGGTCTATGGTATGAGGAGCTAAGTGAAGTCCTAGTTGAGCAAAGTTATTTTAGGATGAAGGATACATGATGGATAATAAGACCATATTGCTCACAAAGTTTTTGAAACACTTCAAGTAGGCTTAAAGTGCGATTTGTTGATATTTGAGAAAAAAATATTGAAACAATTCTAGGGATTTTAAAATAAAGAAGACCAATAGTTTTTCATGATGTTTCAAATAATTAGGATCATAGAACAATTTCACATGGGCCTCAAAAAATTAGTAGAGATTTCAAGAATCAAGTAAAAGCTCATATCACAATTTTAAATGAACCAAATTATCACCAAGACATCACACAAGAATGAACAGGCTGGTTCACTTGTATATTTAATAAATATGCTCAAATAGAATCAATTTCCTTAGTTCCAAGATCATCCTCTACAAATTTCATGCATTGATGAGTTATCTATCTCAAGATATAAGTATTCAAAGTTTAGCTTGAAAAATATAAAGTTCACATGAACATCAAATTAAATCCACAAAAAATAACCATTTGGATTTAAAAATCCTTATAAATTCATGTGAACATCAAATTAATTCATTCAAACATCATTAAAAATCACATAGATGTTAAAATAAAGCTTGGAAATTAAATCAACCTGTGTTTAAATTATGATGGGCTCATGGATGTTAATGACGGGCTCATGGATGTCAAATGACAAGCAAGCAGACATCAAATTTAATCCATGAAAAAAAACCATTAGGGTTAAAAAATATTGTGATGGGCATATGAACATCATGATGGTCATGCAGATGTCAAATTTGGGCCTTATGAGATAGCTTTTTGGGTTCAAATGATGGGTCCCAACAATATCAAGGGCTTGTGTTCAATCATGCATCAAAGATATATGACATATGGGCAAGTCAACAAGTGAAAAAATGGTCCCCAATTAGATCCAATGGCATGTGTTTGATCTTAAAAAATGGGATCAATGGTGTGAGATGGGTTAAAAGTTCAATAAGCTAAGTCAATAATTGACAACCAATGACCAAAGGTGAGCCCAAGATATTTTTAACGAAGGTTGGTGAAGTAGTTTTTGACTTAGGTAAAGAAAATACAAAGGAACCAAGATCAAATAAGATTCAGGTTGAATCAAGATGGAAACATCAAGGCCAAACATCACCATTAGATATATATGGAGATAAAATACGTCTTTAAACCTCATATAGATCAAGGGTCAATAACTTGTTGTCTAAATGAGATTGAATCATTTGTAGAGCTTCATCTATATAAGGACTATAGGAAAACCATTAAAAGAGATCGGTTTTCATCTATAGTAGACTTATGATCATATATTGAAATGGGATAGATAGATGACTATGAAAGAGTGTTTCATCTTTCAAATATGGCCCAACTTTAATAAACAACTATAAAAAATAGACTTGGGTATGGCTCTATCAGGTACATGGATATATAGTCCTTTCCTTCACAATAAAGCAATTAGAGATGGAATAGAAGATCATAAGAAAGATAAATATGGATTAGATTAGCACAATGGATAATTTAATTTTGTTTAAAATCCTTTAGGATCTTCCCTCCTAGCAAGGATCATGACTCATTAGCTATAAAATAGACCGTTATCTTCTAGTGAATTTTTCAGTGAATGAGAAGAGCTTAAATACTATTAGAGAAAATAAAGGCTATCTAGTCTATGATGTGCTAATCCTTGTTGGACCAAAAGGTTTTGGAACATCATTTGAAATGTGGTAGCTTATTTATTGATCTTAGTTAATGTTTTCCTCTCTCTCTCTCCTCTTATATGTCCCATTCATTTCTCCATTGAAAGGGTTCTCAAATTTTAGAATTTTGATATTTCTGAGAGATAAGGATATTCACTTAAAATATTGTAAAAGGGTGTTCATTTTATAAGGTTAAATCTTATTAAAATATTGTAATAACTATTTATTGAAGCAATAAGAAGAACTTTTTTCCTATCTCTTGCCTTTGATTAGTGTTTAATATGCCTGTGCATGATGAATTCATGAAGGAGAATATTCTTAGTTCATTTTCCTTCTACCTACCTCTTTTAAGGTGTTTTCAAGCTATTAAAGTTTTGTATTAGTGTTTTGTTTCAACCTTTTCTATGAAATACTTATGCAATTAGTAATATTGTGAGGTTGTTTGAGCTATAGTTATCTTACGCTAATCTAGTGTGGGTTCAATCTCATGTGAGTGTCCATATTTTTGGTGTATCACCTTATAGCCTTCTTAAGAGCCTTTTCCCCAATTTTACCCCTTTTCCTTGTGCAATATTTAGTTTAGTTGAGCATCAAGAGGGTGCTTGCCTTATATAGAGGTTCAACCCCACCAAAGGTTACCCATAGCCTGGGGTTGTCCCAATATTATAGATTAATCAGAAGGAACATAAAGAACTCCTTCCAAAGGTGAATATTGATACTATAATAGTTTATGGCATAATTGGTGGGACCTAATTTCAAGAAGTTATTGATCAAATTTGATGCTAGTTTGATTAGTTTGTAGTAGTCATAACTTCACACAATAGTATCTGGCAACTCTAAAAGAATAATCAACACTCTAGTGTAGATAAGTAGCTATCTTTCATGCCAAAGGTGACTAAAAGATCAGCTTCTATAGGTATTCATTTTGAATTTATTGAACTATCTTTAAATTTAGTAAAGAGATTAAGGTTTTCTAATACACACCCATATAAAGGCAACTTTGTTTCTAGATCAAGTCTAAGGTCTAACCCTACTAGAATATCCTTGTTATTCCCTTTTATTTCCATGGAAGGTCCTAGATCTTTTATGGATTTTAATGGCCAAAGTCCTCTATCCCTCCCTCATTATGATCCTATCCTAGTAGTATCTCTTAAAAGTGTATCTTATTTTACTAGATACCTAGCTATGACAAATTATAAACACCTCATGGATATAGCTAACTTCAAAAAATTCATGATATCAATGAGGAAAATGTATCAATTAGGTTATTAGCCATATCTTTCAAAGGTAAAGCCTTAGACTAGTATAAAAGCCTTAATTCTAATTCCATTTCTATATGAGACCAATTAGGAGAGGCTTTGTGTAAAATATTTGAAGATAAAAGTGATAATTTGTCACTTGTAGAGTAGTTAACTATAATAAAAATATCCCCTCATAAATTCGTTCAAGACTTTAATACAAGGTTCCAAAAAACTTGGGACAAAATCCCATTCTTTGTTAGGCCTACCCCTAATTTTTCCTTCATATACTATTTAAAATACCTTAATAGTGAAATTTCAATGATGAGTCCAATTTATGGGATGGAACACATTATCATATGCATATGAGGTGACAATAAGGGTAGAAAATTATTCAGTCCAAGCTGGCAAGCAAACACCTAACCCACCAATACCTTTGTTCCCTAAGATTATACCATCTCCTATTTATATTCCTCCCCTTGATGTCATTCCTCTTATGCCTAAAATTGTTTCTATACCCTCACCAAATCAATAAAAGGCTTCCACTAGTGGATCTAGTGATTCCTTAGAACACAAGAACTTTTAAGAGATTAAGAGCATGTTTCATTCCTTAGGGAATGAGATAGTGAATTTTAAGAGGAAAAAAGCTTTCAATAGGCCTCATCAAGCCTCATATCAACCTTAGTAGTATGATTATCAAATAAATAGTCTACCCTAAAAAATAAACTTCCAATGCCAAGGCCAAGGTAAGAATTAAAGACAAGGGCAACCTAGCTATAATAGACATAACAACTATAATCCAAATGTTATAGGCACTTCCAACACCTTGGTCACTATCCAGAATAATGTTTCTATGGAAGATAAGGGTAACATGCCTTAGAATCAATATTTTGGACAATCCATTACCCCAAACATTGACTTCAGTAAATATTTCAATGATCAATGGAAGTAAGATGTAAATTATGGGTAAAATCAAGCCCTTATAGCTCAAAACATAGAGATGCCCATGATGACAAAGTTAGAAGAGTCTCAACAAGGTCATAACCTTAATCAAAGACTAAGACATTATGGTGCCATAATGATTAACTATGAGAAAGAAGAGTGTTATTCACTCAATCAGTAGGCTAGTTGTGGCTAGGCATACATCCCAGTGGAAGCTAACACAAGATTCAAAAGAAGGAACATGGATGGTAACCAAAAAATAATCAAAGAGATTACTACTATTAATCCTTCAATATCAAATCCAATTAGGTCTAATTTAGATCTAAATGTTATAATAAATTCAAGGAATCAAGATCATGGGAATACCTTTGTTCCCCAAAACTCACACATTAAAAGTATAGTTGTGGCTCCCAAAGCACAACCAAAGATTGGTGGTTCACCCATCAAAATTGTGGAACAAATGAAGAAATATAATGTGAGTGTGCCGATGTGGGATATGTTTTCCATGCTTGACCAAGTGGATATTATTCAATAAGGTTTGTCTAAGATTAATTGATGTAGGGGCATCTTTTTTAGTTTCAGTTTTGGTTTTTTTTGGTGTCTAGGTGTCTTAGATCCTTCTAGGGTCTTATTTTGGTGTTTTAGAGGTGTTAAATTGCTTGAAACATTCAAAAAGATATTTCCCACCAAAATAATTATTTAAATATTAGAATATTTTAGGAATTTATTTTATGTTATTTGAATGTTTCTATTTTCTTGTATATTGTCAAATATGATGACTCTAATCAGTTTGCTCATGAGATAGAGCTTCAAAGTGTTGTATCTAATACTTGGAATGAATTGGTGAGTATTTTATATGTTCATTTAATGTGATATATAATATGTGTGGTTTATATTTTTTTTAAGGGAATACTTTGCAATAATATAAAAAAAGAAGACCCTATTATATACGTGAACACAACCCCCTATTTTGGGCATTGTTGTTTTTGTTTGTAGACTATGTACATTTTGCAAATGAAATAATGATGTTACAAATGTGTTGAAATACATTATTAAAGGTTTTTAATTGTGTTATGAGATTATAATTTTCAATAAAAAATAAGGATATCATCTAGTGTTCAAATATATGCACAAATAGACCCTTGCTCCCTATAAGATGTAATGTTGAATGGACTATGTGCTTGTTCCATGGAAAGAAATGATTTTTAAATAATTTTTCAAGACATTTGTATGTTTTTTTAAGTGATTGAATGTTATTTAAGTCTTTTTTAAACTTTTTATTTAATATTATTATGTTTTATTCACTCTTACAGGAACACAGACCTGTAAACCTTCTTATTCTTGCACAGTCAAACATATTTTGATTTGGAAAACTATAACAATGGATTGGTAAAATAAATTTATTTATTGGAAGATTTAAATAAGGTAAAAATATACATTTATTATATTTTATAGTCTCATTAAACCATTTAAAACTCTCTCAAGGGATTTAATAGATGTCTCAGGTCTGCATAGGGTGGAAAAAACCCTAATTTAGGGTTCTAGTCCTGAAACAATTTCTAACCATCAAAAGTACACCAAAATTGGTCATAAAGAATATTTAAATGTAATATAATATATTTTGGATTTTTTGGGTGTTTACATATATATAGGCATGCGTGGAGAAGATTATATGCAAATAGGGCTTGAGAAGACCTAATAAGGTCTAACAAAGGCTAAAAACTACCTTAAAAAGTGAGTTAGGATTTGAAACAGGGCATGAAACTATAAGGATATATAGAAAGTGAAAAAGGGTTCTTGGATTAAGTGTCAAGTTGCATTTAGACTTCTATACATTTCCATACAAAGGGAAATTTAATTAAAAAAGGCTAGTAGCATCTCTACCAAGTTGAGTAAAGGTTTGAAAGGAGTAAGTTAGTGTCCTTGAAAGGTATGCATATTGAATAAAAGGTACTTAAGGATTATCAAATGAACATCAGAACATTGTATAAAGCTTAAATCAGTAAGCCATTATCAAAGAAGAGTATTTTGAGTAAGATAAGAGTGAGAGAAATATTGGGTGTGATATGCATCATTAATGTTGCACCAGTTGTAGACAAGACATAAATCAAGGTGAATGAGGTCATCACCAATGTAACCAAAGGACAAAATGAAGGGAAATAAATTAAGTGGTCAAACTTCCTCCTTTCTACATTTCAATGATCATTGGTGACTCTTTAGTACATAATTTCTTAGTAAATAGTGGGGCTAGCACCTCAGTAATGCCAAAATATATAGTAGACCAACTTGGTCTAAAGTATGATCCCTAATTTAAGGGAGTAGTGTAGCTTGATGGTTCTTCCACCAAGACGTATAGTATCATCAAGGACCTTAACTTGAACCTGCATGCTTGTCCTAGTGTCACAGTTATCCAAGATGTGTTTATCCTAGATATGCCTCCTCATTTTGCCCTATGTCTATCTAGAGAATTTAATACAAATATTGGAGGTTATCTAGTAGTAGACTGGTCATACATGTCATTAAGGAAAAATATGGGACCAAAGTATCTATTAAGGCTAAGCCCATTGCATAATTCCACATATAGCCTTATGGCCCAGACAACATAAACCTAAATTGTAATATCCTTGATGAGGATGGACATTTGGTTGGTCAAGAATTAAACACTCATCATAAGGAGATACTAGACATGTTCTTGGATGAGCTATGGAATGAATATCATTCAATTAATCCCTTAAAAGGAGTTGAAGAAAGGGACATGGGTGTCTACTACTTTCATGAAGAGAATAAATACATACCATCCCTCATTGGACCTAAAGAAGATCCTAATGGCTTATGGAAGTTGTTCTTTGATGGTTTAAGGATCAAACATGGAGTGGGTGTAGGTGTAATGCTAGTATCCCCCTCAAATGACCTTTAGTGGGCTAATAAGAGAGGAATATGAAGGTCTCATCTATGTCCTTTAGTGGGCTAATAAGAGAGGAATCAAGTAATTTCAAGTTCATGGGGATAATGAGATAATAGTGCACTAGGTTAAAAGATATAATATCACAAAAATACTTTGATTAATTCCTAAAAACATAGAGTGTGGGACATAATTGAGTATTTTGAGGCTTTTAACATCCAAGCCATACCAAGAAACCAAAATTAGCATGCTGATAGGTTGGCAGCTATGGGAGCTTAATTTGATATCCCCAAAAATTTGAAAAGGACCAAGGTGTAGCCACATGTCAAATTTGTGGAGATACAATCAGTATCTGATAATGAAGCTCCTTGGTAGATCTTTATATTGACAAATAAATTGCTTGTTTCTTATAGTAGGAAGCAAAATTCTCTTTAAAAACTAAGAAAAGTTTCAACATCAATATGAAGAGCAAATAATTCAATTGAGATCCAATAAGATTCGTAAAGGGCTTGTCACCCTTGAAGGTCTTTTACATGAGCGAGATCATATGACAAAAGACAAGGTAGTGATGTCAACCAATGAAGAGAACTATGAAAGAGTCCTTGTCTTCAAAGACAGGCTCCTTAAGCTTATCAAGGTAAGCACTAAAACTAAAAGGCATGTTTTCATAGAAATCTATAAAGAATATGTAGATATATTTGCTTTGGAATGTAGTGACCTAAGAGGATTTGATCCCAAGCTAGCCCAAAACACTATAGAGATAGAGGCTAAGGCCAAGCTTGTCAGGCAGAAGAAGAGGCCTATAAACCCCAAAATAAAAGAGCTTATGAGGAAATTATTGACCAAGCTAATTGAATCTAATATCATATTTCCCATTAATAACTCCTCATGGGTAGCCAATTTGGTGCCTATGAAAAAAAGAGTGGGGAAATCAGACTGTGTGTTGATTTCAGGGATCTGAATAGGGTCTCCTTGAAGGATCATTATCCTTTGTCATCCATGAAATAACTTCTTCAGATAGTTGCTAGTTTAGAATGATTCTCCCTCTTGGATGGATATTTAGGTTATAATTAGGTGTTGGTGAGAGAAGAAGATCAATATAATACTATCTTTACCATAAATTGGGGCATATATGCTTATCATAAAATTCTTTTTAGATTTTCAAAAGCTAGGGAAATTTTCCAAATAGCCATGAGGATGGATTTATAAGGGTTTCTAAATCAAATGGTGTTGGTCTACTTGGATGACATCATAGTTTTATTCAAGAAGACTAGTGATCACATGGACCATCTAAGGATATTTTTGAAAGAAGCAAAGAGTATATGATCTCTTTAAATCCCAAGAAATGTGTGTTTACCATCCATGAAAGAAAAATTCTGGGTTACATTATCTTTAAAGAGGGATTATCCATTGACCTTGACAGAATAAGTGATATCTAAGCACTATATCTACCCAAGAATAAGAAGGAATTCATAGATTCCTTGGTAAAATAAATTTTGTGAGAAGGTTTATACCTAGTTTTGAAAACTTGTTCAAACCCATCACCACCATGTTGAAAAAGAGCCAAGTGTTTGTTTGGTAAAATAAAGGTAAGGTAGCATTTGAGGCCATCAAGAAGGGAATTACCCAAGCACCCTCATTCATAAATCCTAACTTCTCAAATGATTTTATATTGTACACCTTTGCCAATATTTTCAACATATAAACTATGTTGATGTAGAAGAATGGTGAAGGACTTGAGTAGCCAATTACCTTTTTTAGTCAAGTGCTGGAGGGATATGAAGTAAGGTATAACTTCATATAAAAGTAGGTTATTTTATCTCTATGAACCTAAATAAGTTTAGACTAATTCTCTCCAATAGTAAGGTTCATCTTATGGTGTCTCATCCTAGATTGAGGGACTTTCTCCTCAATAAATATTTGAATGAGAAAAGAATAGGCTAGATTACCAAGGTCATGGAGTATGATGTGGAGTTAAAAGTCACCAAGATATTAAGAGGTAAAGGATTATGTGAGAATATGGTGGGTAAACTTCAAGAGGACAAAGAGGTTGTTTTGGTGATATAATACAATTCACAATCAAATACACCTCCACTTAAAAATAGCTAGCTCTAAGTTGTGACCCATTTCTTAATGATATGAGAATGCCCTCAATATTTGGGAAGAGAAAAAAAAAGGTATTTCAAGATTTATTACATAACTTATTCATTATTTTATGGTGTTATTTTAAAAAGGACCTTAATGAATTAATTCTTAGGTGTATTGATGACAATCAAATGACAAAGCTATTAGAGCAATTTCATGATGGAACTACAGGAGGCCATTTTGATCTAAGAAAAATAGTAGAAAATTTAATGAGAGTTGGATATTATTGGCCTATCCTTTTCAAATATGCCTATGCATGTCTAAAAAAATGCTAAAAGTGTGATCTATTTATAGGAAATTAGAGATTAGCAACTCTTCCACTCAAACCAATCTAGGTAGAGCAACCCTCCATGCAATGGGGTTTATAATTCATAGGGATGATAAATACACCTTCAAGTGCATGGCATAAATGGGTGCTCACTACAATTGACTACTTCACCAAGTAGGTGGAAGCAATTGCCTTGAAAAATTCCAATGAGATAGTAGTGTTCAAAGTTTATGATAATATAGTGACCAGGTGTGGGGTCGCAACTACTATAATCTTAGATAATGGCTTAGCATTTATTGGCATGAAGATAAGTGAATGGGTACTTAAGTTTGGCATATATCTTAGTACATCTTCTAACTACTACCCCCAAGGAAATAGACTATCAGAGTCCAACAAGAAATTGATAAGGATTATCAAAAGGGCCATGGAAGAGAATCAAAGAGTGTGGTATACAAAGCTAAGGAAAGCCTTGTGGGATAATAGAGTGATTCCCAAAACTACCATTAGCAATAATCTATATCCCTTATATATGGAAGGGAAGCCAAATTGTCCATTTATCTTGAACTATATTTATTGGATTTATCCCATTAGCTTGATTTGATGGATAATGAGCCTATGAACATAAGGATGGTAGAGATCATGGAGATTGAAGAAACCACAAACATTGTTATGAAGACATTGGAGTCAAATCAAGCTTAGGTCAATAAAGACTTTGACAAGATAGACATAGTAAGGTATTTTAAGGAAGGGGATTTAGTCTTCATATGGGACTCAAATAAATCCAAGCCAGGCAACCACACCAAGTTTGATAGCTTTTTTAGTGGTCTTTATTTGATCCATGGATGTAAACAACATAATGCTTTTTAGCTTGCCAAACTAGATGGAGAGGTATTATCCATCCCAGTTACTATCATTTATTTAAAGCCTTGTTATTAGAAAATTTTGCATCTTTTATATGATATTGTAGCATATTAGAATATTTTTATTTGCTTTCCTCTAAGTGCCTTGAGTACATTTCCTTTCAGCTGTGTGTTTCACTTTCAATAAGTACTTCGGGCACTTTGTTGTTTTTTGTTTCTTTTATTCCTTTTTATTTACAAGAAGGTTTTAGGAAGGGTCATCCTTCTATCAGTCTCAAATTAGTTAAAATAAAAGACTATGACTCTATGCACCCAATGGATTAGTTCAAGGCTACTAGTCTCTTGCATAGTAGTCATGCAACCCAAAGATGTCACAAGAAATGTTGGCAAATATTTGGCCTACATATAGAAATTTGATTAGAGGGGTCCATGGTATGAGAAGCTAATCAAAGTCCTGGTTGATTAGAGTTCCTATATAATTAAGGATCCATGATGGAGAAGAAAACTATATTACTCACAAAGATTTTGAAACACTTTAAGCAAGATTAAAGTGTGATTTGTTGATTTTTGAGAAACAAATCTTGAAACAGATCTAGGATTATAAAATGAATAATACTAGTAGGTTTTTATGATGTTTCAAATAGTCAATATCATGGAATAAGTTCACATGGACCTCAAAAAATAATTAAAGCTTTCAAGGATCAAGCAAAAGCTTAGAACACAAGTTTGAATGAACTAGACCATCACCAAGACATCATTCAGGAATGAATAAGTTAATTCACTTGTACATTTTATAAGTATACACAAAAATCCTCAAGGAGGCCAAAAGATCACATGAAATCAATGTCCTTAGTGCCAAGATCATCCTCTAAAAATTTCATGCCTTGATGAGTTCTCTATCTCAAGATATAAGTCTTTAAAGTTTATCTTATATAATGAAACATTCATGTGGATGTCAAATTTGAGCCATGATAAATAACCATTTGTATTTAAAAATACTTAGAATTTCATGAAAACATCAAATATGTTTATGTAGACATCATTGACGGTCATATATATGTCAAAATAAATCTCATCAATTAAATCATTGGGGTTTAAAGTTTGATAGGATCATAGATGTTAATGATGATCTTAGGGACATCAAATGATGGGCACATAGACATTAAATTTAATCCATGGAAAATAACCATTAGGGTTTAAAAATCATGTGACAAGCATATATATGTCAATGATGGTCATGTAGACATCAAATATGAGCATGTAGATGTAAAATTTGGGCCTCATCAATTAGTTTTTGGGTTCAAATGATGGGTCCCAACAAGATCAAGGGCTCGCATTCAATCGTACATCAAAGATATATGGCATGCAAATAGGTCAACAAGTCAATAAAGGGTCCCTAGTTAGATCTAATGACATGCATTTGATCTTACCAAAGGGGATCAATGGTGTGATATGGGTCAAAAGGTCAATAATTTGAGTTAATAATCAATAGACAATAATCATAGGTGAGCCTAAGAGATTCTCAACGAAGGTTGGTGTTGGCCATTTTTGGTCCACATACCAATCTTTGAAGAGTTTATCATATTTCCTATGGAAATAAGGACTAAATGACTTGAGGATAAGATCATGCTATTGCAAATATTTTAAAATTCTTTAAGCAAGCTTAAAGTGTGATCTAATTGATCTTCAAGGAACAAGTCTAGAGTTACATAGAAATATCTAAGTAGGTCTCATGGTGTTCAAGTAGTTTAGAGTCATGGACAAGTCTACATAAAGCCTTAGTATTTCATTCAAACCTTACAAATTTAATAAAAAATTTAGGAAAAAGATTTGAATAGTCAGACTATCACCAGGACATCATGCAAAAATGAGTGGACCAACTAACTTGTGTATTTAATAAATGCACTTTAGAAATCCTTGCAAGCCAAAAAAATATAGCACCAGGGAGTCCATTATAAGATCATCCTCTAAAAATTTCATGTTCATGTGAGCTTCCTAACTTAATTTATGAGTGTTAAAAGTTGAACCTATAGAAGTGACGGTCATGCAGATGTATTTGACATTCACATAGATGTCAAATTTAAGCTCAACAAGAAAATTTTTGGCATTTGAGTTTTGAAAAGACTATAGACATATTTGATGGAATCATGAATGTCAAATTTAATACTCAACAAAAATCATTTAAGGGACTAAATTTGATAGTCATGTAGATTTCAATGATGGTCACGTGGACATCAAGTGATAGGTGTGCAGACATCAATTTTAAGATAGGAGAAGTAACCATTGGGGTTTAAAATAATGGAAAATCTAAGGGTTCACATTATCTTAGACTATCGATCTAATGATTCAAGATGAATCAAAGGGTCAAGGAGCTTAAGAGGTTTCTATGTGGTATGAGCATGTGAACCAAGTGACAATAGAGCTATGGAAGGAACATAAGAATGAAACATGTCCATAAAATGACAATGGTCATATTTAAAGTATGACTAAGTATGGTAAGAATATACCACATGGGTGAATACATTAGATCAAAGGTTTCATGAACTTTTGCTAGTAGGAAATATATAAAACTGAGCTTAGACACATTCTAGGTGACGTCAAGAGATAAAAGGTGAAATGGGGTGTTTTAAATGAAGATCGAGGAGGCTATTTTGGACCTAGGTTGAAGCAAATATATGGGATGGATCCCAAGTATATTCTAGGTATAACCAAGTGGGAATTTACAAGACTGAGCTTTGCCATCAGGGCTTGATAGGGTAAAAATAGGTCTTTTTGGACATAAATAGATAAAAAAAGCTGCTAAGTTGTTCATGAGATATAAATGCATCTATGTAGATATTTTGACTATTTAAAAACCAATAAGAGAGATTAGTTTTTAATCTATATTAAATCCATGCTCAATATTTGTAGGAAAATCATGCCAAGGTATAAATATGGGTCAAATCATCCATAGAGATAGAATAGGAACATACAACCACCTACAATATACTTGATCATATTTCTATCAGTTTAAGATTATGAATATTTAGTCCTCATATTAAAACAAGTGGAAGATCAAGGCCAAAAAAGTAGTTGGAACTTTCATTTCCACCAAGGTCATGATTCATTTCCCTAAATAGAGCTCTTATCTTCTAGTACATTTCTTAATCAATGAGATGGCTCAAGGACTAGTTGGAGTAAAGGTAGGCTATCTTGTCTATGATGTATTAGCTCTAATTAGGTCAAAGCATGGAGGGGCATTCATAAAATATAGTGGCATCTCATTTAACATTTTTTTCATAACTATGATAATAAACTTGTGTCCATCGGAAGACATGGATTTATCTTTCCAATTAAATATAGTCCCCATATGTAAAATGACCATAGAATCATAATAGGTTATAACTCTTGTGCAGGGGAATGAATAAGATTACCATGTTTCCAATAAGCTACACATTTATGCACATATTGGCAGGCATCTTGATCTATTGTAGGCTAAGAATATCCATTCCAGAGCAATTTATTAGTTAGGGCCATTCCAATGACATGGATATCATAGATACCATCATGGACCTCCTTGATCAAAAGAGTAACCTCTTTTGAGGTAAGGCATCTTAACAAGGTCCCATCATAGCCTCTTTGATAGAGCATGCTACTAAGGATAGTGTAATGGGCTGTGTAGTGGATAAAGGGCTAGTATTGATGGTGATTTAGGTTTGGTGAAAGTATGTTATCATGGATATAAGTATATAATTATGATACTAAGGGAGAATAGGATCAAAAATAGCTCAAATTTGGAGATGAGCCATAGTCTTGTGGGATGGTAAGATCAAATACTCAATTAGAAAATTTATTTTGAGGATGTCTTCAAGAAGGTTGATTAGAGACCCAATAGTAGCCATGGAGTTAACTACCTTATTAATTCATCTTGGTACTTGTTCAAATGTAATGGATTAAAAATGATACTTTAACTGATCCACCCACTATTTATAAGGAATTAGATTTTCATCCTTTGTTTAGAACTCCTAATTGACTTGATTAATTATTAGTAGAATCATCAAATACTTGGAGGTATTATATGTTCCATTAGATGACTAATTAGAGGTTAGTAATCAAGGCCTTATACTCAAAAATATTATTAGTACATGGGAAAGCAATATAAAAAGCTTTATGGATAAGATCTCCTTGTGGGATTACCAAAAGGATACCAGATCCTAACCCATGTGTGGCAAAAGAGACATTAAAATATAGTTTTAGTTATTATATTCTATAGTACTCATGATGGATTCATCTAGAAAGGATATGAAAAGATGTTTGGTATCTGCAAGAGGTGCATCTATAATTTGATCTGCAATCACCTATCCTTTTATGGCCTTTTGATGGATGTATTATATGTTGAGTTTACTAAGTAACATTATCCATTTAGCCATTCTTCCTATAAGAGAAGATTTGGATCATAAATATTTAAGAGGATCAACTTTAGCTAATAAATAAACTTGGCTATTGATAATATAGTGATAAATATTTTTTGAAGCAAAGACAATAGCTAAACAAGAATTTTTAATGGAAGTGTGATTCAACTTATATGAAATTAATATGCAACTGAGATAATAGATAGCCAACTCTTTTCCTTCATCATTATGTTGTGTTAGAAGGGTACTAATTGCATAATATGTTATAGATATATATATATATATATATATAAAAGCATAGGCCTTCCTATGACTGGAAGTGATAACATTGGAGGGTTGGCTAGATATTATTTAAGATTATTAAAGGCTTACTGACATTCATAGTTTTAATGAAAATGGGTCCCCTTCTTCAAGAGATGGGTGAAGGGGTGGAATTTATTTGTTACTTATGAAATGAACCAGCAAATGGCTTGTAGATTACCTTGAATACTCCTAAGTAACTTTAGATTATAAGGAGAAGGCATTTCTATAATGTCTCTGAATTTTCATGTATCCACTTCAATGCCTATCCTGGACATTACGAAGCCTAATAGTTTTCCCAAAGTTATGCCAAACACACATTTCTTTGGATTTAGTCTCACTTTATATTCATGTATCCTCTCAAAGATCCATCTTAAAACTACACGATGCTTAGATAAGAGTCTTGACTTCCCCAAAATGTCATCTACATAATGTTTAATAATGTCATGCATCATGTCATGGAAGATAATAGTCATTGTCTAATCATATGTGGTACCTATGTTCTTAAAACTAAAGGTCATGACTTGATAATAAAAGGTTACCCATGGAGTAATAAAGGTTATCTTATGATGATCCTCAAGCAAAATTTTGATTTGATTATACCCAAAAAACCATCTATGAGGGATAACATTTCATATCCTGTAGTGGAATTCATGATCATATCTATTTTTTTTTAGGGAAAGTCATCTTTAGGGAATGCTTTGTTGATGTCTTTTAAATTAGTAAAAATCCAAATCCCACCTTGTGGCTTGGCCATAAGAACAATGTTGGATATCCATTTAGAATAATTAATAGGTTAAATAAATCCTACTTCTTAGAATTTATGTAATTATTTGACTAATAAAGCCACTTTAGAGTGAATTTTGCACAATTTTTTATTTATTGGTTTTAAATTAGGATGAACAACTAAATGATGCAAAACCAAGGAGGGATCAAGTCCTGACATGTCTGAATAACACCATGAAAATATATCTATAAACTCTTTGAGTAGCTCAATAATGATTTGGCAATCCTTAGGTGTAAGATTTTCCCCCCAATTTAACCATTTTAAGATGTTATTCTATTCCAATGTTTAATTCAATCACCACCTCAATGAGGGAGGGTGACTGATCCTAAAGATATGTTGGAGTTGATGGAAGATCTTGGATGTCTAAATCAAAATCTACTGGGAGCTCTTTATTTGTTTTTGTATAGGATCCTAATTCATCTAAAATGGTTGGAAAATACTCTATATTTTGAGGGGGATCTTCTTCTTCATATTCCTCTTCTTCTATTTCATTGAGGGATGTTTTTTGTTCCCCAAAATAAGCTAAATAATTAAGATTAATGGAGAATCCCTTTTTATGATCTTTAGAAGGAATAAAATCCCATGCTCCAATATATTCTAGGATGGCCTCATTACTTTGGAACATGTTAAAAGATGGCTCATGTTATTGATCCTAATATAATAGAGGGATATGTTAATGGTAGAGATGGTGTTATCACGGAAAAGGTTAGTGGTAGCAAGATCTTCATAAAGACTATAAATGGATCTTGTCTTGACTTCTTTGTCAGAAAAAGACTCCTTAGGAACCAAATTAGTATCCAAAATGATATTTTTTAGGTTAGTGTTAGAATTTTATACCCCAAATCAAGATATTATAGATGTTCTTAAACCTATATAGGATTAATCATACTTTGTTCATGTCTCCCTAGTCCTTTTCCCTGATAATGCATTTTCTGCAACATTTTTAAATTTGGGGGTATTTTTGTCTATAAAATGTAAGGGATTCATTTTATATAATAAGCTATGATTCATCAAGCTCATCAAAATATTCTTTTGATAACAATCCTACACTAGAAAAGGACATTGGTTCAAACTAATAATTGATAGGATTAACATTCCTCATAGTTGGGTACCCATAGCTATGTGGGGAAAGAGGTAAATCACCTACATAAAATATTTTATATTCATATTCCCCATATCTTGTGGATGTGATTTTAATATGGGTGAAATCTGGTGATGGATGGGAAGTAGGAATGAGATTACCAAGGTGGACATATTTAGTAGTTGTTGGGTTTGGAATAGAACTATTTATGATAGGATAATAACACATGAGTTGAGATTGACCCATTTGACAACTACAAATTTTTTTTTATTTCCTTGAGAATTGTGACTTCCATGCCTGAATGAGGGAATTTCAAACATTGATGAAGAGTAGAATAGACTACTTACATTTTGTGGATCCATGGATGACCTTGGAGTAGATTATATGATAAATCAACATCCACTATGTGAATTAAGGTTTGATGAACAATGGGCTCCATAACAATAAGCAGATAAATGGTACCTACAAATAGCCTTTCATTATCATCATATGCTTTAATCATGATTAGAGTGCGAATTAATGATGCTTTAGAATACCCTAATTTCTTTAGGAAATCTAAATTACATCGATTCAATGCATACCCTTTATCTGAGTAATCGAGGGATGTAGTGGATGGAAATGGAGTTTTATATGAACAATGGGCAATTATGATGTGGGACAATGGGAGGCATGTCCTAGGTAATAAAGGTTATGTTCTTTGAAGGAGAAAAATGATCCATAAATTCTTGGAAATAACTAGTTTTAATATCTTAGGGGGCTTTAAGATCATTCAAGACTTGATTGAGGATCTCTTGATGCACATATGATATTTTGAGAAGATCCATGAGTCAGATTTTGGAAGGGGTCTTTTCAATTTATTGGATTATATCATAAGTCTTGTTAGAAGATATAAAGAATTTATTGGAGATATTAACCTTTTGAGATGTTGATGGAGATGGGTCCTTTGGTAGTGCCCTAAGAACTACAATTATGTTGAATCATGTAGTAATTATGCAATCAGCTATGGCTCAATTGATCTTTAGTATGGTCAATGATAGTGAAGTGGGCTCTTGGGGGATGTGAATTTTGATGGTTTTGACATAGTGATATGAGATGGCATGGTAGTCTATATGATTGGAAGTGGATGATTGACCCTAGTCTCTAGGTGGCATCCCTTGTATCTGACCATGCTTGGGTAAAGGATCCTGATAAATACCAAGTAGTTGATTTTTAAGTTGATTAGGAGTACTCTCCTCATCTACTTCAATATATCATTTTTTAGTGAGATCCTAAATATAGTGTTTTAACTAAATACATTTTTAGTGTCATAACCTTTGACTCTATGATATTGATAGAATTCATCCTCATGATACTAATCGGGTTGAGGCTTGCTATCATCCAAAGGTTAGATCTGAGGGAAAGTAATCTTTTTTGCAACTATAAATTGATAAAGGACCACTTTAATAGGTACCCAAAGATTGGTAATAGGTTATTTCCCTATTTGGGGTTTTGGCTTACACCATGACACTCTGATGAAGAAAATGTTTTGTTGATCCATGGGAGTCCTTTTTTACACTACTTGAATAGCTTTTTTTGAGTTTGTAAATCCATCTCCCAAAACATTTTTATTCTTATTGAATATTTTTGGTTTACCCAAAAAGGAGTTATCTTTACTATGATTTAATTCATTTAGGGTGTAAAATTTGATTGCTACCTTTTCAATGAGGGATTTATGAATTTGGATCCCATTGTCAATAATATCATCAAAAGATTTGGCACATTGTAGATTCAATTGATATTTTAATTCTATGTTGAGGTTACCAATGAGTATTTTGTCCAATTCTTTTTCTAGAATTGTACATCAAAATTAGATTTCTAAACTTATCCAATGTTGTAAGGAGGCCAAACTTTCATCTATCATTTTCTTAATATTTTAGAGGTTTATGATGGAAACATCATGTTTTTTGTTAAATGAGAAATGTCTCACAAATTATTCAGTCAATTCTCTAAAGTGAGATACATTCCCTTTTGGTAAATGTACAAACCATTATAATATTGGCCTTATTAGATTTTTAAGGAAAAGTCATAGGAGATAAACATCATCATATGCAACCTCGTGTCAAGATACATAAAACTCTTAAACATGATCATTGGGATATCCTTTCCCTTTATATTTTTAAAAATTTGGTACCTCAAAATGAGGTGGGAAAGGGATTTTTATAATGATCATATCTAAAGGAGAGGATCAAAAATATTCATATTTGTATTTCATTGCTTGCATGTGAGGGTCAGTCTGTTGAGAGTTTCTTTCATAATTTTCCACTCTTGTACAAATGATGAATCCACAAAGGTATTATAAGTTTGGGTATGAATTGTGTGTGGTCTATTAAATTTATTGTCATTTTGTCTTGGAGAGGATGTTCTTTGATTTTGTGTGTTAAATTGTGAGGCTAAAGAATTAAATTGTTGTGTGAGTTGATCCAACCAATCCTCTAAGGTGGTTTCCCTCCTATTAACATCGATATGGTTAAGAGGTTTTTTTTAAATCTTGGTCTTCAAGTTGTTTCTCATGGTCCATAAGGTCCTCTTCTTTAGGTGATTTATTGATATGGTATGATGATGGGAAGTATTAGGCCGAGTGGATGGGAGGACTAGGTGTTGCAAAAGGTTAAAAACAAATATATGGGGTAGTTTTTCCCCCATTCCAATGACTTAAGATAATATTTGGTCATAGTTTTCATATATATATTGATCAAATTATGCTCTAACTTAATCACTATGGAAAAATTAATTTTTGAATTAGTATTCTTCCCTGGGAATATGCATGTCACTATGCATATCATTATGATATTGGTTTCAGTCACCTAGGTTCCCTAAGAATTTAGTATCTTGGTTAGATCCTTGTCCCATTCTAAGAGTTTTAGAATGGATTCACATTAACATGATGGATTATGAGGGTGATGAAATAAAAGTGATTAGGTGTATTTTAATGTAGGATGATGAATGAGAAGGTGACTTTGAATACTAGTTTTGTCTAGAAATCAAAACTAAGAGTGGTCAAGAAATATGATTTGGATATGTATTTTGATCTTGTATTTAGAAGGATGTAAGAATAGAATGACCAAAGACTATAAAAATTCAAGGCCTTACAATATTTTAATCTATCAATGAGACTAAGGAGTTGAAGTGATGAAGTACCTTTCACACTATCAAAATGATGATTATATGAGTGAAAGGTAAGATGTAATGATAAGGAAGTGATGGGTGCTAGACTAAAAATTTGACAAGGTTATGTATGTTGATAAATTCTTAGTCAAAGGTTAGTGATGAATATTGAAGATGATGGGTGACCACTAAGGTTTGATTTAAAGACCAATATTATATACAAAGAGGTGAATGGAGAGTATGGGATGGATTTTTATTATGGTTTTATAATGGGATTTATCTTATAGGTGTCTAAGTTTTCTATAACAAAAAATGGGATTGGTTGACTCAGTTCACAAACAACACACTATGCCACATGTCCTAATTTTGTTAACTAAATAGGTGTGTAACCTAATGTATGCACCATCTAATGAATTCAAGGGTAAGGCTATATGTTGGTGACCTCTCATGGAATTGACAAAACCCTCTTGACCCTATTTTCACTTAATGGGATACTTAGGAGTTGATCATGACTCTAGTAATAAAACACCTGTTACAATCGATAGGTGCTAATCTATGTTTAAACAAAGGTTTATAAGGGAGTCCCAAATATAAACTAGGTATAGTGGGGAACACATATGTATAGGGTAATGTCTAATGCCTAGTTTAGAGAATTAACTCTTCCTCTTCATGGATGATCTATATAGGGTCAACTGCTTGGCCTAGTGATATTTGTCCCTGATATTTATACTCTATTAGAACATGGTGTTTGGTTGAATGCATGGTGATGAAATTTATGACATAAACCCCTAGTGATTGAGACCATGCATGGGGATGAATTCCATGTCACATCCTATCTTAGGCTCAATGGGTTTAACAAGAAAGCATGATTAATTTTTTTGATTAATTACCTATGTGATTAAAACAAAAAAATAACAATCAAACCACACAAGACAAGATATATACAATAAAAAATACAAAATTATAAGATTAAGGAAACCCTCATACAAACACAAGGGCTAGGAAATCAAATTTGATGCATTTATCTTTAGAGGTCCTGCACAAAAAGTGTTAGTTGTCTGATCTAAGGTAAAACTATTATTTCCCTGCAAAATTGTGAATACATAATCAATTCAACACAATATCAAAAATAAAAATTATAATACCATAATTATTAATCAAAATTGCTAATCATGAGTTGTGATATTACTTCAAATAATTAATCCTGATGGTCAACTAGGCATTTCCTATAAACCTGTGATAGTTTAGATAAAACCATGTATGTTAAAATGATATCCCTACTATGCGAATGGTGATATTGTAGAAAAGTATAAAACTTTTAAAAGTTATAATTTTTGACCAATGTAGATGCTTAGATGATTATGATAGATTAACCTATATTCTTATAAATTCCTAAAAAATATTCATAGATAATTATGGAAGATTTAAAGCTTTAACTATGTAAAATTTTATTAAAAGATACCAGGATAAGATTTTTGTAGTAAAAATGGATAAAACCACACATACTCTTGCAGAATAGAAAAGTATTGCCTATCAGAGTGATCCAAAATCTATCTTATCAATTGAATATATTTAAAAGTAAATAAAATAACCCTAAATATTAATAAATCATAATATCGCTACTATAAAATTAATATCACATATTTGTAAACAAAACTACAAATACATGATTAGTGGTATTGCATAAGTATGATAAATGTTAGGTTGTGGAGCTAAAAGCTTCACTGATGTAGACATGGAGGAGGTTGTTGAGAGGTTGCTGAGTTGCAGAGCAACCAACGTCAGTCTGATCAATTGACGTTAGTCATATCCAGTGCAGAGAAAACTGACATTGGTCAGGGATCGGCTGACGTCAGTCATCTCCAACGAGACAGGGATCGACGTCAGTCGCCTGTGTGGTTCCAAAACTGCTAGTTCATGAATAGTTAGTTAACGAACTAGTTATTTGCATGTTGAAAGGCTAATTTTAGTCTTGAGCTGTGGATCTAATTATTATAATTAGATGTCTAATTATTGTTTGCATGAGATCTATATAATAGACTCATGGGCTGTATTGTAATTTGTGCTAGTTGAGTAAGAGCAAGGTTAGCTCCTTCAGAGGGAAGAGAGCAAGGTGTGTTCCTCCTAGTGCCATAGTGTCAGGTGTGTATGATCAGGTAGAGCTGCAAGTTATTGCAAGTTCTGATAGAGATCCACAGGGGTGCTGGTTTGGAGAATCAAAAGGGTTGTTCATGTGTGTAGGATCTTGGTTGGTAGGTGTGGAAGGCCACGTTTGGAGATCTACATGTGTAAGTAAGATCAGTTGATTTATAGGTGTGTGTGGGTGCGAGGTCAAAGGTGATCTTCGAGGTAGTAGGATCAAAGGTGACAACAACACAATAGGTAGCAAGATCAGGGAAGATCTACTTGAAGTATGTTGAGTACTTGGAGTGCGTGGAGTACTCAGATTTGGAGTGCGTGGAGCACTTGTGTACTGGCAGTTTTGTTATTGACTAGTTGACAACTCTGTGTGTTGAGTTATGTTTGTAATTTATATTACAAGAGAGATAACTCTTGAAGATATTTACTGTTTATGCCCTAGAGGTGTGGGAGCCCTAGAGGTGTGTAAGGAAGAAGACTGTGGCATCTTCTTTGTTATATTTCCTTCTGGAAGAGTGTTAATACAATTGGGTATTGTCTCTCATATTTTGTGTTATTTTTGAATTCTAGTTACTTGTGCATTTTGGTTAAATTCCATGTTTAGTTACTTATACATGGTAATCAATTATGCTTCTGGGTCTTAACAATTGGTATCAGAGCCAGTGTGTTGGTTCATAGCTTGATACCACTAACAGTTGGTATCAGAGCTAAGGTTACAAGGGCAGGTTTGTGTTTGATTACAGGTCACTCTCAGGGGTTTCTGATTGAGTGGGAGTATAGCAATGGTAAAATAAAGTACACTAAGAATGGAGGAATTTAAAATCATGAATGGTCAATTACGGTGTTATGGAAATAAAGAGCAGGTAAAGAAATATTGTTGGTTGGTATAAGATCAGCATGAAGGAATTGAAGAAGTAGATGTTGTAGGTGTTGTTGTATAAGATGCTTTGGGATGTTCCTTGGATAAAGTAGAATCTTGGTTTATGGATTTTGCAGCCCCATATAGAGGGGTTGGTGAGCCTTGTCAAAGTATTGGCAAAGGGGAAGTGTTGCTGAAATTGTAGGTGGCCAACACATGGGTGTTGAAGGTCATGCAGGTCCCAATCTTGAAGATGTGGCTAATTTCTTCAGGGAAATTGGGTGATGAGAGATGCATAAAAACTCTCACAGTGGATGCACTTGAATTAGCAGGTGGTAAGAAAGTAGGTACTCTTTATCTACTTGCTTGTATTATTGATTCTTCTTCTGTTGTAAGGACGTGGCTTTGTAGGCTTGGTCACATGAGCAAGAAGGAGATGCATGTTCTTAAGAGGAAGTCAGATGTCTTTGATAGACTTAAGAACTAGAAATCCTTGGTGTTTATGGAGGAGATGATAGACAGAGATCAGCAGATGGGACTAGATATCTCTGAGTAGGGCAGTTTGGATAGGGTTTTGATCCAAAGAGAGCTCATAGGTAAAAAGTCATCACTCACAAAAGAACACAAGTACCAGTGTCAGTCAGGGAAAATTGGCATTAAACAGATAGGCACCATTGTTGGTCATGTGTAGACAGGCAAAGTCAGTGGTGTCAGGCAGGTGGAGACTGACGTCGATGGGATAATCACTGTTGACGACCTGGATAGTCGCATGGAACTGACGTCGGTTAGATGCAGACTATGTGGTGATCGAGGTCGGTCACTGGAACAGATTTTAGGTGGACAACAAGCTATCAAGGAGTCTCAAATGCCCATGTGGAGGACTGAAAAGGTAAGTAAGCCTCAAATTTTTTATTCCTCTTCTTTATACTCATTGCTCACTGCAGAGCAAGAACGATCCAAGAAACAGTGGGACCATGGCATGAATATGATGTAGAACCAAATGGGAGATTTGGTAGGGTTTCCAGCCAAAAGAAAGCACTGAAAGATGAATGGATACCTTAGTTAATTAATAGAGAGAATGGACATGTGAGACAAAAGGCCAGGTCATATGGTCTTGAGGAAGCTGCAGGACAGTGGTACATGTTTTGATAGGTGGATGACAAAGTAGGGCTTTAGTCAATGTCATTGTAACCATTGTGTTTGTCTTACCAGGTGGATGATGGTCATGACATTATCTTATTACTGTATGTGGAGGATGAGCTTGTTGCAAGTTCAGACATACAGGGTTTTGCTAAGCTAAAGGTAAGGTTAGTTCAGTGGTTTGTCATGAAGAATTTGGGAGCAACAAAATTCTTTGGCATGGATAATCCTAGAGATAGGGAAGATCACAAGGTGATGTTGTCACAGGATGATTATGTGAAGGTATTGCAGGATGTAGTATGGCAAGTGCACCTATGGATGGATAGTTCATAGAACAGGGTCCCCAATCACATGATGAGGTTGAGTACATGTGTACTCCTTGAGTTTGCCCAAGCAGTGGGTGCTATCAAAAAGTTTGTAGTCAATTCAAGAAGGAAGCACTGGAAAGTGATTCAGTGGGTTCTCAGGTATCTGAGAGGGACCATTAGTAGGGATTCATCCTATGTAGGGTCAAGTACTTCGGATTTGGCAGGTTACTTGGATGACAGGTGTTGCACCACAGGATGTGTGGTGGTTGGTCTTCAAGATTGAGCTTGAAGAGGGATACAAGCTAGGAAATAGATTAGATGGTGTACAGGTATAGGTACAGTGTAGCTATTTATCTCCAAGTGGGAGATTGTTAGGTTGTGGAGCTAAAAGCTTCACTGATGCAGACATGGAGGAGGTTGTTGAGAGGTTGCTGAGTTGCAGAGCAACCAACGTCAGTCTGATCAACCGACGTCGGTCATATCTAGTGCAGAGAAAACTAACATCCATCAGGGATTGGCTGATGTCGGTCATCTCCAGCTAGACAAGGACTGACATTGGTCACCTGTTCAGTTCTAGAACTGCTAGTTCATAAATAGTTAGTTAACGAACCGGTTGTTTGCATGTTGAAAGGCTAATTTTAGTCTTGAGCTGTGGATCTAATTATTGTAATTAGATGTCTAATTATTGTTTTCATGAGATCTATATAATAGACTCATGGGCTATATTGTAATTTGTGATAGTTGAGTAAGAGCAAGTTTAGCTCCTTTAGAGGGAAGAGAGCAAGGTGTGTTCCTCCTAGTGCCACAGTGCCAGGTGTGTATGATTAGGTAGAGCTGCAAGTTGTTGCAAGTTCTGATAGAGATCCACAGGGGTGCTAGTTTGGAGAATCAGAAGGGTTCTTCATGTGTGTAGGATCTTGGTCGGCAAGTGTGTAAGGCCACATTTGGAGATCTACATGTGTAAGTAAGATCGGTTGATTTGCAGGTGTGTGTGGGTGCGAGGTCAAAGGTGATCTTTGGGGCAGCAAGATCAAAGGTGACAACAACACAACAGGTAGCAAGATCAGGGGAGATCTACTTGAAGTACATTGAGTACTTGGAGTGTGTGGAGTACTCATATTTGGAGTGCATGGAGCACTTGTGTACTTGCAATTTTGTTACTGACTAGTTGACAGCTCTGTGTGTTGAGTTGTGTTTGTAATTGATATTACAAGAGAGATAACTCTTGAAGAGATTTACTGTTTATGCCCTAGAGGTGTGGGAGCCCTAGAGGTGTGTAAAGAAGAAGACTGTGGCATCTTCTTTGTTATATTTCCTTCTGGAAGAGTGTTAATACAATTGGGTATTGTCTCTCATATTCTGTGTTATTTCTGAATTCTAGTTACTTGTGCATTCTGGTTAAATTCTGTGTTTAGTTGCTTATACATGGTAATCAATTGTGCTTCTGGGTCCTAACAATAAAAAGGTGAAGAATGTGATATACTAATTTTATATGATCCTTTTTTATGACTTCTATAATTGACAACACATAGTCAATGACACATAAAAATATCTTATGAATTTGGTTAGTAAAAAAGATATTTTGACACCTAAATCACTTAAACAAACTACCCAAATGGGTTGTGAGATCAAATATGTTTCTACAAAACAAAGGGTAATAGTATTTAAGCCTGCAAGTTAATAGTCACTAAATTTTTTTTACCAAATTTGATAAAGATCACAATAACATGAATTTGTATGGCTATATCATGACTTGCAGGTCAATACTATGAGTCTCAAAGTAGTGGTATTGTAGCTTAGTATTCAAACACTAAAATCTCAATTATTAATATTTTTATTGTACATGAAGGATAAAAAACTCACCCTTGAAATACAAAATAAGTGAATATCAATAGACATAAGTTAGTAATAAATGGATAGCTATTTAATTTACACTAACACAAATATCCTATAAAACTATGATTAAAAAATCAATATCATTATTACTCGTGCAATACCATGATTTGTAGATTTATGGTATTGTAAAGGAGTAACAAACTACCAAAGAAAGAATCCATTAGTGGTTAAAACAATAATTAACACAATACCATGTAAATAAAATCAATGACATGATTAAAATATTTCTAATTATAGGTAAATGTCATGATTTATCTATATGTGATGATTTGATCAATTTTAGTGATTATACCCCATTCGGTTAGATTTAGGGATTATATCCTACTATGGTCACTAATGTTTTAGTGTATTTTGGATTATTCACTATATTACTAATTTTAGCAATAAAAACCCAAAATGTAAACAACATCAAAGTAAGGGATAAAATAATAATCAAATGCTTACAATGATATTTATTACCATCATTTTGTCCCTTGGAGATCCTTTCCAAGATTACCAAATTGATTTTAGTACAAAATGAGTGGATTATTGGATCACTTGATTGAGCTTGATAATGGATTCAATGGATTCTTGGCTTGTTGATGGCTTTTACAAGGATATGAGAATGCTTGGATAATGGTTGCAAGTATGGATGCTTATGGTACTCAACGTTCTCAAAGTTTCCAATATAGTTGGTCATGGAGGTATGACTTGTATATATAAGCCAAGGGAGGGAAAATAAATGGATCATATTCAATCTTGAGATGTTGGGATTAATGGTTGAGGAATTTACAAGGAATTAAAAACTATTTGGAAACTTGTAGAATAAATGATTCTAGAGGAAAAGGGATAAATTGGAAGAGATTCTAGAATTCTCCAATTCTAGAATCTCCATTAGGGAGTAAGGGTGTAGGAAAGGCTAAGTTAGTAGGGTGGTAGATGGGTAGGTGAATAAAAATGGATTTTAAATTGTCAAGTTGGTTAATAGGTAGATTAGTAGGTAAATATTCTAGTTATTGTGTTAATTAGGGTGATTAATTGATTTTAAGGGTGTAGTAAGGTTTTAGGGATGTAGGGAACTTGTGTAGGAGCTAGAATATTATTTAATTGACTAGGAATATGATTATGGGTTAAATTAATGATTTTAATGGGATTATTAGGGATAATTTATTTAGGTGTATAAACTTAGAATTCTAAATTATTTGATCTACTTGTGCATTTGGGACTACATTAGACATACCTACCATTTGGGATGTTTGAACACTCATTGATGAACCATTACTAGCCCTTTGAACCTCTTTAACTGCCTTTATCTTTGCCCTTGTGTTTAAAGCTATAGGAGTTGATTCTTTACTTTATTTACCCTAGTAATTCATATTAAATGAGTAATATTACTACCAATTTTCTAAAATATATCCCACTTTAGCATGTTCTCATTATTCTCTTCTCCATTAGGTACCTCATCATGAGTCATGGTTGGCATTGCTCCCAAATTTTACATGAAAGCTTGATTTAAGGACTAATTTACATAGGTATATGGATCATGAGTTTGATCCAAGGAATTTTAACTATCACACTCTTGATCAAGGTTGTTTTGAGTAAGCACTAATGGTTTTTAGGTGGATGGAGCAATGGGGTCATAACCATTATATGACTTTGCTTGAACTAGATATCTTTGACCTTGAAGATGACCTTGAAACCTAAGATATCTTTGATAAATATCTCTTATTATTTTTGGAAATGCCTCAATTTTTGTTTTTGTATGATCCTCTTAAACCTAATATCTCTTGATCAAGATCCCTCATTCTCTCCATCTCATTGGATTTTCTTGGCTAACTAGGGATAATAGATTTATGTTTTGGTGTAGGAATAGGAGAAACATTAGGTGTAGGGATTTGAAAATCAGGTAATAAGGGAATATAAGGTCTTGGGTCAATCTTCCCAGCTTATATCAAATAATTCTCAGCCCTAATGACCACTTCATAGGCATTAGACAATGTGATCCCTCCCATAGATTATATCATCATAGAAATGTCAATATCAAAATTCTTAAGGTAATAAAGGAAAAAATGATGTGAAGTAGGCATTACCCAGATTGGTATCCTATCCCATGTCTTCTAAAATATTTTTTTGAAGTCTTGACTTACTTCTTGAGGTACTCTCCTTATACTGGTCAACTACTTAATCAATGACAAGTTGTCAATCTTGTCTTCAAATATTATCCTAAAAACATCTCCCAAATCATGGCATGTGGTGATAAATTCAAGAGCCAATGTACCATACCAATCAAGATATTTACCCTTGAAAGAGATATCTAACAACCTAATTGCTATATTATCCTCAATGATGTGATGCATATTTCAGAAGTTAGCAATGTTTCTAATATGCTCAATAGGGTTAATGGTAGTCTCATCAGTGTATGAGGGAGCACTTTTGAGGGAAGATATGGGAATTCCATAATTTTTAGAAAGTCTTAGAGGACTATAGCCATTAAACATAATAAAGGTAGGTTCCTTGCCATGATGGATTTATGATTTTGCAAGAATGGGCTAATCATAAACTTTCTTATATGTTTATGAGCAAGGTATGATATTTTTAGGTAAGGATGGGTGTTAACAAATATGTATGCTTTGATTGAATAATAAGGAAGTTATTTTAATTCAAAAGGAATGTCTTTAGTAAGATATCTTATGTTTACCTTAGGCATGAAAAATTGCACTATTTTACCACCAAGAATCAATTATTGGAGTCCCTAGATACTATAGGAAGTGGATTATTACAACCTTCTTATTGTCAAGACCAACATCCACCTTGAACAGCCTTATTAGACTTCATGTCCTATTGGGTGTAACAAAATTTTTATAGCCCAAATTTTCACCCTAGATAATCCAACTATACCTTCTTAAATTTGGGATAACATGGAAATATCTCTACATATAAGAAAGATGTTATAAGAGATAGGTCTCTAGATTATGGGATAGATCCTTTAATCTAACTAATTAGGCTCACACACTACACTAGACTAGTAAATATTGGGGGTGATGAGGGAAGAAGGAAATATAAAATCAACCCACACTAATGGAGATTATACACCAAAGATATCTCCACAAACATACTTGAATTTACACTATGAAGGTAGACTGCTAAAACTAATCTCAACTCAAAGGTTCTTCTAGAATAAGTGTTTCTACATGGAGGCAAATTGTCATGAAATTCCAAAGGTGGGTAACTAGGAGGTAAGATACTAGATACACACTTAAAAATACACTTAACAAATATATACACTTCATAATACCTATTAGAAGAAATGATACTGACAAAATGCATACAAGAGTATAATGGAATTAAGGATAAACAATCATCACTTGTCATCTAAATAGACTAATTGACATACTTAGTCAAGAATTATAGAGACTAAACTAGCTTGAGAAAAAATTTACTCAAAGGTAAAACAAGATGTCAAACCAATAGGGCTTCACCATACCAATTATGGATTATTTTCAATGAAAAATGGCTTCAATATTTAGAGCATAGGAGAGGAGAGAGAAATAATGACATTGAACAATCATGATGACAAGTTTCAAGTCTTGAAGACCAACTACATTACAAGATAAGGAGTTAGAGAATAGGTCATGAATTTATTTTGGACAAGTGTTAGTCACAAACATGACATATTCTTGAAATTGGTGTATGAACACTTCATTATCCTTCTTGAAACTACCCTTATTGATGAGATGTTCACTTAACACTCCAAAAATATCATAAAAGTCATTAACACATGTACCCTAACTTGAGGAGGTAGAAACAAGATTTTTTGAATTCATTATACACACCTCAACTAATGACCTCTTTGCTAATTATCATTCACTTTCTTGTAGTCACTCACTAGCCCTCTAGGCTTGAATTCTCACATTTATCACTAGGGTAGCCTATAGATGTTTAATAATTTGTTTTGAAGATATGTGAGACACATCATCAAAACCTCTTTGTCTTTTATTCCATCAAGTAGACTTCAAGAAGATTCAATACCACACTCCTCATCTTTAACTTAGGTAGTCACCTTCTCATTATTCTATCCAAGACTGCCTACAATAACTAGATTGGTAGAGGAGTTTCCATGCATCACTAAGGTGATAATGAGGTGTAATGAGTTATGACACATCTATATACACCTTCCACCATGACTTTCACTTATTTATTCCTTTTTACACCTTCAATTCCACTAAAATATTGAAGAAAATAACAAATTTACCTCATCTATATAGGTGATTCTATAAAAAATTGAGTGTGAGGGATCCCAAGAGAGTGTAAAATTGATCTAAACCACTTTCTAGGTCAATTTACTCCTTTTGGATGCATTTCTATTAATCCTTTCCTCATCAAGTTCTTATGAGGGTTTTAGGTTATTCAGGTTGTTAACAATGATTCATAAAGGTTAAACCCTTAACCCTCAAGCCAATGCCACTAGTTTTAAGTTTAAAATATCCATTATATATCCCTAGGTGCTTGAGACACTATGCATCTTTTACGTATAGATGTGAGTGAAAGAAGTTGGATCTTGAGCTCTTATTATGCATTTTGGACACCCCTAAGATAAATTGATGACAAAATTGACCGATTTGAGTTGTCTTAAACAAACCACTTAATCCAATCAATCCTCCACTATCACATTAAGGTTATAAAACTACTTGGTAAGATCATATGGTCATATCAATGCCATTAGGCACTTGATGGTTCATGCCTAGTTCTTAGGCCTAGTAGGCATATACTATGTTTCTAATTATGTGACCACTTTTGAGTGGTGCTAGTGAATTTAGGACCTTATCAACACTATTAAAATTATATAAACTCTACACATCATCCCATTATTACTCAATACTCTCCATTTCATCCTTTTACAATTCATGTACTAGGTCTATAAATTACATTGACTATGAAGTGCCTTAGGTCTGAGATAAAACAAAGGGAACTTTCCTTATTATTCTAACACAAATGAAACCATGGAGGTCTTATTTAATTAACTCAGACACTTTTTAATAATTTTCAAATACTGACCATGTTTCCATTACCCTCAATCATCAAGTTCCAAAGACTAGCTTCTAGGTCTGTGACTATGTGATGGATTTTGGTTAACTGAGTGTGAGGTTTAAAAACCTCATTTAGGTCAATATTCACTTTTATCCTTTTCCTCTAAGAATATAATTAATATCGTATTATCATTGTGATAGTGGTTTCAAATTTATCACCTCCATCTTACACCTCTACCTAAAAACTAAGCTTGTACCTTTAACTAGCTTGGACTTGTCTATATATGAGTCAGATCTTAGGTGTTCATTAGAGAATACAAGAGATTCTTGTAGGTGGTGATATATGTTTGACTACTATACTTAAATATTTTATTTTTGTTTGATATTTTTAGGACCATATCACACTTTAATGGGCTCATTTTTATTTTGAGACCATGCATCATCCCACTATCATCAATACACTATAGGTCACTTGCAAGTTCTAGGTTCATTTGGCTTCTTAACACAATAGTTTTCTAAGTATTTCCATCAAGACTTGTCATAGTTAAAAGACCATTCAACCATCCTCTTCTCTTGACCTAATCATAGCTCTTATGTTCAGATTTTAACTATAGGTTTAGGCTATAAGGATGAATTTATTAAATTTACAAAGACCTCATAAACTTCCACCAATTGATGACATTATATAGGGTAGGATTATTTTTTATAAAATCTAAGGCAAAAATTCTCATTAAGCCACTTTCTTCAACTATGAGAATTGCACCTTTATTATTATCTATGAACATTGATCTCAAGTTATTTGATCTTAGGCTAAGGTCTAAGGACTCTCACCATCTCATCAAGTAGATATGAGATCTAACTTATGGTTAAACTTATAATTCCCATTTCTTGAATGTCTTTCAAATTTCTCAATGTCTCAAGCCTTTATTGTATTCACTTTCATGTACCTCTCCATCTAGGTTTAGATGTAGGAAATAGCCTAACTATTTTGGATACTTATCCCTCTTCATGAATCAATAGAATATATTATATGCCATAAAGGTGATGAAGACCTAATTTAGAGCTCAAAGTTCAACTTGGCTCTCCCACAAACCATTAACACCTCCATCCTCTAAGACATACATACTCAATATGCATTCTACCTATAGATGACAATGAGGATATAAGTCCATTATGACCTCAAACCAGATACCTACATGATCAACTTAGGTTTAGAAAACACATTGTACTAAGGATGTTCCTTTCAAGTTGATTTTTATACCTTCACTTCACACCTTCATATGCAACTATCAAAACACTATTTTGTAGACCTCAATGGTGTTTATTTCTAACACAAGGATGATTTTGCCTATCCTTCCATGTCCACACATGCCACACCATGTTGGAATCAACACTACATGAGTGCAAATTCTATACAAGTCCACTTACACTACTTGGTTCATGCAGACCAATGCAATCAGATGAGAAAAATTGAGATGTTGGGGTTGCATTGATAGTTCAAAGGTGTTAAAAATCTTAGTGATTTTTCATATCATAGAGAAAATTAATCTTTAAAACATGACCATTAAATAGAAGATCATAATGACTAATAAAATCCACTAAGTTCACTCATTTCAACTCTTATTCTAATGTCTATACCAAGTGAAAACCATTGACCCCTTTTGACATGTCTAGGGGAGTAATAAGAGAGAGAAATTAGTTTTGATAAATTTTGGATCTATTGAAGCCACTTTATCCTATAAATTATTTATTGGGATCTTAAGACATCTTATTTAAGCATCACATGTTCTAGATGAGTCACCTCATTCTGTACAACCATCTAAAACAAATATTTTTCATATGATCTTCTTTTATGTTGAACCTGCAACATTTTAGTTTCAAAGCCTTCTTATAACATTATATAATAGGAAGTATATTATATTATAACTTGAAACATTTTTAATTTTGTGTAAAATTTTATAATTAATTAAAATGGCCAAAAGGTCACATAAAATGACATTGAGAAAATGGACAAATATGACCAAGGTTTAAAACATATTTTATGACCCTAAAACTATGAATATACCTCATCTAGGACCATGGTGAATATTTAAAACATATAAAAACCCTATGAATTTTTTTAAAATGTATGGGTGTTGACCTAATTTTAATTATAGTGAAATTTAGTCAATAATATCCAAAAAAAAAACACAGACAAAATCACACTAATCTAGACAATAATGTAGTGTGCTCTTATTCTATTCTAGTAGACTTATCCAATGAACATAGGATCTAATTTATTAGATCCAAAATAGTCACAATCTTTATATAAATTATGGGCATCACAAAAATTTCATTGGGGGAATCTTCTACTTTGGTTTTTATCAAACTATGACTATCATTTTTGTTCTTACTATAGTATGGTACACTGTGAAAATATTTTCATATTTTCTCACATACTTTCACATTGCTATCTCACTATATACCTAATTTTTTTAATATAATCATATTAAAAAAACTATTATGTAGATCAATTTCACTTATTCATGCATATGTTTTATTTTATCATAATTTCTTCATGCTTTGTGTGTATTTATTTATCTAAATTATGGACATTCAAACATGTATTTTATTTTGGCTCTAGGCCTTATTGTGTGTTTATATGTGTGTGAGTGACATTTGAACATGTCTATTGTATGCATCCTTTTGGCCTTCTTGCTTGTTTTTTGTTATTTTGTTTATGTTATTCATTTATGCATCATGGCCATGATTATTTTTTGATATGTTTGCTTAGTTTGTGATTCCATGATAGATATTACGCATCTCCCCATTTTTTGATTTCATGATCAATATCATGCATTTTACCAAAGTAGTTCTATATCAATTTTAAGAATTCAATATATAATAATTTATTAACTATGTCCTAATATCTAACATATATCTAAAGATGACACTACATGTACTTAGTTCTACATGTATCATATATTACTACTTTTGGTTAGATTATCAATATGATACCATGATATCTAATATCATCACCACTAATCTATATTTCATTATTTATATAAACATCATTGGAATAACATTTTTTTTTAGCTAAGTTATTGTGCAGGTGTAATCACCTAAAAGTTGTATTTGAGTGTTAAGGGTTCTACTTGAGACAACCTATTCCTAGCTTATCCCTAGACCTATCCTAGATCCTATTATCACACTTTTCCAGCCTTTGTGTGGACCACAAGCATCCTTAGTTAGCTTAAACATAGTCTCAAACCATTATTTCCTGATATTATCCCTTAGTGCCTAGAGTTATTCCAATTGGAAATTAGTGATACATTAAGGACACTAGATCCACATGGCACCAGTGTCCCCAAAATGGTGCATATGTCCTTTACACTATATTTATTGAATGAATATATTTTAAAAGGTAAAACCCTCCTAAGGTTGGCCTAGGCATCTTTTATTATTTGTAGAAGATACATAACCCTATAAATACAAGACTTTTAGATCTCTATCCACTAGATAGAATTAAATGAAAAACACCTATTAAAACATGAAACAAGTTAAGAAAAATTAAGGTTATTAATCCCTACTTCTACATACTACCATATACAACTATTCTAAGATTAGATTTTCTAGATTTACAATCTCAAAAATTCTCAAGGCATTCAAGACCACTATCATTTTAGCATCACTTTCACTTGCACCATCACTTAGGTGGGGAGAACTACATTAGGTTTGATCCCTCTTTGGAGTATTGGTATGTAGGAAAATATCTTCACAGTAGGGTGTTAAGGATGTCTAGCCTATCCTACTAATGAACACACTTTTTATCTCATGTTTTACTTGCAAGGAGGATTAAGATTTTCATTGTGAATCAAATATTACATGCATAATATAGAGTTATAGAATTCATTAAAAACTAAAAAAACCTAGAAACATAGATGTATGTGCACCCAAAAGTTTGGAATAATCTTTCATAGAGGACACTAGCACCATTATCAAGACACTAGAGCCACATGGTGCCTATGTCTATATGTAGCACTAAGATCCAAAGCGGGGTGTGATAATGGGATATAGTTGATTACACTCAAACCTATTCATATCTCATTTTACAACAATTAGATAATATGTATTAGGTGTTTCAAAATAAGTCTTTACTTACACTTATTTATTACTATTTTTAGAAAGTCAAAGCTAGTCAAATCTGTAACAAATCACTAGTTATTTTATGCATATTATTTCACTAATATAGAATACTAAACCTTTTAATCAAACATAAGATTTAAATTAGTAAGACCTTAAAATTTTAAAACATCTAGTGAAGCCAAATTACTTTAAACATTTCCCAAAACCCTAACCCTAGATGCTCTTAGGGTTTGTATCTTTTTTTAAAATTTATTCTTAGATTTTAATTCCAAAATTTCATAATTGTTTCACTATTTATTTTTTGCAATATTTTTTATATTAAAATTATTTAAAGGTTTAAAATATAAAAAAAAAATATTTTCCTACATCCCAAACCATAATGGAATATTTTAACAATCAATTTTATGAGACGAATACGAAATAATTGCAAGGTTTTGTGTCCAAACATGTGGATATTGTTGAGAAATGTTGTCATTGATGTCAAAGTACACCTAGTGAAGATGTATGGTGAGTGGCATTTGAGATAATTTGAAGGTAACCTAATGTATCTCTATTGATAGATAATTTAAAGGTAGCCTAATTATTCTTATGTTGGCTGATGTCAAGTTTAATGTCATGATTCAGGTCAGCTTGATGATTATCACTATTGTCAAAAAGAGGTTTGATGATCAAGTAAGAATTGAAACATGAGTATGATTATCTAGGTATACATGAGATCATGTTGATCAGAAAGAGATTTTTTAGTGGTGTAATATTATTTTTTGGTTAAGTACAAGGTAAGCATGTTTGAGTGTTAATCCTTGAGTACAAGGTGTGTTGAGAAGCCTAGTCATAACAAACATAGTCATATCATGAACATATGCATGGTGAGAATGAATAAGTATGTGTATTAGTATGACATCATTTGAGGATCATGTAAGGCATATGACCAAGGTATATAAGCATAAAAGAGTGTTTCAAGATCAATTTTCAAGTTTTAAGTGCTTGAGAAGACTAGTCATGGCATGTAAAGTCCTAATGAGAAGGTCTAAGAATGATGACTTAGTGAAATGGATGTGTAGAGGAATAATAGGATATATTAGGTTTCTTGAGCATGGATGTGAATCATTGGATCATTCATAAGAGTCTAAAGGTGAGCCTATAGGGGTAGGACCTATAAATCAAGTATACAACTAGACCATTTTTAGACTCTGCTTAGCCTGATGAGGCATTATCATTTATTGTCAAGACATATGAAAGATTTATGGTAGTGTTTAAACATGGAAAAAAGTTTTATGACATGTATATGAGGTGTTTGTATCTTAGAAAATGGTTAGAAGGTTAGTTTCAAGGACTAATGTGGTTTGTAGGTCAAGGTTTAGAGAGAAAAGAGAGAGATGGTGGCCTATTAAGGTATGAGTTTCAGATTTAAAGATAAGAATGAGAATGTGAGAATTTTCATTGGTATGATATATTGTCCTATTAGTGTAGGTTTTTATTTTTCCATATTTTTTAATTAGGGAAATTGTATTTCTTGTGCTTACATGGAGTTTTCCTACATTTGTGGGATAGGCTAGCTTATGTGGAGATGTGTGTCATAGATGTGTCATAGGTGTCATAAGAATGTCATAAGTAACTCCCTTGATGGGAGTTACTTTTCTATTCTTAGCACCTTGTCACCACCTTTCATGGAGGAGTTACAGTCTATTCTTGGGGTGCCTTGGCCACCTTTTGTGGAGGAGTTACTTACGTGCTCTCCTATATGTATTCTTCACTTTGGCTATCTCATGTTAATCAGAATTTGGTTTTCTCCATTTTGTCTTGTGCAATTTATCTTCTTGTATAATTTCAAATTGATTTAGCATCTATGTGGTGTGCACTTGCTTCATCTCATGTGATCACGTCTCCATTGCATTTGCATTATCCAGATTTTGGCAACAACTCCGATATGGTATCAGAGCTAACCCGGTAATTGTGTGTCTGGTTATGCTATTAGTTTTTTTTTGAAATCAAGAGGAGTGGAGTTCTCTTTATTTTTTATTTCTAGATCTGATCTAAAATAAATAAAAATTCATATCATTTCTAATATCTTTTCCTTGGGATCCTTGGCCTTTGGGTGTCTTGGTTGTCTTCTCTTCAGGTGCTAATTTTGCAACGATGGCATCCTTACAGGCCTTTTGGCAACCTTCTTTACAACAGCCTGCTTGACTGCACTTGTCTACACCTTATTTTGCTTTAGCTTGGGTGCCATTGTTTTGTGGAGCAATAGAGAGAGGAACAACATCATCAGTAGTCTAGGTGCAGCCAGCACTCCACGTAGTCAGTACCTCTGTGCTCAGTAGCAGTCCATGTGCTCAGCCTGCAGACCCATGTGCTCTCCAACAGTAGTCATACGTTGCACCTCTTCCAGATCTTTCTGCTATTATTCTTCCTATAACACCTTCAGTAACATCAAGGCGCCATCAGGCCGTACAACATCCAGCAAGTCTGCAGTTCATTTCTTTTGTTTTTTTCTGCAAGCAAAATCTAGACTGTGTTTTTTTTGGTGCCCCTTCCTTGCTTGGAGTCCCATATGGGCCATTGGACACTTGGCATCCATCAAACTGTCCTTTTATTTTTTAATTTAAAAATTTATTTGTAAAAAAAAATTAGTCAATTTGACTGAATATTTAGTTTTTTAGACAGTTTGATAATTTGGGGGTTTACATTTAAAACTTGTATCTTCACCTATTGAAGACGAAGGGTGAGGCCTGGGTTGGCAGGAGGCCAATTACCCCTCAAAAAAACCTCTTTTGGATTCCTTTTTCTATTCCAAATTCAATGAGTAGTTGGAAGACCACTTTCTCTCTCAAAACAAGCATTTGTTAAATTTTTAGTGCTTTTTTTTGCAAAAACACTAGTTTACGGGAAAATTGAACCTTTAATATCTTACAAACGGTAGCTCAAATTTGGGTGCCATTTTTTGAAAAAATGTTTGTAATTCAATTCTCCATAGTGTAGGCCTGTTATTTGTCAAAAATGTACTAGTTTATAAAGTGCCTAAAATTTGGGTCTCTCGGGATGCATTTTTGGCTGAGTTCGACATCCTGTTTGCTATAGTCTTGCACTGATTGCTCTAAGATGCATTCTCGGCTGATCCCAATGTCTTTTGAGCATGAACTTACATATTTGGGGGGGCTCAGTATTTTAGGGGGGTGTTATTGCTTTTCACAACTTGAAAATCTTTGCTTTCATTCTCCTTTCTACATAATTTCACAACTTGCAATCAACATAACTTCACCTAAATTCAGCTTAAAATGGATTATTTTCAACTTAAACCCCTAACACCCTTCAACTATCATGAATGGAAGGTAAAAATGCCAATCATTCTTAAAAGCAAAGGGTTGTATAGGATCACCATGGGTACTGAAGTAGAACCCAACACTGATGCTAAAAAGGTCAAGTAGTACAACCGTAGTGATGAAGCCTATGGATTACTGAGCTTGTCTATGTCTCCAAAACTTATTTTCCATTTAGAATCCTCTAAGACTCCCAAAGACATATGGGACACCTTAGAACTCTTATTTATGAAGCTTGATGAGATGAGAGGTCATGAGCTCGAAAACGAACTCATAAGTCTAAGTCCTAGCAACTTTGACACCCTACAGGACTTCTTCACTAAGTTTAAGGCCCTTAGATTACAACTGAAAGAATTTAGGATAGAGAATAAAAATGATAAACTTATCCTTTCTATTCTCACAAAGTTAGGTCTAAGCTATTCAGTCTTTGTCTCTACTCTCCATGCCACAAAAAGTGTCCTTAGCACTACATGGAAAGTGCCTTCTTTGGATTCATTTATTGCCGACTTGACTAGGGAGAAAGATAAGCTAATTCAAATGGGCACAATGAAGTCTACTCAACACCATTCTTTGATAGCTATAAATGGTAAGGATAAGACTTCAACAAAGGAGAAGAAGAAAAAGAACAAGGACCAAGGGAAGAAGAAAGAAAACAACAATCCTGCCAAAAACAACACTAAGTCTTCCTCCTCTAATGCTAAACCTAAGAAGGAGAAGGATAAGTGTGCCTATTGTAAAAATATAGGGCATGATGAACACAAATGCATGAAGAAACAAATAGATCACCTAACTCATCTTCTAGAGAAGCAAAACATAGGTATTCCTGAGTCCATCAAGCAAAATTCATCTACCCAAGATTCTACTAAGGCAAAAGGCAAGGGTAAGGAGAAAGAAAAGGGCAAGGCTCTTGTAGCTACTAACACTTCTACAACATCATGGGTCATTGATTTGGGTGATTCTCACCACATGGGCTCTTCACTAATTGAGTTTTCATCTTCAGAGCCTTGTAGCATGACTTTAATTAGTTGGGGTGATGACACATTAGTTTCTGTTGCAGGGAGAGGGTCAGTTGAAATGGAAGGAGGAACATTCAATAATGTTCTAAGTGTTCCTTTTATTTCAACCAATCTCCTATCAGTGTACCAAATCACTCACATTGGTTAGGGCATGAGAGTTGAGTTTTCACCAGATTTAGTGGCTATCAGGGAGTTGCATAGTGATACTACAATGGTAGTGGGTAGGGCAGATCACCAAGCCAGGTTATACACCTCACATTTTGCATCAGATTCTTCTCCAAAAATATTGTTGACTCATTCAGAAGGAGTTAGCAAATTGTGGCATGAGTGGTTTGGCCACCTTAACTACCATTACCTTGAGCAACTTTGCAAAAATGACATGGTCATTGGCTTGCCACGTGTCCAATTCTCAAAATGACTTTGCGAGGGGTGTTCCCTTAGGAAGCATCCCAAAGCAAAATTTGACAAAGGCAAAGCTTGGAGGGCTTCACAACCTTTGGAGTTAGTCCACAGTGATGTATCAGGATCCTTTCCCAAACCATATTTCACAAGGGCCAAGTACATCCACACTTTCATTGATGATTTCTCTAGGTACACTGGATATATTTTCTCAAACAAAAATCTGAAGTGTTTGAAATTTTTTTAGACTTCAAGACTCTTGTTGAGAAATAGAGTGATAAATCCATCAAGGTTCTTTGAACTAATAATGGAGGGGAGTATGTCAGCATCAGATTTGAGTAGTTTTGCACCATAGAGGGGATTGATTTGCAGTGCACAGTCACTTACAATCCTTCATAGAATGGGGTTGCTGAATGAAAAATAATTTATTAAAAGAGATGGGTCACTATATGATTCACTCCAAATCCTTAGCACCACAGTACTAGGCCAAAGCCATCAATTGTGCTTGCTACATTCAAAACAGGGTTCCTCATAAAGCTTTGAAAGGGATAACACCCTTTAAAGCTTGGCATAAAAAGAAACCTGATGTTGAGCACCTTAGGGTTTTTAGATCCCCAGCCATGGCCCACATTTTGAAGAAGAAATGCAAAGCTATGGAACGTCAGTCTAAGCCTTGCATCTTTGTAGGATATCTAGATGGTATTAAGGGGTATCACCTTCTAGATCCAGTCACTTATGAGTTATTCATCTAGATAAGTGTCCTTTTTTAGGAGAGTCTTAGAGACTCAACACTTGACACTTCTTCTCCCTCATCGGATCTACTTCTTCATGATGATTCCTCATTAGATTCAGATCAGCCACAATAGGCTCTCGAGCTAGAGACATCTTCTTCTTCTTTGAGTTCAAATAGTGAGGATAGTGATGCAGATTCATCCACCTCTAGTTATTCAGAGGATGAAGAACCTAACTCACCCACTTTTAGGCCACTTTGGGCCAGATAGACACTTGAGAGTGTTGGCACTTGGTTAGGAGATCCTACAGATGATAGACATATTAGGGGGATTTTCAAAGAGATCCACATGCCTTCTTTGCTTCAGTTTTAGATCCACACACTTTTTGAGAGGCATCAGGGGTACCTAAGTGGGATAGTGCTATGGAGGAAGAATATTCTTCTTTAATCAAAAATCACACTTGGGATTTGACTTCACTTCCTAAGGGAAGAAAGATGGTTTGATGTAGGTGGATATATCAGACGAAGTTTGTAGCAGATGGGTTAGTTGATAAGTATAAGGCACAATTGGTCACCAAGGGTTTCTCACAGGTGGCAAGCATTAACTACTCAGAGACCTTTACACCCATTGCAAAGATGACTTCTATCCAACTCACCTTGGCTATTGTTGTAGCACATGGTTGGGATGTGCACCAAATGGATGTGAAGAGTGCCTTTCTTCACAAAGACCTAGAGGAGGAGATCTACATGGAGTAGCTACTAAGATTTGTTCAAGATTCTTCCTTAGTATGCAAACTTAAGAAATCTATCTATGGCCTCAAATAGGCCCCTAAGGCTTGGTATGCCAAGATGTATTCCTTCTTTCTCATAGCGAGTTTCACTAGGTGCCATTCTGATCCCAATGTCTACTTCTTATAGTAGGATGATTCACTCCTAATTTTGGTTCTATATGTTGATGACCTTTTGATCACTGAGAGTTATTCGTCGACTATTTTAGCGGTGAAGGCATCTCTTCAAGATATATTTGACATGACAAACTTGGGTTTGTTGCACTACTTCCTTGGCATCGAGATCTCACAGTCAATTTTAGGGATTTCTCTTGCACAACCTAAGTATGCTCTTGACTTATTGGCTTAGTTTCACATGGATGATTACAAGCCATCTCTGACTCCTTTTCTATCAAGAGTCAGGCTTAAGGCTAACTGTTCTTCACCATTGGTTGATACCACTCAGTATCGACAACTTGTTGGCAGTCTCATCTACTTGACTCACACCAGGCCTGACATATCATATACAGTGGGACTTGTCTCCAGATTTATGTAGGAATTACATGAGCTACATTAAAAAGTAGCTAAGAGGATCTTGCATTACATACAGGGTTCACATAGATACAGGATTCATTACAAATTTGGCATAGAGGTTGACTTGGTTGGATATACAGATTCAAACTGGGCTAGTGATTCACAGACTCACAAGTCCACTTTTGGTTATAGTTTCTCTCTAGGTTTTGGTCCTATCAATTGGTCTAGCAAGAAGCAGAATGCTATTGCTATATCATCCATAGAGGTAGAGCATAGGGGAGCTATTAATGTAGCTACTAAGGATATTTGGCTTTAGGGGATACTTTCTAAGTTTGGCATTCTTATCAGGCAGCCCACCATCATTTATTATGACAACTAGAGTACCATTCATATTTGTAGGAATCTAGTTCAGCACCAGTAGACCAAGCACATAGAGATTCACATGCATTTAATTCAGGAGCTTATTAATAGTTAGGTCATTGACTTGATATTTTGCTAGTCTTTGGAGCAGGTTGCAGACATCTTCACCAACCTTTCCCCGAGAGCAAGTTCATTCATCTACAAGCTCTTCTTGGGGTGTGGTCTACATCTGTAGCAGCATCATCTTCAGGGGGCCCACTAGCCTCTTCTTTATTTTATGTCTCTCTTTTGGGGGGGAGTTTTTCCTATGGGTTTTCTCCTTTTCTCTATCTTATGGGAGATTGCATTTGTACATGGGTACCTCATCAAGCTTAGTTGTCGGGACCCATTTTATATTTCCACACTACCCACCTAAGCTGCACTTATGGGGGTATTAGTGTATGTTTTTATTTTTCTCTATTTTTTAATTAGGGAAATTGTATTTCTTATGCTTACATGGAGCTTTTCTACATTCATGGGATAGGCTAGCTTATGTGGAGATGTGTGTCATAGATGTGTCATAGGTGTCATAAGAATGTCATAAATAACTCTCTTGATGGGAGTTACTTCTCTATTCTTAACACCTTATCACCACCTTTAATGGATGAGTTACAGTCTATTCTTGGGGTGCCTTGGCCACCTTTTGTCGAGGAGTTACTTATGTGCTCTCCTATATGTATTCTTCACTTTGGCCATCTCATGTTAATCAGAATTTGGTTTTATCCATTTTGTCTTATGCAATTTATCTTCTTGTATAATTTCAAATTGCTTTAGCATCTATGTATTGTTCACTTGCTTCATCTCATGTGATCACGTCTCCATTGCATTCACATTATCCAGATTCTAGTAACAACTCCGATATGTCCTAGGTGTGTTGACCAAGTATGAGGTTAAATTTTGAAGTTTTAGGCTTAAAAAAGTGTTTTAACATCTCTCAAGTGTATAGGTTAAATAAATATCTACCCAAGAAGGTTTTCAAAGTGTTTTTTGGCACATGTAACATCTAAATGGGAACATAAGATATTCATGGTAGATGGAACAGGGTCTTATCTCAAAGTTACAAGCATTATTTTTTGGAATGATGGGTTACACGTTATGAATGATTGTTAATAGTGGAAGAGGATTTAAACCCTTAAAGAACCCTAATAGTGACCCAATATGAAAGAAGTTATTATAAAGTGATAAAAATGGGTTTTTATGGATATTTAAGTGATTGGAGGTTTTATTCAACTCTTTTAGGACCTCCAAGTGTGATTGGTTTGTCAGGTGTGTGAGTGGACCCTACAAAAAAGTATTAGTTTCTCAAAGATTTATTATATCAATCAAAGTTGACCAAGTCAAAATATGAAAATTATTGTATAGATAAGGTTGAGAATTTTATTTTATGTCCATAGTGTTTTATGGGAAGGTTATATCCCTTAGATGTGCTAAACTAGTCATTCAAGACAACATATAGCTAACAAGCCTAATGGTGCAAACAGTGAGAAACCCAGGCAGAAGTGAAAAGATGTTTAGGAATGTGTTATCTTGGAATAAAGATGAATAAAATTAAATGGAGGTATTTTTTATTAATTTTAAGACATGATCATGTTTGATATAAGTTTTTGAGGTCAGTGGTTATAGTGAAAAAGTTGCTCTCAAGTTAACTTGTCTACCTCAATGAGGTCTGTGTATAGTGAGGTTATGAGATTGGTTTGAAAGATTAATATTAACATTTTAACACATTATATTTATATATTATAATGGTATAATTATCTCATGGGATCATATAAATTCATAAAAATTCATTCAAGGTATTTACATAGGTGTTGAAGGTCATTATCACCATGATTATGCTTGAATGTAAATTGGGAGTTTTAGGTAAGCAAGTTGCAATGATGAGTTTGAAGCTATATGCCCTGATTTGAATTACCTAATGCATATAATGTTTTTTTTGAATTTTTTTTTCCTATCCATGCTTTGTATAAGGTTTGAGAGTTAGTGAAAGTGATTGAAATGTTGAATCCAAAATGAGTTGACTGGTTCAGGTTTGACTGTGTGTACCAAAGATAAATGATTGGTTTACAAGACCAATATTTGACATTATACCTTGTGATATTTGTACCTAATAATAATATATATATGTCAAATAATCATTTTAAGGTGTTATTTATCATGGGAAGTTCTATTTTATGTGTTGAATATCAAGTTGTTTATGACTAGGTTTTGGAGTGTTTTGACAAATTCGAGTAAGCCATTTGTAGAGAAAGGTTGAGACATTTTGTCCAAAGATATGAAATATAAATAATATGGTAATTTAAATAAATTCATATAGATTATTTATATGTTTTTTATTTCCATGGTTTTCTTTTATCTAAATTATGTTTAATCTCTAGTAATTCAAGACAGACTTTCTATGTATGAGAAGGCCTAATAGTGAACAATACAAATGGCATGCTTCAAGAGCTACTTGGCTCTAAAAATGTTATGGAGTATAGATGAGATTAGTATGGGTATGTCTGAGTGTAATATGATTTTTTAATACATTTTAGGTGTTTTAATGTGTTCTAAAGAAGGTAAAGTGTAACGTGTCCGAAAGTAGACCTAATAAGATTAAGTCTCCATGAGACCTAAAGATGAAATAAGGCCTAAATGAGGTATGTAAGAATTAAAGGGACTAAAATAACATTTAATTAATGTATTTTAGATGTCCTAATATTTATTACATGGCTAAACTAAGATTTTAATTGTGCTTGTCTAACCAAGAAAAATATGAGCAAGAGGCTTGTATAAATACAAGGTAGTTTTAGGCCTCTTTGTTTGAAGGAGTGAATACGAATGAGATAACACATTATTGAGTAGAATAAGGTCTTAAAAACCATAAAAAGAGTGTATATTAATAGTGATGAAAATTTCACAAAGGTTTTGTGTATTAAAATCAAGGTCACATGATCTAATCAGTCTTGAAGAGACCTAATTAAGCGAACAAACCCAAAAGTAGTTTGAGAGGGACAAGAGTGTGATGAGATAAAGAGGTGGTCATCATCAATTTTTTGAGAAATAAGGTGTCTTAAAGATGATAAAATAAATCATGTGGATTATTTGGTACTGAGTCATCTATGGTGTTGGTGCCTCCTTACAAGTGGGTACTTGCTAAATCCTAACTGAGTTGGTACTTAGCTAGTTGGAGTTGGTTCTCCATGTGAAGTAGGTGATTCACTAAATTTTGTGTTTGTCTTATATTAATGTAGTCCATTTGAAGATATCAATGGTTTTTATACCCCTTGAGGGTTTCCCATATATGTGATGTATTTTTGTGTTTCATGCTTATGAGGATAGATGTTTATGCTTGCTAAATTCATATGTTTGTTTGAATGGTTCATGATTGCTTAAGTGAAATTGATAAGAAAGTTTTTGAAGACTGATTCACCCCCATTATTATTAATTTTTATTATAAATTTTGGTGTTATATTAGGTCCTTTGAATCAAGCCTAATAGCCTAAAGGAGATTCTAGAAGCAAGGATGGCTAGTCATCAAGCTCAAGGTGGTTTCTCTACTAGTAAGGCTCCATTATTTAATGGAAATAATTATGCATTTTGGAACATCATAATGAGGACATATATAATGTCAATAGGCCATGGCATATGGTATTTATTTTTGGATGGATACACTCCACCTCCTACACCACCAACTAATGTATTAGGCAAGAAGAAAAGAGAGTAATTCTAAGGCAATGAATGCCATTCTATGTGACCTATCAAAGGCAGAGTTTGTGGAGGTGATACATTATGAGTTAACTAAGGTGATACAGGACAAATTGATTACCATCTATGATGGATAAACCAAGGTGAATATGGCCAAGTTTCATACCCATAAGATATAATTTTAAATTTTGAAGATGAATGAATATAAAACCATTGCATCTTACCTATTGAAGGTTGATGAAGTTGTCAATGACATTAGAGTATTAGGAGAAGAAGTGAAAGAGTCCACATTTGTTCAAAAGGTATTGAGATCATTAACTCCTAATTTTTATTCTAAGGTGTCTATAGTATAAAAGATGAAAGATTTGGACCAACTAGAAATGGATGGGCTTCATGGCATATTGAATACCTATGAGATGAGAACAAATGAAAGAAGGCCTCCCAAGAAGTAAGCAACATTAAAATCTGATAATAAGTCCTCCCATGTTTGTAAGGAAAGTAGGTTATGGATTTGGTAAGTTTAAGGGTAAGCTACCTTTCAAATGTTTTAACTATGGTAAAATTGGTAACTTTGCATCTAAGTGTCCTAATAAGGATGAGGATGAGCATGATGAAGAACATGATGAACATCATGGAGATGATAAGAAGGTATATAAGCCTAATAAAAATAATATATATTTCAAGAAGTATGAAGGTAGGAAAGGGTCACTCAAAAACAAGAAAATTTGCTATACCAAAGAAGATAACTCATCTAATGTAAGTGACACAAGCACATCTGATAGTAATGATGAAAATAATTAACATGAACATGACAACAATGAAAACTTATTTATGGCCATAGAAATAGACAATGAGATTTTCTCAAATGGGAAAGGACTTATGGTTGATAAATAATCAAATGAATAAGAGGTTGAATTAAACCTTGAGGTAGAATTAGTGAGTGATCTAGAGGAGTTTAAGTTTCAAAGAAGAAAGAATTACAAACTACGATCATTAGTTAAGGACCATGAGGAGCAGATTAATTTGTTTTAGGAAAGACTAAGTAACACATCCAAGGAGTATGATGAGATCATCAATAATATTGAAACATAGATGGAGATATTCACTACTAGCTTAAAAGCTAAAAAAGAAGAATGCAATAGGCATGCAATTGAAGTGGAATACTTGAAATCTGAGTTGGATCAAGCATATAAAAATTTGAAGACCTTTGTGAAGTTTGAAAAGAGCACTGAGGCTCTAGATGACATCTTGAGTAATAAAATATTTTCAAGTGATAATATTTTTCTTGGTTTGAAACAAGACCAAAAGGAGGTAGCTCAAATCAAGGAGAAGGCTAATGAAGACAAGAAGATCAATATGAAAAGACCAATCAGATAGCCTAATACAATAAGGTATGATAAATTTTTTAATGGTTACTATTATACATGCAATCAGTTTGGTCATCAAGTAAGATATTGTATAAGACCCTCTAAAAATGAATATGCATGGGATTATGAAATAAATCGTCAATCAAAAGGTATGTATAAGGTTATTTTCTTTAGATATCATAATGTGGGACACATTGCAATATTATATCCTAATAGAGGTAGAAGGCCATCAAGTAAAAAAAAAGAGGTTTGAATCCCCTAAAGTACAAGAGAGAAGGCTATTAAATGTGTGGAAACCAAAGACAATCAAGGTTAGTCATGATCAGTCTACAAGATTAGATGCACTATTTTCTATGGTAGAGCACACTTCAAATGATAAATTAAGTTAGGATTGTCTACTATCATCTCATATTGATGATTAAATAGTTGATGAAGAGGTCAAACCTATATTTACAATCAAGCCTAAAAGGATCCTAAAGGATATTCAATCTTGTGAGAACATGGAGATCTGGGAATCTCCTGAGTTTGTGTTATTTTAGTGCCCTATGAAAAGGGGTGACTCCATTAGGATTCAAGGAGATACTCTTCATTTAGTAGAAGCATGGAGGATGTTTGGTTTGAGGAGGAACTATTTAGTTTGTTGACTAAGCTTGTTCTATGTTGAGAAGTGGTCTTATAATCTAAGTTCATGTGAAGGAGGTATACATGGAGTAAGGGAGAATATGTTCCTATAATTATTCATAACATATGTTGTAAGAAGGTGTGGTTCCAAAAGTTTTTTTATGTATGACCCTTTGTCATTAATGTCAAAGGGAGGAGAAATTTAATGTAAGATTGACCATATTGATGGATATGAGAGTGATCAGATTGAAGAATGTTTTGCCATCAATGACAAAGGGGGATTTTGTTGAGAAATGTTATCATTAATGTAATTGATGTCAAGGTGCATCTAGTGAATATGTATGGTGAGTGGTCTTTGACATAGTTTTAAGGAAAACTAATGTATCTCTATTAAGAGATAATTTGAAGACAACCTAATGATTCCTCTATTGGTTGATGTCAAGTTTAATGTTATGATTCATGTCAGCTTGATGATTGTTAGTATTTTCACAAAGAGGTTTGATGATCAAGTAAGAATTGAAGCATGGATATGAGTCTCTAGGTATGCATGAGGTCATGATATAATGTTTATTAGAAATATATTATTGTATTGGTGTGAGATTTCTTGGTGAATTATAAGGTAATCATGTTTGAGTGCTAATCCTTGAGTACAAGGTATCTTGAGAAGCCTAGTCATAACAAGCATAGTCATATCATGAGCATGTGTATGGTGAGAATGAATAGGTATGTATATAGGCATGAAATAATTTTAGGAACATTTAAGTTATATGATCAAGGTGTAGAATCATTAAAGAGTGTTTCAATATCAATTGTCAAGTTTCAAGTGCTTGAGAAGGCTAATCATGGCATGTAAAGTCCTAGTGAGAAGGTCTAAGCATGGTGGCTTAGTGAAATGTATGAACAAAGTCATAATATACTATATGAGGTTTATTTATCATGTATTTCAAGAATTATAACATTCATAAGAGTCTTATGGTGAGCCTCTAGGGGTAGGACCTATAGATCAAGTCTATAACTAGACCATTTATAGACTCTATCTGGCCTAATGACGTGTCAAGATCTATTGTAAAGATATATGAAAGATGTTTGGTAGTGGTTGAGCATGGTAAAAGGTTTTATGGCATTTATATGAGTTTTTTAGAGATTGGATAGTGGTTATAAGGTTAGTTTCATGGATTAATGTGGTTTGTAGGTTAAGGTTTAGAGAGCAAAGCGAGAGATTGTGGCTAAATGAGGTATGAGTTTTAGATTTTATGATAATAATGATAATTTGAGAATTTTAATTGGATTGAGATTTTTATAGGTGTTTTGACCAAGTTTAAAGTCAAATTTTGAAGGTTTGGGCTTGAAAACATGTTTTAAGGTCTCTCAAGTGCATAGGTTGAAGAGTTATCTACCTGAGAAGGTTTTTAAAGTGTTTATTAGCATGTGTAACCTATACATTGGAACCTAAGATATTAATGGTAGATGGGGAAGGGTCATACATAAAATTTATAGGAATTATTTTTTGAAATGAGGGTTAATATTTATGAATGATTGTTAACAGTGGAAGATGGTTTAAACCCTCAAAGAACCCTAATAGTGACCCAATATGAAGTAAGTTGTTATAAAGTGATTGTAATATTTTTTTACGGATAGTTATGTGATTTTTGGTTTTATTAAACTCTCCTAGGAACATCCAAATGTGATTGGTTTGTCAAGTGTGTGAGTAGAACCTATGGGAAAGTGTTAGTTTCTTGGAAATTTCGTATAGCAATCAGAGTTAACCAAATCAAAATATGAAAATCATTGGATGGATAAGGTTGAGACTTATATTTTATGTATAATGTGTTTTTTAGGCAAGATATATCCCTCAATTATATTAAACCAGTCATCCAAGATAACTTCTTGTTAACAAGCCTATCGGTACAAATAATGCAAAACCCAAGAAAGGGTGAGAAGAGGTTTAAGAATGTGTTATAATCGAATAGGGATGAATCCAATTACACAAAATTATTTTCAAGTAATTTTAATACATGATAATGTTTTATATAATTTTTTAAGGTTGGTAGTTATAGTGAAAATGTTGCTCACAAGTTGACTTGTTTGGCTCAGTGAGGTCTGTGTATAGTGAAGTTATGAGATTGGTATGAAAGACCAATATTTCCATTTGAAAAAATTATATTTATATCTACTAATGGTTTAATTATATAATAGTATCATATAAATTCATCATAATTCATTAAAGGTATATAAATAGGTGTTTAAGGTCATTATCACCATGACTATGCTTGAATGTAAATTGGCAGTTATGGGTAAGAAAGTTACAATGATGAGTTTGAGGCTCTATGCCCTGATTTTAAGTATCTAATTCAAATGATGTTTTTTATGTGAAAAGTATCTATTATAAATTCTTTATATAAGTTTTTATATTTAGATAAATTTATTGAAATGTTGAAGCCAAAATGGGTTGACTAGTTTAGGTTTGACTATGTGTACTAAAGACAAAAAATTGGTCTAAAAGACCAATATTTTACATTAGACATTGTGATATTTGTACTTGATAATGATATAGATATTTAAAATAATATTTTAAAGGCGTTATTGTTCATGTAAAGTTCTCTTTTAGGTATTGAAGATCAAATTATTCATGATTAGGTTTTGGAGTGTTTTGGCAGTTCTGAGTAAGCCATTTACAGAGAAAGGCTTGAGACCTTTTATCTTGAGATATGAATTATAAAGCATATGATTATGTCATTGAAGTCATATATATTATGTATATGTGTTTTATTTTTATGTTTTTTAAAACTAAATTGTGTTTAATCTTCAGTAATTCAAGATAAACTTTCTATAAATGAGAAGGCCTAATTATGAATTGTATAAATGGTGTGCTTCAAGTGGTAGTTGGATCTAAAAATATTATGGAGCTCAGATGAGATTATCATGGGTTTATATAAATATAATATGATATGTTCCTACTATTTTATATGTTTGAATGTATTCCAAAGAAGGCAAAGTGTAATGTGTCCTAAAGTAGACCTAATGGGATTATGTCTCTATGAAACCTAAAGAGGAAATAAGGCCTAATTAAGGTATGTGAGACCTAAAGGGACTAAAACCAAGTTTAATAAATGTATATTGGATTTATTAAGATATATTTAATGGATTAACTAAGATGTTAAGGGTGTTTATCCAAGCAATAAGGATATGATTCAGAGGCTTGTATAAATACAAGGTAGTTTTAGGCCTATTTGTGTGAAGGAGTGAATAAGAATGAGATAACACATTGTTGAGTAGAAGAAAGTATTGTAGACCATCATAGGAGTGTCTATTAATAGTGATGAAAATTTTACAAAGATTATATGTATGAAAATCAAGGTCACATGACCGAATTAGTCTTGAAGAGACCTAATTGAGTGAAGACACCCAAAAGGTAGTTATAGAGGGATAAGGGGGTGAAGAGTTGAAGAGGTGGTCATCATCAGTTATTTGAGTAACAAGGTGTATTTAAGGTGATAAAAGGAATTATGGGGTTGATTTGGTGCTAATTAATTTAGGGGGTTGGTGCCCTCTTTCAAGTTGGTACTTTCTAAATCCTAGTTGAGTTGGTGCTTAGCTAGTTGGGGTTGGTTCTCCATGTGAAGTAGGTACTTAACTAAATTTGGTGTTTGTATTATAGGACTATAGTCCATTTGAATATATCAGTGTGTTTTATTTATCTTGAGGGTTTCCCACATATGTGATGTGTTTTGTGTTTCATGCTTATATGGATAGATGTTTATGCTTGCTAAATCCATATGCTTGTTTAAATGGTTCATCATTGCTTAAATAAAATTGATAAGAAAGTTTTTGAAGATTGATTCACCCCCTATCAATCATTTTTATTCCAAAATATATGAAAGATGACTTCATCACCATTATTTATGAATAAATCCAAAAATAAAATAATGGTCAATCTTCAACCCCGCTAGATAATAATATTATTACACCTATAGTGGGGCCAACTCAGCTAACACAACCAACTATTTTAATTAAATAACCTTTAGTGACAACTACACCTATTTTGGAAAGTTACTACACTCTAGATGTACAATCCCTTATGCACAAGGTTCATATTATAGACACCCCATTCTAAACACAATTTGATTCTAGCTGAATTTTAAATTGATTTCTACCAAACAATGTAAATTAATCCTAGGAATCACTAAATGTCCTAATTTCATCTGCACATCAGACATTAATACTCATAATCATGTTGAGGCATCCCTATTTGGGTTAGTATCATTTACACAACAATAACATCTCATGGATTCATCTCTAGTCAAATTATGACCTAGTAATGTGACAATTTGGTCTTTGGACACATTAAGTGGGGCACTTAAACAATTATTAAAGTGATAAAATACTAAATAGAATGAATTAAATAATTAAACCAAATTAAATGATTAAGTGAATTTTTCATGTGTAATTAGTAAGAATAAATTTTATAAAAATGAAAAATTCAATAAAAATGAGGTCATGATGATGTCATTATCCTCAAAGTCAAGAAATTAGAAATATCTCCCTAAATGCCTTAAATTTATAAATAGAGAGTCATACCTAATAAATGGGATATTTATCCCAAATATTAATTGCATGTCCCCTCTTTAACTCAACTAGGGTTAGTTAAAAATCAACTATAGTTAACTCTAACCTAACTACACTTGGGTTAGAGTTAGTTTAGAAGGCTATAAATACAATGCCTCACCCATTAATAAACAATCTTTGGTAGTTTAATGTTATTATGCAAAATTTCCATCAAAGATCCATTTTTTTAGTGTTACCATGCCAAGTTTCTAAGCCAAACCAAGCCAAAGTCAAATCCAACATTACCTAGGTAAAAAGGAGAGGTGGAAAAAGGAGATTCATTGCCAAATAATTATTGATCACACAACTAAACACATCAACTCATTGCCAACACACAACACTTACTCTCATAGAAGGTAAACTTTCTTGTTTTAATTTCATTTGTTAGGTACTTGTGTAGTTCACTAGCTCCTTGAGTGTCTAGGTTAGAGGTGTAAGTTAATTAGTGTGTTTTGTTTGATTTTATTTCACACTAACATGATACTAATATCCTCTCCATGTATTCCTATTGATCACATAATATCACACTTGGTGGGATGTGCACCCCATAAATCTCTTTATATGGTCCTTTAAAACCTCTTGTTAACATTTTTCATGCTAAATTTTTGATTTCATGACCAAAAAGGTGAAAAATTAAAGCTCATGACTGAGACACAAGGACATGTGGTTTTGTACCTATGAGATGTGGTATTGCACTATGTAGATGCAATATTGCAAGTGATGTTTTAAATGTTAGATGTAATTTTACACTATGGAAGTGCAATTTTGCATCACTAAATTTTGTTTAGCCAATGAAATATAGTTTTGAAATTGGTAGGTGTGGTATCACATTCATAATTGATATTATTGCACTTGTAAAGTGTAGTTTTGCCTTTCTAGAGATTTTTTTCTTATAAATGTAGTTTTGACTAGGACATGCAATTTTGCACTATTAAAGTGAGGTTTTGTGTTAATAGAGTTTATGTTGTATGTAAAGTGTAGTTTTGACTAAGACATGCAATTTTGGACTCATAATATGCATTATTACACTCGTAAAGTGAGGTTTTACATTAATAGTCTATTTTTATACTAAATTGCATTTTTGCACTAAGACATGTGGTTTTGAAGATTAATAGTATTAATCTATAATTTATGGTATTGCATTATGTCAAAAATAAATAAAACCCAAGAACTCAAATTTAATTTCTATTTTCTCACTTTATTTTAGGATTTTAAGCAAGAAAATATACTAACAATTTTTATAGGACCCAAGGCTAAGAAAGGAGATTTTTTAGCACTTCAAATTTTTAATCCACACTTATATTTGGTGCTTATAAATTGTCTAAACACTTTGTTTTCATTTTTCAAAGTTTACAAATGCAAATAAAGCCAAGGGGATAAACTTCATCTCACACTTCACTTAGTGATTTAAAATAAACACAAATCTTTGAATAAGTGCTCTTAAGAGCTTTTATTTTGTTTATTTTTTGTAGTTTGTTTTGTTTCCTTGAAAACCATACTTTGTGCATATTCTCTCCCCCCCTCCCCCCCCATACCCTTAAATGAAATTTGGTGACCAAAATTAATTCATCCATTACTTTGTCACTTGGTCAAATCCTAGAAGGAAAGTTGTTTGTTCTCTCCCCAATTTCAAATAAATTGGGTGATCCAAAAAACAACTATGAAAGTCTTAATTTTGTTTTAATTATTTCATGTACTTGGATTGTGGATACGGTTTCATCACCTCCCCATAAGTTCTTTAGGGAAGCATTGACCTAGGATATCATCTTCTAGTATCATTTCAACCCCAATCTATAGCGGGGATAAAAATTGAGGGTGAATCACTATGACATTAGTTTGAGAAGTTAAACTAACTCTATTAATGATAATTGGCCTCAAAACAATGGCTTAATCTATACATCACTCTACCCTAAGCAATCTGATGAATGTAGTGGTTTTAAAAAGGATAAGAAGTTTTTACAATAAGATGATTATTTTGGATCCAAATGATGTGTTGTGCCCTAGTGTTAATCACAAATATGGGACCATCTATAAATGCACAAAACTTATAGTTTTTAGATAAACCCCACTTGCCACAAAAAATATTGTCAATGTAAAGAGAGTAGCTTAAAGTTTCATGTCACTGTATGAATTATTCAAAGAAGAGGGATCATAAAAAACCCTAATTTTCATCCACATCTAAATTTATTGGATTAATAAATTATTTCCTCTTAATAAGTAATATATCGATGGGATTTGAAAATATGAAGCAACATTGTCAGTTTTTAGGGATAAGATTATATCCTTAGGTGTCTTTGTCTCTATTTATTTTAATAGGATTATTTTGAGTCCAAAAATATTTTATTTATCAAAAACAAATAACAATAATTCATGAACCAATCACATGTTTGTCCACCATTATTTGACTAAATAGGTTTTATGCCATCTATTTGATGACATACTTTGTCTTAGATATTTTTATAACATTTGTGTGTGTGTCACTTGTTTGGAAAGTGCATCATTATGATACCCATTTCATCTTAAGTTTTTGCCTTAGATTTTGTGAAACAAAAACCATTGTCATACATTTTGAGGGAGTTATCATAATACACTACTCATATCATTTCAAAACCTTTATCTTCTATCAAATCAAGTTTGAAATAACATATGCCTTTTAGTCTATGATTGGTATTGTTATACCATCCATTATGGTCTAGAGATTCATCTATTTTGAATTATATAAATTGGATTAATCCTGTGCTTGCTTTAAAGATACCTTTGCCTAGATTTAAGAAGTGGTCTTTTTTATATGACTTACATTTATTTTGTTTCCTATAACTAAGGTCAAAACTCTCTTTTCAAGTACAACATTAAAAGTTATTAGTTTACATCTGAGTCTTGTTTATCACTTGGGCTTGAATATTTTACTCCCCATGCTTATTTTTACTTAATTGGAAATGATTTTATTAATTATTTTTAGGCATATGCCTAAGGTCCAATGTATTTTACCAATAGACAAGTTTGTGTTGAATCCATGTGCCTAGTTTGAGTCTAAGTGTTTCAAATTGTTAGATCAATTACCTTTCCATTTTTACTTTGATCAAGTTTGTTTTCAAGTCTATCTTTGTGAGCCATTTCCAAATAATTATCATTTGTCTTTCATTTTATACCTAGTGTGTTTTTAAGTCTAGGTTTGTATGTGTTTTCAAAGACCTAGCATTTGCCTTTTATACCTAGTGTGTTTTTAGCCTAGCTTTATGCCTTGTTTTCAAAGACCTAGCACCATTTTTCATTTTTAGACATAGATTAGAGTTGTTTGAAACACTTTACCAAAATTAGAATTTATATTTTTATTTCAAAGTTGACCATTTGTGCCAGACATTAGACTTTGAGGATATTTTATATTGAGTTTATCATTGATGATTTTAGAGAACAACTCCATTCCTAAGCCAAATTTAGACCAAGTTTGCCACTTAGACCAAGTTTCTAGACATACCAAGTTTTGACCATTTGCCATTTGGACCATGTTTTAAGATTTTTTAGAACTCTATACCTTTTATTTGTAATATGTTAGTCATGGATTTGGATATGCCTTGATACACATGTATTGGAACAATCTACAATCTAGATTATGATAATGTGGTCATGAATGATAACTTTATTCAAGACCTATATGTTGATAATGTAGTTTTTGAGATGGATCCCTACCATCCTTACACTATTAAATATGTGGAACAAATTCAAGATCTATTATCACATTACGTGGTTAATACATATCCCTATCTAGGGCAAGATCAAAAAAAATAACCTAATACCTTTTTAGTGTGACATATGTCATTAAACAAGTTCAACAATAACTATACTATGTTACCATGTCATCGATGTATGACACATAATTATTTTATTATCACTTGTTTGAAAACAAAGATGATGATTTGTTCAGATCCATGGAGGTAGGGGCTAGGTTTATAGTAGGCATCCCCTGTGAAAACCTACCTATTCTAGTAAAAGTGCCAAAAAACATACCTTACACCCAAACTACCAAACAAGACTCAACTAATTACCCTCAAGTGATCATGCCTATGCCATACCAAGACCCTAATATTATAGCCAAAGGAAAGGGACCCATGAAGGACCAATTTGCATAAATGCAACAAGCATATCAGACCTATCTAAATATAGCATGGAATTTCAATGCCATGGCCATATCAAATGCTCAACTTATAAAAATAACTCCTTCAATGGGAGCGCCAGTTTATTCAATAGGTCAAGATAACCTAGGTATAGAACCATTCACATAAATTAATTTAATAGGTGACATGTTCAATGTCCCATTCATTGAATACATGACTGTGGCTTCTACATAATAAAAGGTGCCAAATACATTGGATAAAATGCAAGTGTCTTCCAATCTGGGCCAAGGTAAGGTAAAATCACTAAAAAATAACCCTCAACATCAAGTTTCTCTAGTCAATACCATGAGTGGCATGAAATAGTAGGGGGAAGGAATGATTACTTCTTAACCATAGAATATCGGTCCCATTACTCAACTAGATGCTTCTTTAAGCATGAAATAATAGGGGATAAGTAATCAGGTTCCAACCAATGGTTTGCCTCAACAATAAGTGATGAATGTTATCCAACCTCAATAGGTGATGGCTAATATTCCATGATAATAGGCATAATATAATTTACCATCATAATAAAGTCAAAACACTATGCCATCTCAACATGTGACAAAAAATGTTCCAATTCAATAGGTAGTGACAAATGTACTTTAACAGTCACAAAATAATGAACCTCTATAATCATACATGTTATCTAATTATCAACATATTTCTATTGGTCAGAGACAAATACTAAACACCCAATAAACATCTAGTTCAGAATAGGTGTTTTTGTAATAAAGAGGGGACAATGTCCAAAAAATACCTATTAGACAAATGTTTCCCTTTACTCAATAAGTGTCATAGATTCAAAGGCAAAGCTTTGGTCAATAACAAGTTCCCTTTATTCAGCTAGGTTTGACTAGTTGGAAGTAAGTACCTACTCAACCTTAGTAGGCATAGTATATTATATGAAGCCACATCCTTCCATCACATCCTCAATTCCCTTAGATCCAAGGCCATATATTGAATCTAAATCATAATATTTATCAACAATGCAAGCAATATTAACAACCACATCCCAATATGTGAATGTATATTCATGGTTGATTCACCCATCAAACCAACATTCTATATCAATCCATACCTTTATTGTACACTAGTTAAGGTAACCCACCTTTGAATACCCAACCATAACCACAACCAAATTTACCATTAAGTTTTTTAGCTCAATAATTATAAAAAATTAAGGATGAAATTACTACCATCCAAATAAGGAAGCAAACCAAGAAATTTAAATTGAATTATGTGTGTTCGTACCCATTTAACATGTAGTATCTTTAGATACCATATTGTCCAAGTTATGAACCACCAAAATTTGATAAGTACAAGGGTAAAGGAGACCATAAAGTACATCTAATGGATTTATTTGTCACTTTCTAGCTAGTGTCCTATAGTGACATTTACCTACTCCTTTTGTTTCCTTGGAGTTTAGCTAGATAAGATTTATAATGGTTTCTCAAGTTGCCAAAAAAAGTATTTTCTATATTTGACAATCTCTCAAATAAATTTGTGCAACATTTATCCTACAATATCAAGAATGATATTTCAATAGTAGATTTGAGTTGGGATAAGTAGAAAGTTGGTGATAAATTTCAAGATAATTACATATTTGGAGAACACTTGCTACCATTTCACCCATAACTTACCAGATAAATAATTGGTTATTATGTTTACCAAAAATTTACACAGTGAAATATGCTATCACTTGGAGCTTTAATGTGTGCACACATTCAAGGAGATTATTGATAAAGGTTTACAAATTGAAAAGGCCCTTATCAACAAAGGGATTGTTAAGTTGACCTCTTCAAACCAGAATTAGAGCCAAAACCAAAATGTAAGCCCAAGTCAGAACCCTGGCCCAATCTAATCACAATCATCTACACCATCTCAAGATTAAAAATATCAAAAATCTAAACCATAAAAGCAAAATAATAATGTTATTAGTAATGAAATAATTGAGTCTCATTGTGTTCAAATAGTACAAACACCATTTGCTTAATTTATGACATAATTGTATCTTATTTTGCATAAGTAGCCTATCTAGAAAGCACAACCTATACCAAAACCTAGACCAACTCCTCAAATATTTCAACCACCACATTTTCAAACCCTTCCTCCAAGAAGAAGAACCACTCCTAGAGTATTCAGTAACCTTGGTGAGCCTATTGAAGTAGTTTTTTGCAAACTAGCCATGGCTAATATGATTAGTTGGTTGATTCTAAAACACCATCTTAAAGGTATCTCATATCCAAACTGGTACATGAAGCATGATTTTTATGAATAGAATCATGTTTATGGACATTTTATATGTAGTGGAAACACCTTATTGAGAATATGTTGTAAAATGGAGAGATCCAATTGGATAATAGATCATCTACTTCCAATCAAAATAGGGGTATCTACCAAAACCTTTTTCCATATCATAATAATGCTAATCAATAATAGTAACAATGAAGACCATAGTAACAATAATATAAATAATAATATCAGCAATAATAATAATAGCAAAAATAATATTAGTAATAACCATAACAACAACAACAATATCATCAACAACAACAACATCAACCTAATGGGAGGATCTAAGGACAAAATGACCCTAATAACCAATAGACTTACCACATATTTACACATGACGACAATAAAGTTGTAGGTCATATTATGGGTGGGCATGTTTCTATCATTACCATCAATCCTATACCAAGTGCCAATGGACTAGGACCATTGTCTAATAGTGCCAATCAGCCTATCTATGTCGATAATCCTTCCTTGGCCTATGACCATAGTCAAGCATAAAAAAACTAGGGATTACCATTTTAGACCTTATGCTGATAACTCTTCATTTCCTAATGACCATAATCAAGTGCACTAGTAGTCAATAATCATCCTCTTTGGCCTATCTCTATCATGTAATTATGATGGTCCTCTATCTAATCTAGATTGTGCAATCATAACTTGATAGTCTAAGATTACCATCCTAGGCCCATAACCTCCTGCCAATGACCTTATCTAAACCACTGTGCTAGCTAAGAGTAAGCCAATCACCATTGTTAAGGAAAAGACATATGACATTATGGAACAACTCCAAAAGACACCTGTACAAATCTCTATTTTGAATTTATTGTCTATGTCTACTATTCACAAAAATGTATTTATAGAACTCCTAGGCCAATCCCAAGTTCCAAATGACATAAACCCAAACCAATTTCAAGTTTTGGTTGGATACATAGAACCAGGCCAATAGTTGACCTTCAACTAATGTCATATGCCATCCCTTAGCCCTCTTTATAACAACTTATTATACATTAAAGTTATCATCATGTGGCACAAAGTCAAACATGTCCTCATAAATAATAGATCAAGCTTGAATATTGTGTTTATGAAGCTCATCAAGCATCTACGATATATAACAACTTATCTACAACCATAAACTATTACTATCAAGGCATATGACAATGAAAAATGAGAATCATAAAGAACTATAAGTTTGTCAATGATTTTTGGGCGTTTGACCCATGATACACTTTATCATGTGATAGACCTAGATCTATCATACAATTTGTTTTTTGGTAGACCATAGATATATGAAATTTATGCAATCCATTTAACATTGCACTAATGTATCAAGTTCCTTTACTTAGGAATGGAGGTCACTATCCATAGATATTTACAACCTTATAAACACTGCATAATTTTGAGGCTAAATATGAATGTTACAACTAATATTTTGGCCTAGACCTAGTACCAAATAAGGATAAAGACAAAGAGATACTTGTCAAATTACTAGAGGCCAATTCCATAGGCCCTAATAGCCTTACCTCATCTTAACATATTGATCTAAAAACTAGATTTACCCCTATAGTTAAATCATAATTTTTCAAACGGATACTGAAACTCTCAATTCTATAATTAAAAAAGAATTGGTTATAGAATTCTAATTTTCATGATTAAATAAAATATGAAGTGGATTTTAAAAAAATATGTTAATTTTTAAAATTTATTTAAAAGAAATTGACTTTTTAATCAGAATGCAAATATAAAAAATTCTATATACGAGTGATTTGGTAAACACATATATCTGTTATTCATTTAAAACATTCCTTAAATATTTTATATATGTAAAATAATCTCTTAAATATTTAAAAATAATAATTTAACTGATCCAAAAATCCAAGCTTATAAAAACTTTTACAATGCACTTAGATTGGATGAAAATTGGATATTAATTTCCAATTTCCTTTAAGTAAATCCAAAAATTACTTTATAAACATTCCTTACTTTAATTAAGGAAATTGAAAGAATTTTAGATCCCAGAGATGAAGTTTAAAAGAATGACACAGAATATTTATTTATGAGGTTCACTAAATGGCTACATCCCTAGGTCCACTCTGAGTGTTTTGATCTATCAAAAACTATTCGTAAATAATTACAAAACCTCTATGAGTATAATATAATTATTTCATACTAGATAATTTATCTATGTAACAAATGAATATAAACCTCTTTATTTTACCTAAGGTTCTTTTAGCTTCTGTAATCCAGATATCTCTCTGTGTGAAAAATCCCTCTGTGCAAAATCCCCTTCTCAAAAAAATTATTATTTTTACCTCTATAAAATAACTTATAGTTATGTATTTCTCAATGCTACTTGGCGTTGGCTAGACATTAACAAATTTTGCTTCAGGGGCACCAACAATTTCCCTAAATTGGGTTTTTCCTATTTCAACATCATGGCTTTCTGGTATTTCTGTTGCCTTCACACATTGGCTAAGAATAATTATTTTTTTCCTATAATGGTGAGTTTTCCCTATTTTTGGGTTGACATTCCATTAAAAATAATTCTAAAAACAATTTTTTAATTAAAACAAACTTAAATAAGTTTTGTCGGCTACAAAACCTTTCCCATTAATGTTTTTGCATATAATACCTGTCAAGACTCTTTGAGAATCTTTAAACAACAAATTTGCATGCCAACATGCTAACTACGTATAAAGAAAAATAATTAAATTAAAAAATAATCAATGCTACATATTTTCCAATGTATTAATAATAGTAATTATTCCCACTTTGAATGTAGAAACAACACGTTGCATGCTCTTTAAAAATATTACCACATCGAGACTCTAGTTCTTAAGCCATGTAATGGTACCAAGCATATATCCACATGTAGTTTATTTTAATTAATATTCATGTAAATATCCACCAAAATAAAAACATAATCTGCCTACTAAAATAAATCAAGAATCAAATATCTTTCCACCAACCATATGATTTTTTGCAAGTAGGAGAAATAAAATGGAGTTTAACTTATGAGATTAAAGAATTAAAATATTCTCATGACTGTATTTAACAAGCCTCCAAGAAGTCAACACCACATTTTTTGGTGGAATAAAGACTTGGATTTAAAAGAAAACATACAACCATGCTTATCTTAAATATCCCATGATTAAACTAACACATCAATTATTTAAAAGAATCTTTATGTATTTTTTATAATATAAGAGTGGCAGGATTATTGATTTATGAGATAAATATATCCCATGGCTATTTTAAATAGCTATCCACATGGAAGTGGGATTAGTATATGTTTAGGACTTGGATAAATAAAATATCCAATGGTAGATTAAAAACCATTAAATAAGATATTTAATTAATTAAATATATCCCATGGCAAAATTAAAAAAAAACCATTAAATAGGATATTAATTAATTAAATATATATCCCATGGTAAAATAAAACAAACAACCATTAAATAGGATATTAATTAATTAAATATATGTCCCATGGTAAAATTAAAAATATCATTAAATAAGATATTGATTAATTATCTTGAACCATATGAAAAGTGAAAATCCTTAGGATCAAACCTCCCCAATAAGACTCTTTTGGTCCCCAAAAAGTCAAATCACTCTCTGAAGCTGCAAACAATTCTTCTACTAAATGTCACTGCAAAATATCATGGTAACAATTTAAAAATCAAACTGAATCCCTAAAATGCTAGTGAAATAAATATCTACCCAATACCAAATTGTAGATAGAAGTAAACTGACTGCTCAATATATATACTAAAATGTAATTTTTTTCAAAATAAACATACTGATCATGCCCCATATAATTTACATATACTACTATCAAGGTTTCAAAATGATGTTTTTCCAAAACCCAAATGTGAGAAAAATAATCCATGATAAACCTGTCCCTTGGATTTTCTCTACAAGTCACTCCAATAAACCAAATTCAAATCTTAAAATTATTTTAAGATATCTCACCATTTAAATATGAATTAATTGTTTTACCAATGCATCAGGAAATCAAAAAATTATTTAAGAGAGTAAATAGAGCTTAGAAAAACCATAAACATGAGAAAATAATCTAGGTATGATAAACCTATCACTCAAATTTCCTCATAGCTGGTAGCTCCAAAATTATTCAAAACCAAACTATATTCCTTTTTAATTTCCATGGAATACCAAAAAATTGCTTTAAACATTTGCATGCTAATAAATTATCATAGCTATACAAACATGAAACTAAGGAATTTCTTTCCAAATCACTTAACCAAATTATCCTTAGATTTTACCTGAGTTTTTGCATGGTTATATCTACAACTATTAGTTTAAAAATTATTTCCTTTTTCACAACCCTCCAATGTTATTTGGGATGAAGCTTCCAACACCTATTAACCTCACACTCTTTCCTATTACAATGAGTACAAAAATTTTGTCGACTCTTTTGGGAAACATACTCTTATTGCCATTCTCAGAACACTATTTAGGAGAATGGTCTTTAAAAATATTTCCTAACAAAGATATATGTTTCCAATGTTTGGATACAAAATGATTATACAATCCATAAAAAAATTATGTATAAACATACCACAAATTTTGTGTGCCATAATCAAAAGGAACATTGGAAAATTTACGTTGTCTAGTAGAATTAAAATTAACATTATTACAAGTGTAAACAAAATAATGTTTTTTACCTTCCATCCAAGATGGTTTAAACTTATATGTAAAACCTCTTGCTTCTAATTTCTTAGAGCATTCACCTATTTCATTTTGAATACCAGATTTGTATCCCAAACCTACATGATGAGCCTTATCCTCTACTTGAATGCGGTTAATAATTCCTTGGCTATATTTTTCAAGGTTTTTTCTATTAAATCCAATTTTAACAATTAATTTTGAACATATACCTCTTATATGTTTTTCAAACTTACAAAAATCCTTTTTATTAGATTCATGATGGAAAGGAAAAGTATCTAGTGACTCACATTCACTTATTGTGCTCAATGAATCTATTTGTGCACTTGTGGGAGAGGGAAGTCTTATATTCATAAATGAATTTATTTTCTCCTTCATGCTATCATAATTTTTTAAAATTGACAAGAGATCATCCTTAGCTTGCAACTCTTTTTTCAACCTTTCAATCTCCTCTTCCAAGGAGTAAAACTTTGCTCTCAGGAAAGAGTTCTCTCCCTGAATCTACATATTAAATACTTTGAGCTCATCAAGTTTCTCTTGTTTGGACAACTTGCCCATGGTTTCCTATTCTTGAAAAAAAATTGTACTTTCAACACTACAAATGAAGTAAACAAAAATCTACAAAAAATCTCACCAACACTAAAACTGAAATCAAATTTCCACACAATCATAAGTTAATCCCTACATTTTAACTACTCTAATACCAAACTGATCTGTAAACAGTAGTTAGCCCCTAATAATAAATACTATTTTATTTAAAATAAATTTTAATATAATAAGTCAATGTCCATATGTTATTTAAATAAAATTGATTTTTTAATCTGAATGTAATTTATCTAAATAATTTTGATTACGAGTTAGTCTGTGAACTCATCTAATTTTATTATTCACTTAAAACATTTAATTCACATTTTTTTATCCTCTAAAAATAATCCAATTGATATTTAAATTGAATATTAATTTTCAATTTCCTTTAAGTAAATCCAAAAATTACTTTGTAAACTCCATAATTTAATTAAAGAAATTGAAAGAAATTTAGATCACAAATTAAAAAAATGACATAGAAGATTTGTTTATGAGGTTCACCAAATGGCTATGTCCCCAAGTCCATTCTGAGTGTTCTAATCTATTAAAAACTCTTTGAGAATAATTACAAAACCTCTCTGAGTATAATAAAAAATTTATATACCAAATAATCTATCTATGCAACAAATAAAAATAAACCTCTTTATTTTACCTGAGGTTCTTGTTGCCTCTATAATCCAGATATATCTCTATGTGAAAAATCCCTCTGTAAAAAATCTCCATGATTATCTAAGAAATATCCTTGCCTCTGTAAAATAACCTATAGTTATATATTTCTTAATTCTACTTGGTGTTGGATGGACATTAATAAATTTCCCTTCAGGGGCATCAATAATTTCCTCAAATTGGGTTTTTCCTATTTTGACAGCATGGCTTTCTAGTATTTCTTTTGCCTTCACACATTGGTTGAGAATAATTATTGTTTTCCTATAATGGTGAGTTTTCTCATTTTTGGGTTGACATTCCATTAAAAATGGCACTAATTTTTTTTTTGTAATTAAATCAAACTTAAATAAGTTTTGCTAGCTACAAATCCTTTCCCATCAATGTTTTGGTATATAATACATGTCAAGAATCTTTGAAAATATTTAAAGAATAAATTACCACACCAATATGCCAACTACGTGTAAAGACCAAGATTGACATTAAAAAATAATCAATGCCACATATTTTCTAATGTAGTAATAATAATAATAATAATAATAATAATAATAATAATAATAATAATAATTCCCACTTTGAATCTAGAAATAATGTGTTGCATGTTCTTTAAAAAGATTACCACTCTAAGACTCTTGTTTTTAAGCCATGTATTAACGTCAAGAATATATCCATGTGTATTTTATTTTAATTAATATGCATGTAAATCTCCATCAAAATAAGAACATAATCTTCCCACTAAAATAAATCAAGAACCAAATATCCTTCCACCAACTGTATGATTCTTTGAAAGTGGGGGAAATAAAATGGAGTTTAACTTATGAGATTAAAGAATTAAAATATTCCCATGACTTTATTTAATAAGCCTCCAAGAAGTAAATGCCACATTTATTTGTTGGAATAAATAATTGAATTTAAAGAAAACATGCAACTATGCTTGTCTTAAATATCCCATGATTAAACTAACACATCAATTATTTATAATAATATTTATGTCTTTTTGATAATATAAGCATGGTACGATTTCATGTACAAAATATATGAGATAAAGATATAAAAATATATCCCATGACTATTTTAAATAACTATCCATGTGGGAGTGGGAAGAGTATATTTTTTGGACTTGGATAAATATAATATCCACTCATAGATTAAAACCCATTAAATAAGATATTTAATTAATTAAATATATCCCATGGTAAAATAAAAAACCATTAAATAAGATATTAATTAATTAAATATATATCCCATGGTAAAATAAAAGATACCATTAAATAGGATATTTAATTACTTAAATATATCCCATGGTAAAATAAAATAAAAAACCATTAAATAGGATATTAATTAATTAAATATATATCCCATGGTAAAATAAAAAATAACATTAAATAAGATATTAATTAATTATCCTAGCCATATGAAAAGTGAAAATCCTCTGGATCACATATGCCTCCTATTGGTCTAATCATTTTACTATTTTAGACAATGGTCTAGGAGAGTATTTGACCCATGACACATTCTATATTTTTAAGCTTCCATAGAACCCTAAGTCATATCAAATACCTAAAGCTAAATCACTTTGCATGGAATGGTGACGAAAGGGAAAAGGCAAGCTTCATATCCCAATGCCTATTATTTTCACACCAACCACTAGATAAAAAGAGGACCCACTCACTAATGATGATTCCTAATTTTATAATGACAATTTGTTTGATTTATATAAAAATGCAAAGCATCCCATTCCTAAAAATATTTTGGATAACCAAACCTATGAAGGTATAGTCCTGGGGGAAAATTAGTAGTGTACTCTTGAGCCCATTTATATGACCAGATACAAAGGAACTTATGGTATTAGATTTAAACTACCTGGAGGTGACCCCACATATTTTATTTGTGTTTCAAAGCCAACAACTAGTGATGATGATGGTGGCAGTGAAGTAGGGTTTGATCATAGCATTTATAAAGACCTTGCTAGTAATAGCTTGTTTGACTTTTATATAATTTACACCATTACACCAGTAATCCAACATTCCAAGCTTCCCCTTTATCATCCTCAACTTATAGAATGATGAGGCCTTTTGTGACTTTTTAGGCCTTAGAGATAAAGTTCCATTAGGAGACCATAAATAATGGTTCTCTATCAAATTGGACCCTGCTGCCTATTTTGAAGAGTAGGGGAACACCTTTATCCAAAATTAAAAGAATAAAATATCAAGGTCCCAAAGTGAAAACCTATTTGGGTAACTTTTTATCTATGGAAAAAGTAAATATAAAGGCCAATCTTTTGGTGAAAATCTAGTTTAGACACCACTAGATAGGGGTGTTCACCTTTCCTCGAATGAAGCTCAACAAACCAATAATGATGAAATTGCTTTTGGGTATGAGTTTAGTTCATAAAAAAAACATGCCTTTAATAAAATTACCTAAAAATTTACTAAAATGTTTATGACATGTCCATTACTACCATCAAGAGATTCAGATTCATCTTATTTGGGAGAGCTTGAAGAACTAGTCCAACTAGAGGACTTTGCCATTGTAGGCCAATTTAATCTTTGCTAACTATTTTGGAATATGGATTGACTATCCTAGTATAAGAACTAAAAAAGTCAACATTATGACTCTAAACAACCCAAAGTAGATCAAATTAGGCATGACCCTCACTAAGGAGGAATGTGAAGGTTTTACAACCCTTTTGAGGGAGTTTGTTGACATTTTTACATGGGCCTATTCAAACATGTTCGGTTCAGGCCCCACTTTGGTTATACACCACCCAATTGTGCATCCTAATGCCAAACTTGTGAAACATAAATTACATAAGATGCATCCTCATATTTATATATTATAAATAAAGAGTTGTAAAAACTCTTGGAAGGGAGATGCATTAGACTGATTGCCTATTCAAAGTGGATTTAAAACACTGTGCCTATAATTAAAAAGATAGAAGGGATCAAAGCCTACACTAATTTTAGAGACATTAATAAGGTCTACCCCAAGGATGACTTTATTTTTCCAAATATAAACGTGATAGTTGACTCCACAACTAGGTATGAAATGCTTTCCCTTATAGATGGATTTTTAGGATATAACTAGATCATGATTATACCAAAAGACGAACAAAAAATAACATTCACCACTCCTTGGGGAATGTTTTTCTATTAGGTTATGCCATTTAGTCTCAAAAATGTTGGGGTAACATATCAGATAGCTATGACCATGACATGATGCATGATATTATTGAAGGCTATGTCGATGACATATTGGGTAAATCAAAGACCTCTGTAGATAATCCAACTATGCTATGAAGGATATTTAAAAGTATTTGTGAGTACAAGGTTTGACTCAATCCCAAGAAGTGTGTCTTGGATGTCACTTCAAGAAAAATTTTAGGCTTTATTGTTTCTCATCGAGGCATTGAAGTTGATCTTGCCAAGGTTTATGCCATTATTGAGATGTTACAACCTTCCACTTTGAATCAATTCCAGAGTAAGCATGGAAAAATCTAGACTATTGGATTCTTCATTTCATAGTTGGTTTATAAATTCCATCCTTTCACTCACTTGTTAAAAAAGGGTTTTGTATATATTTAAGATGAATAATTCCAAAAATCCTTTGTGCACCTGAAGGAATATCTTGCTAATCCATGAATTTTGTTACCACTAATGTTAGGCAAGCCTTTTTTGTTGTACCTATTTACCACTAACAAATATTTGGGGTAATTTTAACTTAGTATGATAAAAATATGAAAGAACATGTTGTATACAATCTAAGTCATATAATGATAGTGTATAAACATAACTATGCCAATAAAAAAGATTATTTAGATATGATCTTTGTAGCCTATAAGTTGCATCATTACATGCTTAAAAATAAGACCATAGTCATTTCCAAAGTAAATCCACTCAAGTATTTACTATCAAAGATAGCTTTACAGGGCCACATGGATAAATGGATCATACTCCTGAGTGAGTTTGAGATTGATTATATCAATCAAAATTTATAAAAGAATAAATACTTGTATACTAGATTGTTGAAGGTCCCCTTTAAGATATTGAACCACTCACTTTAGTATTCCTAAATGAGTCCATCATGACCATTATATAAATACCTCCCTATGTTCAACACTAGAAGTTGTTTATTGATGGGTCATTCATATCTCATGGATTAGGGGCAGGCCTATTAATTATTACACCACAAGGGGATCTCATTACCAAATCATTTTGTATCAACTTTCCTTGTACTAATAATATGGTTGAATACAAAACACTCATTGTATGGATTTGTTAATAACTACAATGGAACATTCAACATATTATGGTTCATGGGGATTCTCAGTTAACCATCAATTAGGTTACATACCACTTTTAGATTAAATATGACAAGTTGGTACCATACAAGGTCATGGTGGACATTCTCAAGTAACAAATTGTTAACATTTAGTTTGAATGCATACCTAGGGCTAGTAACATAAAAAAATATGCCATGGACACCATTTATTATTTGATCTATAACATAGATAAATAAAAATACTATCATTTCCTTGTTAAACATGTTTTAGAGCCTGCTCATGAACCTTTAACCATCACAATGATTTGAGATATTATTGGTCTTGGTTCTATTTGGTACTTAGACCTATAAAATTACCTTCATAACCATGTCCTTCCACCAAAATTATCACTCAAACAATAAAAAGCCTTTACCCACCAAGCCTCTCGCTATACCTTACGTGGCCCTACCCTTTACCATAGAAAATTTTATATAAATTTAGATCATTATTTGAATTTGACATAAGTGACATTCACATTGAGGGAAGTTCATGAAGGATTATGTGGAGCCCATACTAGTAGGGTCATCCTTGCTAAAAATATCATATGTACTAGTTATTATTGGCTAACTATGGAAGATATGTAGCTGCTTATGTGAAAAGGTGTGAGAAATGTCAATGGCATGCCAATTTTATTCATGCTCTAGATAGAATACTTGCACCTAACCATTTTCAACATGGGGGCTCAATCTCATTGGGAAGATTAAACCTACCTCATTTTATGGCCATAAACACATTCTTACCACCACCAAGTATTTCACTAAGTGGGTTGAGGTTATACCCCTCACTTACATGATTGGAAAATAAATTTCCAAATTCATCTTCAATTATTTCACATGTTGATATGGTATCCCATTTGAAATTATATTTGATAATGGTAGATCATTTAAGAACAAGGATGTAAAATCACTCTATGCTGAGTAAAAAATAACCCAACACTTTTCCACTACATATTACCCCTAAGTTATGGCCAAGTAAAGGAATTTAATAATACCATATTCAATATTCTTAAGAAGATTATCAATGATGTTAGACACAATTGGCACCTACATATCCATTGTACCCTTTACACATATCATACTAACTACCATACTCCAACAAGAGCCACACCATATTCCTTTGTCTATGACATTGAGGTCATTCTTCCCATTGAATTCAATTTACCTTCTCTATGTATCTCATTGAATCACATCCTAGATGATAAAGATTATAGATCTCACCTACAAGAGATAGATTTACTAGACAAAATATGTATGTCCACTATAAATAGCCTTTAAGCATATTAGAACTGGTTATGTGGTCAACATAATCGACATGTCGAACAAAGAGATTTTGAGCTTGGTGATCTTGTCCTCAAAGAAAACCATAAGAACACCATGGCTGATGAAAATAAGGGAAAATTCAAGCCAAATTAGATAGGACCTTATGTCATTATTGTTAATTATGTCTCTAGAGCATATAGGCTCAGTATACCAGATAGAAATGAACTTAATGATCCCATAAAAATAATAAACCTCCAACATTATTTCACTTGAGAGACCTGAGTTATTGTCTATGAGGATTATTTAAATTGTACTATAATTTCATCTTCCTTGTATTATACCATATACCATTCTTAGCATACCTTCACTATTTATCAAAATTGGTTTAGCCTCCCTCCTCCCCATTTTTGACCTTGGTTCTGATCCATTGGTCATTTGGGCACCTATAACAAGGGGATTCAGATGAATTTTTGGTAGTTGATTTAGTTTTATACAAAAATTTAATATTTTAGACTAGTATGATAGTGGTTTGGTAATTTCATTCTTCATTATTATCACATTCTATTTCATTCTAGGTGTTAATAATTATAAACACCTTTGGGAAAATTAGTATCATTGACCTATGCCATTTTTTTTATAATTATAAGTGTCTATGGGTAAATCATGAGGAACACCTTTACCGTGCATTGTTGCATCACTTTTCCATTCTTATGCTATATTATGCATTTTGCCTAATTCACAAAATTGCTACTACCTAGTCATATTCCTGTGCTATAAGGTAGAACTCTAGTGACTTGAGGTATTATAATGGGACCTTGTAGGTAGCACTCAATTTGCATTGAGGTTAGCTCAATCACCCCTTTTCCCATGCTCTCACTATTTTGTGAGTAATTTAAGTTTGAATGCTCTCATCATTTTATGATCATCTTTAAGTCATTCTCTCATCATTTTATGATCATCTTTAAGTCATGCTCTCATCATTTTGTGAGTTGGTGTATCTGGTGTCTCGTTATTCTCATTTGAGTTGAGATGCCTCAAAAATTATAAAAATGTTGGTAAAAGATCTAGAAATTCTTAAAAATAATAAAATAATGAAAGTTGGCTTAAAAATTCCAAGAGAGATATAAAGTTTTTAATATTTTTTGGGATGGGCCATCTTATTTTTTAAGTTTATTTCTAGACCACCTTGGTCTTTTTTCTCCCATTTCTAGGAGCTACATCGACCTGAGAACCTATTGTCATGGTTTTTGAAAAAATAAAAAATAGTGGAAATTGAATTTTTACTAATGGCTAAATTTGACCTAAGCTTAAAACTGTCAAAATTTTGAGAAATTTAAAATTAATTAATTAATTAATTGATTAATTGAAAATTCACAAGTAAATTGCTTTCTTATCCCAAACTATTTTAAAATGCATTTGAGCCTCCCATGTAAAAATTTGTTAACGTTTATTGTATTTTGAAAAATTCATTTAAATTTTTATAAGTTGTGAAAATGCATGTTACTTTTCCCAAAGTTTTTTAAATTTTAATTTCATTTTTCCAATCCATGAAAATTAAAAAATTGATTTGAGATTTCATGTAACTTACAAATTTGTTTTTCATCCCCATGCAATTTGCAAATCTGATTTGTGATTTTGTGAAAATTGCAAATTTGTTTTGCATTTCCCTTTTCCTTGTAATTACAAATTATATTTTTTCAAGTCATGCAAATTGAATTTCCACTTCCCGAAGTCATGCAAATGTAAAATACACTTCCTTGAGCTGTGTAAATATAAACCTCCATATTGCAATTGAATTTTTCAATAGTGCAAATTTCCATTACAAATCCAAATCTCCTTTTTCAAATTGCATGAAATTTCATTTATTCCTTCCTTTAATCATGAAAATTTGGTTATTTTCTTAGGCCATGTTAAATAAAAAGTTTCTTCCCTTCTATTTTTTTTTTTAAATTTTCATGCTCGACTTTGGTAATTTTTGGTAAAATAAAAATTAAATTTCCATTTGTGATTTTAGATACCATCTACCAAAAGAAGTTCTCTCAAGCTTAAGAAAGGGGTGAAAACAAGTAATATATCAAAAATTGGAGAAGAATTTATTTTAATTTTTCTTTTCAGCCATGAAGAGGCCACACAAGAGTACCCAAGGAAATGAAAGAAGGGAGATATTAAAATTTCAACAGGTAGTTTCAATTTTATCCACCCAAGTGGAATATACAATACCAAATTTGAAGAGAAGGAATAATGGGTTTTTAAAAATTAATTTATTGTCTTCATTCTACCAAAAATGTATTGTACAAATCCAAAAAGAGGCCTTTTAAAAATAAAAAAGCAAGGAATAGAATTTTTAATTTATTTTGCATTTGCCAAGTGGTTGTGGGGCAATGCCAAAGAGAAATTGAATTATTTATGAAAATTCAAATTTTTATTTCCATTTGGAAAACTGAACCATTTTACCAATTGTATGTCCCATGTAAGTGGTGAAAACTGCACTTTTTATCAATTTTTTTTTTTTGTTCCTATTTTCTCCTTTTATACTAGTTGTATAACCTAATTGAAGGTAAATTTGGAAATTTAAAAATTTATTTTGGGATTTTTGCTTGTTAAGAAGTGAGTCGTAAGGTCATCATATGGCTAGCTATATGCCCAAGAAAAATTGGTATATATAGATTTTTTTTGAAGTTTATATTTGCCCAAAGTCAAATGGTACGACTAGTTGAGTGGAGGAAGATAATAAAAAAAGTGAAGTAGTTCTTAGAGTAAAGGTGATTTGTATAGACTTTGGAAAAAGAAGATATAAAATTGAAATGAACATATTTTGGTTTATTTTTGTTTGCAAATGAAAACGCTATTTGGTGCCCCTGAAAAGATAAATTGAAATTTTAAAAGGCTACATCTCATGGAAGAAGTTAAGAGTTGCTAAAATAAAAAAATAATATTTTACAAGGTTTTGATTTGTAGAAAATAAAAATAAAAATTTTAAATTATTTTCATCAAAAAATTGAAAAAATGTATTTATTTTGGTAAGTTTAGAGGGTTTAAATTTTGGAAAAATCAATTAGTAATTGATTTTTAATGTTTTTGATGAATTGAGAATAGGGTATAATATTTTAAAATTGAAAACAAAATTTTCAAAATTTATGTTTAGTAAATTTCCATTTGTCGAGGAAGTTTGCCAAATAGTAATACAAAGAGATTGAACAAGAATGGTTACAATCAGGGAAGTTCATCAGACAAAATTTGAAATTCATATAGGTAGTATTAAAAAACATTAGAATAATTTACATGAAATAAATTGTGAGTATAGCCTCACATCGTAATTAAATAACTTATTTTGGCTTAAAGTTATTTAATTTCTTTATTTTTTCCAAATAAGGAGTTTTTCTAAAAATATCTTCCTATTATTAGTTTTCTTGCAAAAGTTGATGTCTTTGTCCTCTACTCTAAAAAAGGTGATTCTAAGTAAAGACAAAGAAACCATGAATTATCAATTTCAAGTCATGATACCTCTTTCACCATTAGATTCTAATGTTGAAAATATCATAGATATTGATCTAGGTCATATTGACTTAGACTAGTTTTAGGAAAGGATGAATGCAGTGCATAAGATAGATTTTGGTCAAAGTATTTTTGATAGTGGGTTTGCACAAGTAGTAAAGTTCCCAATTTTAGTACAGTTTCTTGATCTAATCTTGGTCGTGTTAAATAACTATAACTTAGAGATAAGAGAAGTGAGAAATTCATAGGGGGAATTGGTAGTGATTTTTATTCTTGAGTATATTAACAATGTTTTTTGCCTTCCTAACAATGAATCCTTTATATATCTAACTCTTAAGTCCTCTCAAATATTTTGGGATGATAATAGTATTGTGTGTGTTAAAAAAGTCAAAAATGCATGGTTGACTAAGCCAAAACATTCCTCTACATGACTTCTTAGAACTCTTCCAGGGTCCAATTTTAAAAATGAGATAAATGATATGATAACACTATTGCACAGGATAGTAGGAAGCCAAACAATGAATAAATTTTAGACATGGATGTATAAATTCATTTGGATCATCTTTAAAAACAAGTATATATCAATTAGGGACAATTTATTAGTGATGCAATTCACAAACAAATAATGGAGGTGAAAGTCATGTCAAAGTTATATATGGCTTTATATCTCATTTATGATGTAGTGAGATAAATATATTTTGATAGATTGCATACAGTAGGTGATTTTGGGAAGGTAGTGGTTTATGACTTCTATCCCTAACTATCATTCAATTAAAATTCCCATCATCTAAAAAAGGTGAATGATTGCTTTGTTCATTTCATCATTTAGTTTTTTGAAAAAGGAGGTCTTCAACATGAGAATATTAATAGAGGCCATTAAAAAGATATCCAGATGGGGAACTTTGTTCATATAGTTCTGAATTTTATTTATTTAAGAATCAGTGGATTTGAGGTTTCTCTTTATATGCTTACATTATATGTCAGTGATAAGTGAGCATTGATGGAATTAGCAAGACAACTTGTTGAAACACACAAGTTCCTAACAAACTAACATAAAATAAGAGTTCCAATGTCAATTAGCAGGTATACTTATCCATCATTGATAAAGGCCAACATAGTTGAACAATACATGTCTTGCAATAATCTCAAGACTTTTGAGAATAGGTTTGAATTTGACATCAAGGGATTGGTTGAGCACAATCTTGGACCTTCATATCAACATCTCACATATTTTGAGGACTATTGGATAGATTATGATGATGAAAAAGTATTAAGTATGAGAGACAATTCATTATTTACCATGAAACAAATAGTTAAACTTGGCATAATGCAAGTGCAAAAGTAGTTCGTGGATGATGAAGTCACATTGGATACCATCCTTAAAAAAGAAAACATCACGATAAATCATTGTATGTAGTTCATTAGGATAAGAGATAATCTACTTCTCTTAAAAGTAGAACAAGATTAGTACTTCACATAAATATTAATTAGTTGAAGAGTAGAGTGGATGTTGGGAATATTTATTTATATACACCTTCTAGGGAAGATGAATTTGGTAGATTCTACAATAACATGATGAATCATAAAAGGAATATGAACCAAGTTCAAGTGGAGAACCCCTAATTATAGAATAAGCACCTAGACCAGAAGCTATTCAACAAGACATTCAACCACAAAATATTTTCAAGCTCAAAATAAAGAGTTTAGGTCAAAATGTCTCTTCTTCTCCTAGTCTTTCAATTCCTCAAGAAACACCTATTGATAGTTTCATGTATTCTCAATAACTTGTATAGAATACAACCCAATAATTTTTGGATTCAAATGATATGATGTTCCCTATGTCATCTAATTTCATGTTGTAGGAGATGCCTCATATCTCTTCATCTTCTCCCTCTAATCTTGAATTGCCTCTCATCTCCTCTATAAGAATTCCTATTGATACAATCAGTAAATAAGAACAAGTAAGAACATTTTTCTAAGGTGCCACAACTAAGAAATAACACCTTATTTAACTCTAGTTATGATTGTTCCACCATTCTCAACTTTTATCCCACCTCTTTTTTCAACTATAAAAAATTTAGAATTGTTGTCTATGGTGGTGAAGAAGACAAGAAAATTTGTTGAACCTGAGAAGATAGACTTTGGACCTTTGAAAATTCATTTCTCAAAGAGGCCAAAGAAAGTGAGAATAATTTCATGAATGGTAGCAAATGAAAAGTGAGAGAAGTATGCCAAAGTTACAATTCTTGTAATTGAAAAAGATAAGTTAGAAATCAGAATTAAATACTATCATGTATCCAAGTTCATTTGGGAAAGTCTACTAGAGAAGGGATGAAGGGAGATGTATAGTTGGATATTAATACCATTTTTGAAAAAATGAATAAAGACAAAGTAATGAAGGATGAACTAAAATAAATGGTATAATAGTTGAATTCAATGATATAGAGATTTATTGAACCAATTCAATCAACTATTACTTCATCAAGTCTTCATGTTGAGACATTGGAGAAAGTAAGAGAGGTAGGTCAAATGGGAAATACAGTGAAAGATTGGATTGAAAATATTACTGATCAAGGAACCTCAACAATTTTATCCATAGCAATAATGGTCTTTGAAATTAAGTCATAATGTGAGAAGTTAATGACAAAGGAAATTGGATATGCAGAAGAGAAATAAAATTGGGAAGAATTCATTCTTAGGTTGGTTGAATTCTTATAATTTCATTATATTAACCTTATTAAAAAAGGAGTTATCAATAAGGAATAAGTTGTATATCAGATTGAATTCCTTTGTGAAACAAAATTTAGGATCTAATCTGATCAAGAGTTCTTTAAAAAATTCAACAATTCAAGGTCACTTAGAAGTGGCGTGATGATGGGGATTGACACTAAGATCAAAAAGTTGAATTATCTTTTTGTCAATGACAGATCAAAGTGGGAATTTGATTTCAATTAAAACATTGATTGGAGAATTCAAAGAGTGAATTCAGCATATTGTCAATCCTACATTTACATTTGGTCATGAAAAAATACACCAATTAACCAAGTTCTAAGTGAATGTAGATAATCTTAACATGAAGATAAACACTCTCTAAAGCAAACATAAGGAAATGAAAGAGTTAGAATGCTTTTTAGACATTGCCTACATCCACACAAATGGACTAGATGAGGATTTGATAAGGGCATTTCTCTAAAGATTTGATGATTTTATAAAAGGGAAAGAATTGTCAATAAAGTAGCAATAAGAATGAGGAATTGTTTTTAGTGATTCTATGCTTTCTTCTCATGTTTATTTTTCACCTAATTTGTATTGTCACACTATATTTCCCATTGTACATGTATGTTATCATTCTGTAAATTATCTTTTTAATTTTTCCAACTTGATTTTTCAAGTTGTGCAAATTGATAATGTTCTTTGTAAATAGTGCAAATTTTTAAAATGGTTTTCTCAAGTAGGGTTAAATGCTCAAAATATTTTTGCACCATTTAAAATTGTAATTTATTATTGGTGTTTTCTCAACCCTGTAAAAAGGGAAAGTAAGTGGTTTTGCACCATAACCACCCATTTTAGCCTATAAATAAATGTTAGGCCTTCATATTCAGGGTTCAAAATAGATAGTTTTTTGGGAAAATCTTTGTAAATGGAGATTAGACATTCTAATCTTCAAAAACCAATGCAAAGAAGTGTTCTTAAACTTTGTGTTAGTAATCTATTTTGGATTATGTATTTTTTTCTTAATTTAATGTATTTGATTCTCATTCCTATTGGTATCAAATTTAAACTGTTAATAATAAGAAATTAGATCAAAATTTCTATCTAGAATTATGATTTATATTTCCAACATATGTGAAATATCAGTGGGAATGGAGGTAATATATTTGTTGTTTCTGTTAAAAAATACAAAGGATTATTCATTTCTATTATCATAGTTAACTACTTTTTCACCATAACCACCCATTTTAGCCTATAAATAAATGTTAGGCCTTCATATTCAGGGTTCAAAATAGATAGTTTTTTGGGAAAATCTTTGTAAATGGAGATTAGACATTCTAATCTTCAAAAACCAATGCAAAGAAGTGTTCTTAAACTTTGTGTTAGTAATCTATTTTGGATTATGTATTTTTTTCTTAATTTAATGTATTTGATTCTCATTCCTATTGGTATCAAATTTAAACTGTTAATAATAAGAAATTAGATCAAAATTTCTATCTAGAATTATGATTTATATTTCCAACATATGTGAAATATCAGTGGGAATGGAGGTAATATATTTGTTGTTTCTGTTAAAAAATACAAAGGATTATTCATTTCTATTATCATAGTTAACTACTTTTGCACCATAACCACCCATTTTATCCTATAAATAAATGTTAGGCCTTCATATTCAGGGTTCAAAATAGATAGTTTTTTGGGAAAATCTTTGTAAATGGAGATTAAACATTCTAATCTTCAAAAACCAATGCAAAGAAGTGTTCTTAAACTTTGTGTTAGTAATCTATTTTGGATTATGTATTTTTTTCTTAATTTAATGTATTTGATTCTCATTCCTATTGGTATCAAATTTAAACTGTTAATAATAAGAAATTAGATCAAAATTTCTATCTAGAATTATGATTTATATTTCCAACATATGTGAAATATCAGTGGGAATGGAGGTAATATATTTGTTGTTTTTGTTAAAAAATACAAAGGATTATTCATTTCTATTATCATAGTTAACTACTTTTTCACCATAACCACCCATTTTAGCCTATAAATAAATGTTAGGCCTTCATATTCAGGGTTCAAAATAGATAGTTTTTTGGGAAAATCTTTGTAAATGGAGATTAGACATTCTAATCTTCAAAAACCAATGCAAAGAAGTGTTCTTAAACTTTGTGTTAGTAATCTATTTTGGATTATGTATTTTTTTCTTAATTTAATGTATTTGATTCTCATTCCTATTGGTATCAAATTTAAACTGTTAATAATAAGAAATTAGATCAAAATTTCTATCTAGAATTATGATTTATATTTCCAACATATGTGAAATATCAGTGGGAATGGAGGTAATATATTTGTTGTTTCTGTTAAAAAATACAAAGGATTATTCATTTCTATTATCATAGTTAACTACTTTTTCACCATAACCACCCATTTTAGCCTATAAATAAATGTTAGGCCTTCATATTCAGGGTTCAAAATAGATAGTTTTTTGGGAAAATCTTTGTAAATGGAGATTAGACATTCTAATCTTCAAAAACCAATGCAAAGAAGTGTTCTTAAACTTTGTGTTAGTAATCTATTTTGGATTATGTATTTTTTTCTTAATTTAATGTATTTGATTCTCATTCCTATTGGTATCAAATTTAAACTGTTAATAATAAGAAATTAGATCAAAATTTCTATCTAGAATTATGATTTATATTTCCAACATATGTGAAATATCAGTGGGAATGGAGGTAATATATTTGTTGTTTCTGTTAAAAAATACAAAGGATTATTCATTTCTATTATCATAGTTAACTACTTTTGCACCATAACCACCCATTTTATCCTATAAATAAATGTTAGGCCTTCATATTCAGGGTTCAAAATAGATAGTTTTTTGGGAAAATCTTTGTAAATGGAGATTAAACATTCTAATCTTCAAAAACCAATGCAAAGAAGTGTTCTTAAACTTTGTGTTAGTAATCTATTTTGGATTATGTATTTTTTTCTTGATTTAATGTATTTGATTCTCAATCCTATTGGTATCAAATTTAAACTGTTAATAATAAGAAATTAGATCAAAATTTCTATCTAGAATTATGATTTATATTTCCAACATATGTGAAATATCAGTGGGAATGGAGGTAATATATTTGTTGTTTCTGTTAAAAAATACAAAGGATTATTCATTTCTATTATCATAGTTAACTACTTTTCTAGTGTATGTTTCATATCCCTAAGAATATGATTATCTCTTTTCAACCCATTTAATGAGAGAGATTTACTCCCTTTGAAAGTTAAATTCTTTTCCAAAATTTTTGTTCAGTCTCAGTTTCTAACTTGGTGAATTTATTGCCTAAAAATTCTCCCTTCTCTCTCTTTGTCTACATTCCTTTCTAAAGATTCCTTTTCATACTTCCAGGGTAACCCTATGCCACCCCCCCCCCCTTCCCCATGATTTACATATTTTTTTGTATTCCTCATTTTCCTATGTTGGATTTCAATAAAGATAGCTCTGCTTACTAATAGGAGAGGGGATTTGTTCCCCACACTGTTGACATGAAGTCATTGATTTGTCCCATTGACAAATTTTGTAGCTAACATTATTGTCATGGTTTTTGAAAAAAAAACTATAGAAATTCAATTTTTACTAATGGATAAATTTGACCTAAAATCAAAACCATCAATTTTTTTGAGAAATTACAAAAAAATCAACTAATTAATTAAATTTAATTGATTAATTAAAAATTCATAGGAAAATGGATTTTTCATCTCAAACTATTTTAAACTACATTTGAGCTTCCCATGAAAAAATCCATTAACATTTCTCTCAATTTGTAAAATTCATTTAACTTTTTATAAGTTATGCAAACACATGTTAATTTTCCCAAAGTTGTGTAAATTGCAATTTCCTTTTTCCACTTCATGAAAATTGTAAAATCAATCTATAATTTTGTGCAATTTGCAATTTTTTTTTTCATCCCCATACAATTTGCAAATTATTTTTTGGTTTCATGTAATTTGAATTTTTTTTTTGCATTTCCCCTTTCCATGTAATTCAAAATTCTATTTTCAAAAATTATAAAAATTGAAGTTGCACTTCCCCAAGTTATGCAAATAAAAAATACACTTCCTCAAACCATGTAAATTTAAACCTCCATTATTGTGATTGCCTTTCTCAATGGTGAAAATTACCTTTGCAAATTCAACTCTCCTTTTTCAACTTTCATGAAATTTCATTTATTTCTTCCTCCAATTATGAAAATTTGGTTATTTTCTCAAGCCATGTTAAATAAAAAGTTTCTTGTCTTCTAATTTTTTTTTTCAACCTACATACTTGACTCTAGAAATTTTTATCAAACTAAAAATTTAATTTCCATTTGTAATTTTAGCCACCATCCACTAGAAATTTGATCAAGCTTACGAAAGGGAAGAAAGAAAGTAATATATCAAAAAGGGGAGAAGAGGTTATTTTAATTTATTTTTTAGCCAAGAAGAGGCTATACAAGAGCACCCAAGGAAAAGAAAGAAGGGATATATTGAAATTATAATAGGAAATTTCAATTTTATCCACCCAAGTGGAATATACAACACCAAAATTGAAGAGAAGGAATAAGGGATTTTTAAAAATCAATTTGTTTTATCTTCATTTTATCATAAATGTGTCATACAAATCCACAAAGAGGGGTTTAAAAAATAAAAAGCAAGGAACAAAATTTTTAATTGTTTTAAATTTGCCAAGTGGCTATGGGGTGATGCCAAAGAGAAATTGGAGTTTTGAAAATTCAAATTGTTATTTTCATCTACCAAACTAAACTATATTACCAACCATACGTCTTATGCAAGAGGTGAAAATTACATTTTTTAAATCAAAATTTACTTCTTTTTCCTATTTTTTACTTCTATACTAGTCTTACAACCTACTTAAATGTAAATTTGGTAGTTTAAAAGTTCATTTTGGGATTTTTTCTTGGGAAGAAATGAGTCATATGGTTACCATATGACTAGTCATATGCCCAAGAGGAGCTAGTATAAATTTAAAAAAATATTTTTAAGTTTTCATTTTCACAAATTTAAATGGTACGGATAGTTGAGTGGAGGAAGACAATAAAAAAGTGATAATTTTTAGAGCAACATTGAATTTTATGAAATTTGGAAAAAGAAGATATAAAATTGAAAAGAATGGGTTTTGGTCTATTTTTTTTTGCAAATAAAAAATCACATGACTATTTGGGTCCCCTGAAAAGAGAAATTGAAATTTTAAAAGGCTATATCTCATGGAATAAGTTAAGAGTTTATAAAATTAAAAAAGAATATTTTATGGGGTTTTGATTTGCAGAAAATAAAAATCAAAGTTTTAAATTATTTTCACCAAAAAATTGAAAAAACTATATTTCTTTCAGCAAGATTGAAGGGTTTGAATTTTGGAAAAATTAATTCGTAATTTATTTTTAATGTTTTGGCCAAATCAAGATTAGGGGATAATATTTTCAAATTGAAAACAAAATTTTCAAAATTTCTTTTTAGTTCATTTCCATTTGTCAGGGAAGTTTTCCAAATAGTAATATAAAGAGATCAAATATAAATGGCTATAATCAGGGAAGTTAGTAGGACAAAATTTGAAATTCATACAAGTAGTGTTAAAAAATTTTGGAGAAATTTACATAAAATAACTTGTGAGTATGTCCTTACATTACAATTAAATAACACATTTTAGATTTGAGTTATTTAATTTCCTCATTTTCTGTAAATAAGGAGTTTTTTTAAAAATATCTTCTTATTATCAATTTTATTGCAAAAGTTGATATCTTCATCATCTACTCTAGAAAAGGTGATTTGAGTAAAGAAAAATAAGCCATGAAGTATCAATTTCAAGGCATGACACCTCTTTATATAGTGGATTCTAATGTTGAAAATATCACAGACATTGATTTAGGTCATATTGATTTAGACAAGTTTTGGAAAGGATGAGCGTAGTGCATAAGACATATTTTGGTTCAAGTATTATTGACAGTGGCTTGGTGTAAGCAATAGCATTACCAATTTCATTGTAGTCTCTTGAGCTAGTCTTGGTCTTGGTAAACAATTATAACTCAAAGACAAGAGAAGTGAGAAATTCATAGGGGGAATTGGTATCAAATTTTAAACTTGAGCACATTGACAATGTTTTCCAACTTTTAGACCATGAATGCTTTGTACATATAACTCCCGAGTCCTCTCAATGATTTTGGGATGATAATAGTATTATTTATGATACACAAGTCAATAATACATGATTGAATAAGCTAAAACATTCCTCCACATGACTTATGAAAAATATTGTAAGACCCAATTTCAAAAATTAGATAAATAACATGATTATTAACTAACCAAATTGCACCCTTAAGATAATATTGTTCATACCTATCCAAGTTCAATTTAACATAAGATTAGTTGAAGGCTATGGGTGACCTATGGATGGACTAAACATCTATTTTATTAGGATAGCTCCCCTGATGCATCAATTAAGCTCAATTCCTAAGACTATTGACTTAGTGATGAAAAGGGAGAAAGGATGATTCATAAAACATAACCTAAGCTAAGAGGAGGTGATGCACCAATATGATGTGTCCACTCTATTTTACCTTTCAAAAACACTAATGAACAAGACAAGTAACTTCACCAACCTTTCCAAATGATTATATGCATTATTACTTCACATGAAGGTTATGGGAGATGTCTACAACTTGAAGGTGATGGATTAGAGGTCTATATTGAGACACTACCAACCAAATTACACTTCAAGCACAATCACCAATACTTTGACACATCATATTACCTAAATAGAATAATATCCTATAAACTAGGTGATAAAAATGACATACAATAGGGAATGATTCTTCACCATTTATTCAAATTAACAATCATATGACACACTAACCTAGTAATAGAATAAAAAAAAATCCTTCCATAAGTTCAAGAAATTTACAAGGTACAAAATTAGGCAAAGTTTCCTCATACCCATCCAAAAGATGAGTATAATGTCCTTAAAGCCTCAATTTATAGAACATCATCAAGAGGGAGAAGATAATGTGGTGTATATAAGGAATGAAGAGGTCATAAATGACCATAATCCACTCAATGAGTAGTTACAAGAAGTCCCACACTTCTCTCATGTGTTACCTTAGTGATGAATGGTCTTCAATGAGCATTTTGGGGAATTCGATGTCTATTTTTGGCCAAGTTTGACCCCATAAATAATATTATAATTCCAAAATAATAAATTCCCTTTGATTTTTATAGTTATAAAGGCATTAAAGTGGTTCAATTAGGCCTCCATAAAGCATTTAGTAGCCTACCCCCTTTTTGCATGCCAAAAAGACTTGGAAAATTGCCCCATCCTCTCTCATAGATGTGAAATGAGCCTACACACCTCATGAGGTAGTTAAAAAAGTGTTCATAATCCTATATTTATTTCCTTAATATTCCTTTATGCCAATATACATCTCCCTTAGTTGACCAAGCAGGCCTATTAGGCAATTAGGCCTAGTAACTTAGTGTTGGATGATTAGATGACCATGAAACTCATATAAAAACTTCAAGGATGGATGAGTGAGATTTTTTTAGGTCTATAAAAACACATTACACCATGAAATGTGCCTTTATAATGGTATATACTTGAAACTTTGCCCATTTAGGTGACTAAGTCACCTTTTACTAGCCTTTCTAGACTAGCTCTTTGGTTTAGAATTGTAGAAGATTTTATAAGGAGGTTTTAGAGTATTTTATGATATAAGAATCTGGAAAACACCTCTCACAACCTTCCTCAATGATTTTTTAACTCCACATATAACCTTGCTCCTTGAATTCATTGTAAAATATTGCCAAAATAGTGTTTCTAGGGGGTCTATACAACTATTTGTATAGACCAATGCCATGAAAAAAACATATTTTGAGTGAAAAATGAGTACCAATTGTTTCCCAAGACAATAAAAGGCATTTGAGTGAAAATTTATCAAGTTTTATTTAATCAAGTTTCTATTAGGGTTTATGTAGGGTTTTAGTGGCCTAACATATTAATGATGGTTCATAGATTACATGCCTTAAACCCAAAACCTTATGCCATGTATTTTTATCTAATAGACCTATTCAAAACTATTGAAAAGCTAAAAGTCCCATGTAACTTGTATGGTGAGTTATGAGTGAAAATTGGTAGCCTTCAAACTATTTGCTAAGCATTATGTGTGATCTGTAATGTTATGGATTTTTCATAGAGTTGAGATTTTGAATTCAACTCTTTCCTCCACATATATTAATTTGATATGGCTCCCTAACTCCCCCTAATATCACTAGGTCAAGTCATCATGCCATGTGAAATATGAGCATTGGAGTTGATAGTTTGAGATGGTAGACTATGATAGTGGAGCTCAAGAGGGGTTATAGGAACAAATTTGACTAATTCCTTAGTTTCCTCCATCCAAGACACCTTCTTCAAGAATTTAATCATCACTATATGTCTCTTTATGACCTTAGGCCTAATATTCCATACTGGTCTCCAATCTCTTGAATTCTGCCTCATGTTGTAGGTTGTTGACATGTTCACATAGCTAGATATGGATGCAATCATCATAAATCACCCCTTTCATGAGTGATTTAGGTCATAAAGACCATATTAAAACCTAACATGTGATCTTATAAATAACTATAAAAAATTAGATACTTGACACATGCTCTATAAGGGGTAAAATATAACCACCATAACACTTCTTGACATACCAACTCACTTGAACATGTTTCCTTGACATGATAACTAGTGATACCCCTTTTAGACTACCTTGACACTTTAAGAGACATAAGAGGGTGACCAAGGTGATCTTAGGTAATCATGGCATAGGTTGATTCCTTTCTAACCCCAATGGTAGAAAGAAGTCAACATTACCTAATCTCAAGCCTTCAAAGTCACCATTAATGTTGAATTATTCTTCCCTTAGGGATAGAAAGGATTCAACCTATGCCATGAGTACCTAAGCTCACCTTGGTCACCCTCTTAGGTATCTTAAAGTTTTAGGGCAGTATAAAAGGGGGATCACTAGTTATCATGTCAAGGCAATAGGTTTAAGTAAGGTATTATGTTAAGATGTGTTATGGTGGTTCTCTTTTACCCCTTCTAGATCATGTGTCAAGTATCTACTCTATGCTTGTTATGTATAAGATCACATATTGGGTTTTAATATGTTCCTTATGACCCAAATTATTCATGAAAGGGATGAATTGTGATGATTTAATCTATAGTCAACCATGTGAGCATGCCAACAACCTAAAACATGAGGAAAAATTTAGAAGATTGGAGACCAATATGGAGCAGTATGTTTGACACTTGTTTGAAACCTTAATATACCTTAAGTTTCTTTAGAAAATATTAAGGTATCTCCTTTAATTAATGTTTCACTTATAATTATATATGTATTTTCATTTAAAATGTCATCTAACCATGGAATGATGCTATTTTGACCTCAAAATACCACTAAGATTATAAATTATGCCCTCAAAGGTCTCCATTGTCACCATAATCCCATGATACAATGGTTTCATATGCAAAGAGTGTCTTTTTATAAGTCAAATGCCGTTATTTTCCACTAAATGGGTCCACACATGGGAAAGAATGGATTTTCAACTTCCCTTAGTCATAATTCATGTTTTGAAATGTTTCTTGACCCTCATTTCACTCCTCTTATCCACCAATAACGTTTCAAGATCTAAAAACTTAAGAAAATGCAAGAGAATAGTGTTTTGTAAGTGTTTCCAAGTAATTATAGATCTATACAATAGTCATGATCAATAAATGCCAAGGATCTATAGATAGAATTCATTTTAGAAATCATGTAATAGAATATAGGAGTTTCAATTCAAAAATGGACCCTTCCTTTCTATCATCCTTCTTGGTATCCATAGATGGTCTTTCAGGTTTTTATTCAGTATAGATAAGAGAAAGAAGATGAAAACTTGAGCTCTTACCCAGGGAAAGTAGGTCTAATGACCTTTTGATCCTTATCATTGGTTTTCATAATGATGGACCATGCTTTATGAATAACGGTTAAGAACCTAAGGCCATCAAACTAATATTTTGCATCCACACAAGGTCCAGATTAGAATGGTTTCAATGTGTTTTTGACCTATTTGAAGAAAATGATGTTTGTATATGTCTTTTATAAGTCCTCAAGCTCCTACCATTACATTATCCACCCCTATTTCATGTGTGTGAGTCTATGGGAGAAAGAAACCTCTAGGTTATCATAATCTCCAGACTACAGGCAATGTTTCCTTGATGAAGAAGGACCTTTAATGCATATATCTAAAAATGGGTAGTGGTTTGAGGTTGAATGATGGTTTCCTAGATTCCTTCAAGTCTTCTTGCCTCATTAACACAAGTGAAATGATCAAATGAACCTTTAGTTTCCTCAATATCTTAACTTCAAATGGGATTTCTTGTGTATTTAAACTTCATTTCAAGTGAGAATAGAGTATTCCATGATGATGGTTATTAGAGGCCATTAGAACACTATGGAGTATGAAGAGGTGTTATATTTAGGTGGAAGAGACCCTATTTCATAAATAATAAACCCCTTTATGGATATAGAGGTTAATAAATTATAAAATAGCTTCCCAACACCTTCATAGACCTTTTTTATCATAGTTTAAGGTTTATTAGTAGAGTTTAAGGTTCATTAGTAGAGTTTAAGGTATTTGTGAAGTCCTAGGTTTCATTTTCTCCCTTCATATGACTGATCAACCAACTCCAAATGTATTTCCATATTAAGTGAATAAATAAGGTTGTATAGGGTCTACATAGGTGTTCTTGAACATTATTCAACAATCCATATCAAATATCTCAAGGGATATATATTGTATAATAGTCTCATCAGGCTATTTCACACCATAGTAGACCTTCATTTCCAAACTTACAACTCCATTGGACCCCATGAATACCATGTATTATTTTAAACCCTTTTGCCCAATATTAAAGTATGGAAACAAGGTAAAATGTTTCATAACACCATAAAGGACCAATGAAACTATGATATAAGGGTATATTTAATTGTTGATGCTATTGCAAAAATTATGATCGGGTTGAGAAGACCAACTCAGTCCCAGTCTCAAAAGACTTTTCCATGATAACCATATTGTTGAATTTATATAATTCAAGGATGGGAAATGTGTTAAAAATAAGACCATATTAAATAGGGTAATTAAGATTTAATAAATGTCAAATAGGTCCCTAACAATGTATGGAATACCCCCTCTTACTCAAGGCCCTGTATAAGAAACCCCTTGATAGTCAAACATCTAAACCATCACCTACCAGAATACATATAGTCTAAATTCAACATTGGATGTGAGATGATATAGGAAAATGGAAGGATAGGACTCAAAACAATATTAAAATCATAAAATTCATTTTTTTGAAGGATAAGGAAATGTGAAGGGATGACCAAGCAAGACACTCAAACATGTACAGTGAGTTAGGTTTACCTAGTGAGTTAGGGTGCCTAACTGAGGTGAATGGAAATGTAAAAAAATATGTAAGGGTAATATTAGAGTGATGATGGTTTTCATATTCCTCAATATCTCATATGATGGTGATACAAGCTTGAGGTGGTTATCTAGTTTTGATTGGATTTTAGGACACATAGGCATGTATGCCTAACAATAGAAGGATTTTAGGAAATAGGCTTGAGAGAAGACCTATTAAAAATATGTTACAAGATCATGATAATATGTTATATCAAGTTTTAAATCCATTAAAATTATAGAGGGAAAGAAGAGACTACTTAGATCTCTAACACCAATTGGTCAAACACTTAGGCTGGGCAATGACACTCAAGGCAGACCTAAGGGAGAAAGGAACTGAGATGGAAATCAAGGAAACTAAGGATAAATGTATAAGGTTTATATTATGTTGAAAGGGATGTGATGTTGACCTTTAAGCCATAAATAACTACATAAATTTAAATCAAGGTCCTAAAATTCAATCTAAGCATGTAAGGCCTAAATCCCTCATTAAACCCTCAAGAATCCATCTTTATCTAAGTGATAGACTCAAACCCCCATGGTATAAATAAGGTCATAAAGAGATGTATATTGATGATTCATGTCATAAATATGGGTTCTTAGATGGAGGAAAACAAGGAATTAGTCAAAATTGGGTCTTATCACCCCTCTCAAGATCCACTATCCTAGTCTATTATATAAAACTACCAACTCCAATGCTCATATTTAACATAAAATGATGGATCATACCCAACATTATTAGGGGGAGTTAAGGACCCATATTCACTTAGTATACATGGAGGAAAGAGTTACATTTAGGAGCTCAACTATATGAATAATCTGTAACATTACAACTCACATAGATGTTTAGCAAAGAGTTCAAAGGTTACCAACTTTCACTCACAACTCACTGTATAAGTTTCATGGTACCAAGATCTATTCAATAGTTTTGAAAGGTTATATGGGATAAACATCCATGGAATAAGGTTTTGGGTTTGAATCATGTACTCTATGAACCATCATTAAGATGATAGGCCACTAAAACCTTTCATAAACCCTAATAAAGACCCAATGGAAGAAAACTTGAGGAATTTAGACTAAAATTCCCTAGATTAGATTTGGAAACACCTAAAACTCATTGTGCACTCAAAATATGTCATTTTCATGGCATTGGTATGTACATACAGTTATAAGAACCCCCTAGAAACATTGTTTTGGAAAGATTTTATGATCAATTCAAGGACTAAGGTTATATGAGGAGATGAAAATAATTAAGGAAGGTGGTGAGACATGTTGTATAGCTTCTTAGATCATAAAATACTCTCAAACCTCCATGGAAAAGATTATATAGGTCTGAACTAAAGGGCTAGTAAAAGGTGACCTAGTCACCTAGATAGGCAAATTTGTAGGTGTGTAACATTAGAAAGGCACATCTCATGGTGTAATGTGCTTATCCAGACCTAAAAAAACTCACTCATCCATCCTTAAAGTTTCTATGTGAGTTTCATAGTCATCTAACCATCCAAAACTAAGTTACTAGGTTTAATTTACTGATAGGCCTACTTGGTCAACTAAGGGAGAAGACTATTGGTATATAGGATTGATAAGGAAATAAATGCATGATTATGGACACCTTTATAATTGCTTCATGAGGTGATTTGGCTCATTTTTCATCGATGAGAGAGGATAGGGCAATTTTAAAAGTCTTATTGGCATGCAAGAAGGGGGTAGGCTATTAAATTCTTCATGGAGGCCTAATTGAACCAATTTGATGCCTTTGTAACTGTCAAAATAAAAAAGAATTGACTAGTTTGGTATGATCATCCTATTTATGGGGTCAACCCTAGTAAAAATTAGACATCTAATACCCTAAAATGCTCATCAAAGACCATTCATCACCAAGGAAATACATGAGAGAAGTGTGGGACTACTTATAACTACTCATGGAGTGGGTTATGGTTATTCATGACCTATTCATTCCTTATCCACACCACATTCTATTCTCCCACTTGTTTTTGTTCTATAAATTAAGGATCTAAGGTCATTATACTCATCCCTCAACTAGGTATGAGGAAACTCTACCTAAGTTTTTAACTTATAAACCTTTTAAACTAATGGAAGACTGGTTTAGCTTCTCTTACTAGCTTAGTGTGTCATATGCTTGTTAATTTGCAAAAGTGGTGAAGTCTCATTTTCCTTTGTAGGTCCTTGTTTTCACCTAGTTGCTATAAGATTGTTTTATGTAGATCATATGTTGTGTCAAAGTGTTGGTGACTATGGTTGAAGTGTAATTTGGTTGGTAATGTCTTAAGATAAACCTCTCATCCATCACTTTCACATTTTATGCATCTCACATAACCTTCATTTGAAGTATTAATGCATAAAATCCTTTGGAGAGGTTGGTCTAGTTACTTGTGTTATTCATTAGTGTTGTTGAAAGGTCAAATAGAGTGGACACATCATATTAGTACATCACCTCCCCTTAGCTCAAGTTTTGTTTTATGCATCATCTCCTCTCCCTTTTAATTACTAAGTTAGTAGTCATAGGAATTGAGCTCAATTTATGTACTAGGGGAGCTATCCCCATAAACTATAGGTTTAGTCCATCCATAGGTCACACATAGCCTTGGACTAATCCCATGTTACCCCAAACATAGAGAGTGATAAATAATACTATTATAATTTGGTGAGTTAACAATGATAATGCTATTATACAAGATAGTGGGTAGCTAAAAATAAATAACTTTCAGACATGGATGTATAGATTCATTTGGATCATCTTTAGAAATAAGAAATATATCAATTTGGGACATTTGATTAGTGATGTATTTTGACAAACATCTAATGGAGGTGAAAGTCATGAAAAAGTTCTATATGAATTCATACCTTGTTTATGTTGTAGCAAGCTAAAGATATTTTGATGGATTACATACAATAGGTGATTTTGGGAAGGTGATGGTGTCTAACTTATATCCCCAATTGGTATTGAATGAAAATGCCCATCATTTCAAAATGGTGAATGATTGTTTTATTCATTTCATCATTAAATTGTTTAAAAAGGAGCTCTTTAACATGAGAATATAAGTAGAAAACACCATAGAGATATATAGATGTGGAACTTGGTTCATACAGTTCCTAGATTTTAGTTATTTGAGAATCAATGGTTGTGAGGTTACTCCTTATATGCTTCCACGATATGTTAGTGATATGTGGGCATTGATGGAATTGGTGAGACAACTTGTTGAAACACACAAGTTCCTAATGGGATGACATAAAATAGGATTCAAATTTATGATCTTAATTGGTAGGTATACTCATCCATCACTAATAAAGGCTAAGATAGTTGAACAATACATGTCTCATAATAATATCAAGACTTTTGAGAGTAGGTTTGTATTTGACATTAGGGGATTGATTGAGCACAATCTTGGACCTTCATATCAACATCTCCCACATTTTAAGGACTATTAGATAGATTATGAAAATGAAAATATATAACAATCTAAGATTAGTCACAGTTTATGATGAAACAAATAGTCAAATTTGGCATAATGGAAGTGCCAAAGCAATTGGTGGATGATGTTGTCACATTAGATCCCATCTTTGAAAAATAAAACATCATGACAAAGCCATTTCATTTAGTCCATTAGAATAAGAAGGAATATATTTATATTAGAAGTATAACAAGAGTAGTTCTTAACAGAACTCTAAGGTGGTTGAAGAGCAAAGGAGTGGATGTTGGGAATGTTGATTTCCCTACACCTCCTAGGGAATATGAATTTGGTAGCTACTATAAATAACATGATGAATAAAAAAAGGTAGATGAAGTAGGTCCAAGTGGAGAACCCTTTATGATAGAAGAGGTTCTTGAACCAAAATTTATTCAAAATTATGACCAATAATGGAAGATTATCAAGCTCAAAATAAAGAGGTTAAGTGAAAATGTTTCTTCTTCTCCTAGTCTTTCAATTCTGTTGACCAAATTTGACCCTTCATGTCAAATTGGGACCCCTATAGGTAAAAAAATTATTTTTAGGTGTTTTAGGGGTCTAATATTATATCATAAGGTGTATTATAGGGCATTTTATGTCATTTCATGTCATATTAGCCTTGGTCATTAGTCATTTTAGCCCATATGTCTTTTTGAGTCATTTTGGGGGTCAAAATGGAGTATTTAATGACTTGTATAGATTAGTTGGGAAATTTCAAGGTTTAAAGGGATGATTTCATGCCCCATGTGTCATAATATGTCTTAATCAATTGTTTCTAACTAAAAAGTGGCAAGTTCCTTAGAAAAAGGTATTTTTCTTGGAGAAAATGAGCATGTAATGAGGTGTATAGAATTGTAAAAACTCCTAAAACTAAGGAAATTATAAGAGTTTCCTTTGGTCTTCCATACACTCATTAGAGTGATTATTTTTATTATAAGCTCAAATAAATGAAGAAATTTGCTTTTTCTTCTTCCACTAGGCTTGACAAGTAAGAATGGTCCTCATGTTTGTACTTGTATAGTCAGCAAGAGAGGTTTTAATTAAAATGGTCCTAGGGGTATATTTTATATTGAATAATATACCATTTTATTTTTGGTTTCATATGAATGGTGTCTTTTACTTTATTAACCATTCCTAAGAAGTTGACCTATCTAATTTGCTTGCTAATATGTGAACCCTACAAGTTTTGTTCTTATTTGGACAAGTCCATATAATCCAATTATTGGGATTTATTTAAAAGGTATTTTATTCTCGTATCACATGTTCCACATCCTTTTTTTTTTAAATTTTAGAGTTGATTTGAAGAGCTAATCACCTCAGGATTGCAGACTGGTCCCATTCTTTGTAGCAAGTAGGTTTTCACCACTTCCAATGTCTTCATGTCTTGGTAATGGTGATAAAGGATAGTGATGGTTTTTATTAGTTTTTTTAAAAAATTTCTCATCCCATTTAAATTTCATTCTTCAAATAATCCTCCATAGAGTTACAATCACAAGTGAGAGGCAGTTGTTTTACTCCATGACTATCATGAATAGTAAATAGAGAGAGTTGAGATAAGGCCTTTAACACATACATGAGTATATAGTTATTTTTTTGATAAGTTTAATACATTATTATATAAAAATTAACCAATCAAATATTTTAATTTATTAAAGGAGAGACTGTGATTATCAACACAGTCACTTATATTTTCCTACCATTAATATACTTGTATAGGTGCTCTCATGAAGGGAAATCATGTTGAGAGGAAGCATATAAGTTGGATAAGATTCATTAAAATTAAGATATTATTTTTTAAACCTTTGAGATAGGTCAAAAACCATTTTAAATTCAAATTAAACACACACTACCCATCCTCATACTTACTCCCTATACTTTGAAAATGACCACCTACAGGTGGTACCATAGAGAACTAAAATGTCATAGAGGATTGTTAAAAAAAGTGGTGAGACTCATTTTGGGGCAATAAAATTTTTAAAGGATTATAAAAAAACCATGATAGTTTTTAATTTGGTATTCTAAATATGGGTAACCTCCAAAAGTTGAGATGATAGTATTCAGGGCATTTCCCCCTAAAAGTGTAAAACAAAACACCTATTGGTTTTATAGATAGCATATAACATGGTTTCAAAGACTTCCAATTCATATTAATAACCAAATATTTTATTAACTACATATTAAAATATCTCTACAAAATTTTAAGGGAAGATGACTAATGGAGGGTGGTTATTGAGAATCCTAAAGTTTCTCATTTATGCACTAAAATTAGTTAACGACATTTACAAAAGTTTGAGTCTTTGAGAAACCTTGCATTCTAAGTTGGAAATCCTAACCATGATTTCATGATAAAAAATTTATAGGTAGTGAAATATATCATTCATTTTTTAAAGGCCACTTAAGGAGGCTGATGTACTATGTTTAAGTTCCATACACACCTATAGGTGTGTCTAATCACAAATTGTTAACCTATAGCCATAAGCCATCCTACACATCATTAATAATGAAGATTTTGAACATAAAGGTAAAAACTGTGGTTGATGGAAGTTACAAATAAATATATTATAAGACTCCCAAGGATAAATTGTCATAACTTTCAAGAGATAATGTATATCTATAGGTTTCTTGCCTCAAACAGTCAACATAGTTGACTGTGTCATTCAATGAGATTGAACAAATGGTTGTAAGGTATAAATATGGCTTGGTTGATATAAGTATAGCTTAATGTGGTTATAAAAATATTTAAATTATATTCAAAAAATATACCTAAGATTCAAACATGCAACTCCACCTACATCTATACTTCCAAAATAGAGACATAGTTAGGAAGGTTGTACACAGTTTTGATTGGTCAGGGTATGGGAAGAAGTATGTAAAGATTTGAAGTGTTAGAGAGACATATGAAACACTAATCATGACCATTATTTGATCCATAATATGTTTTCATGAAAAAAAGTCAAAGAAAGAGCACCAAACAAGTAACACATAGTCCATTGGAGGAAACCCTTCATATAGTCCATTTCACACAAGTCTGTCTTTGAATTTGAAGCTTTTGAATGGTAAAATGACCTAATAAAAGGATATATATATATATATATATATATATATATATATATATATATATATATATATATATATATATATAATATTAATGGATTTTAGAGGCCCATATTTTTTTTTAATCTATAAAAATATGGGAAATGCCCTCTATTTTGTCTTAGACAGAGGGCACTCCCCTTGAGTGTAAACTGATAGGTTTTAGTGAATAAGGTGAAAAGGGTGGGAAAGGAGTAAAAATTACCTTTAAAATAGTTTTATAAATTTGTAAAAAACCTATAAAAACATAATATAATAATAAATAAAGGGTGAAGTTCAACATGTGGTCCCAAACCCTTAAGTTTGCAAGCAGGCATGTTAGGCAGGTTTAGGCCTAGAGCCCAAATGAGAGGTTATTTTAACTTAAAACATTGGTAGAGCATTCAAATATATTTGGGAATGTTAATAGGGTTATAAAATAGGTAATAAATATTGTGTAAGGCATATAAATTATAGGTAAATCCATTTTTGTCTCAAAGGTAACATTAGGCCAGTGTAGATGAAAGGAAGAACTCGATAGAGAAATTTTGGAGGCTCATATATACTTGAATGCTTTGAATGGAGAATAAATGGGTTATGACGAGTTGGATAATGTCCTAAGTAAAAATTTTATGGCAATATTTTCCTTTTTTAATGTTCTATCTTTATGAACAAAGCTTAAGAGGGTAAAACAAGCCTAAACCTTTGTAAACCTTGGTTATAGACCTGATGAATGAAATAAAGATAGAAATATGCTATAATGGTCTATTTTGACCATGAAAGTGATTGGATGTTTTATATGACTCATTTAGGTTCCCTACCATTAGGATGAGTTGTATAGAATCTATACGGATAGGGTATAAAGTTGTTTTTATTGACTATTTTGTGCATTGTGCAGGTTCTAGGAGGTGTCAAGAGATGAAATAAAATTTAAAAGGAATATTGAAACTTAAGATAACTCAAAATTTCATTTTAATTCCTTTTAAAAAATCCTAAGTATGACTACCAAAGCTCTCATCTTAGCCATTCAAAATTGGCATAGTGAACATGATGGTGAGAAGTGTGAGAACTTAAAGTGGATGGCATTTTAAGGTCTACCTAAGAAATATAAGGCCATTTAGGGTCTTTAAAAGTTTCATCCATCACTTTCATGTATTTTAATGAGAAACTGAAGTCAATTTTGAGGCCAAGTGTGAAGGGTGATTAAAAAAGGAGTTTCTTAGACTACAGGTAGTGATGGCTCACTTACAAGAGATTTTAGATGAGTAGGACCAAAACCAATGAATGGAGAAGCAAGTAGAAAATCCTTCCCTATTATTCCAATAATTATACCTATCCCTAGTTAGTATTAGGATGTTTAAATAGAGATAAATAATGGAGGTAGTTTTCTAAGCCAACAAAGGGACTTTCATGCCACTTTTCATGAGTTTCATGATTTGGGAAGCCACTTGTCTCTTCTAACCTTGCATGGTCCATTTAATGTCATATTTTCATGCACATGTAAATAATTTTCTCATCTTGATAGGTTTATTTGTGACCTTTGGACTTCTCTCTTTTCCTCTCTCTCTCAAGTTCTATAAGAACTAGCTATTTTGGCCTTTGTAAACTATGCTCCACTTGAGTATGGTGAAGCCATAATCATTTTCATACCATGAATAAATAAAGACTAATGATTTTTACCTCTTCCATGACTATTAATAGTGTGTTCACTTGGATGTTTTAGTTTGCTTAGTCATGACTTATTATTTCCTTAACAATATTATTCATTCTCTCACCTATTTGCAGTTAGAAATCTTCTTCTTGCAAGTCATGTGAAGTGTTTTAGGAAGTGTCAAGGTTGAGTGAGTTAACCTATTAAATAGTGTCATTATAAACCTATTGTATCATACTCATAGCCTAAACATTGATCCATAACCTCATAATGAAATATTGGTGTGAGAAGATACACATTGGAGAAGTGTGTGTTTGGTTAGTCCCTTGTTCTCATGTGTAACATGCAACTAGTTGGTAGATTTTGACCAAATTTGAATTATAGTGAAATGAGTTCAACCCCTACGATTTTAAACTTTTGAATAAGGTTTCACATGTCTTATACAGGTTTTTCATAATGTTATATGCATCTTACTTGGCCTTGTCCTTATCTAAGTTCATCTCCCTTGAAATGGCCTAGTCAAACAAAGTCAACATTGGTTAACCATGGTCAAAATTATTCAAAGGCTCAATTTATTTTTTAAATTTCCTAAATTGATATTTTATAGGTTTCAATGTGTTTACAAGTCATAAATTGGCCACTTACTAGGTCTCATGTGCAAAAAGGGTCATTTGGCCACCTTTTTATCTCAATTAAATGACTTTTAAGGACTTTCAAGACAAAATATTTGTCACAAAGGTGGATGAGAACGTGGATAAGGTCAAATCATGTCATATTTAGTTTATTGGTAGTTACAATTTAGTTTCATCAATTTAATGGTAGTTTTCCTAAAAAATAGGCCATTTTTAACACTTGTACAAACTTATCAAGTTCACTTGTAGCTAAAAACATGGTGGTGTGACTATTCACCTCCCCATATGCCATTAATTTTTTTTTTCTCAAATAACACCAAAAGGTTCATTTCTAACTTGTTTTCCTTCATTTTCTATTAGCAAGGCAAAGAAGGGCAACTTCAAGCACTTACTATGGGTCATACAAGTGGAGTCAAGAAGAATGCTTATACAAGTGGATAGTAATCTGAGTGCACTTAAAATCCATAACAATAAGTCTCATATTTTTGGATCCTCATTTATGAACAATCACTTACACTCCAAGTAGCCTTTTATGAAATTACATTCAAGAGGGGTATGGTTGTCCATCTATTTCTTATATTAAGAATCTATGGAGTTGTTTGAGTTTGATGGAGTGTTTTTAGGCTGTAATATTACCTATCCATGGTGATATAATCATACAAAATTTCCTATCTTAATTTCTTTGAAAGGGATTTCCCTATTGTGCTTTTTCTCAAGTTTGCAGCCATAGATGGGTAACCTAAGTTTTTTCAACGTGGAGGATCTTGAATATGTTTAATATGCTTGTGTTCATGTTTGAATAATTATTTAATTTAATTACCTTGTGAGAGATAAAATTAGCATACTCCTTCGGATCCAAATTTCTTAATTTCTTTGTTCACTGCCTAGTCAATTCACAGTCATCTTACACAAGGGTTTCAAGAGGTTTGTACAGAGGTGTGAAGAGTGAAACATAATGAAATTAAGTTTGAGACTTTATAATACTAAAAGGGTATTATATTTCATTAAATTAAGGTAATAATTATATTACAAATGGAGTTTTCCTTCAAAAATAATGATTGACTGTATTGGGTTCACAGTCCCTAAATCACCAAAATAGAGCTCATATGTGTTTTTGAGGTTTTCATATTATGAGATCATGGTGGTTTCGAATGATTTTATTTGATTTTTATATTATACCTATTATAATACAATTACCAAGATAATTTTTAATCGAAAAAGGTAAATGGAAGATGGAGTTTGAACACCTTGAAGTTGCCAAAAAAGCACTGAAAAGAGGCAGTGAATACCTACCGGGTGTTAATGGAAGGTTAACCTTTGCACTTCCATTTGGTTATCATAAGATATTACATAAAGGGAGATAAATAATAAATTATCCAAATGGTAATACTTAGCTAAAATGATAGATAAAAGGTTTAGTTTGGTGTTTTGACCATTAATGCATTCTCCATTGTTCGTACACGGGTCTAAAAACAAACACCTACAACAGGGTTTAGCAAGATTTTGTCTTAATTGGGAAAATAGTAATAAAATTTGAGGTTTAAGGTGAATTAGATGTTTTTATGTTAATATAAATAAATTATAGTTTATTATTTTCAAACACATTACCTAAGAGAACTCCAATACACCTACAAGCAGCCTAAAACTCATAAAACATAGTCATGTGAGGCATGTTGGTAGAGAGGAAAAGGTTTGAAGTTAGAACTCATATGGATCATTAAAAGTGGATATAGGTGAAATTAAAGAGAATTTATGCTAAGGGAATCATTATTACTCCTTGTGAAACATCTACAAGACCTAATTCTTACCAAGATATACCCTACAGGGGCAAAATATGGTCTTAGTCCAATCAAGGCAGGGGTATCCTCCTTGAAGACCTAAGAATGAAATGATGATAGCTTGAAGGTTATAAAGTGAATTAATAAAATTATTAGGAACATGATGACCTAATAATAATGAATATGAGGTCCAAATCCATAAGTCAAGGCTCAGCCCAAGACCTATATGTAGGTTTTAAGGGCCTATCTCAGTCTTAAATAAGCAGAGCTTAATCTTAGGAATGAAAGATAGATGGGTGTAAAGGATTGATATTCGATTAGTAAAAATTATTAATTGAATCATAAATGATTTTTTTAATGTAATATAAGGTGTATATTGTGTCCTTAAATTCTAAAACTAGGCTCATATAGCTTACAAGAAAACCTAAACAATGATTTCCTCTTAAGCAATTAAAGACCTAGTCCATAATTCCAAAGGAATATAAGTGTTTAATGGTAAAATAAAATAAAAAATGGTTGGAATAAATAATTATAGTCATGAAGGATACATACATTTCCTAATAAATCTAAATTCAATCCATAAAACTCCTAATACAACTGCCTACCTTCACATGTTGCTTGGTTCATAAAGTCTGCCTAGAAAATTTGAAGAGTTAGAGGGTCAAATGGATGATTTATAAGATAAAAAATGGTAAAAATAACACTTATGAGTCAAATAAATTGTTTAATTTTCAATAATAATAGTGAAAACTCTCTCTTTTTTGTCTCAGAGTAGGGGCAATTTTCTCATGCATGAGGATGATAGTTTTAGAGAAAATGTTGAAATTAATGAGATAGAGGTCAAGATAGCCATGTATGATGGTTATATAATCTTTAAAACACACATGGAGATATAAAAAACCTTTCTAGGAGTCTTGGAATCAAAAAGGGTATCCTATACTACAAAGGTTGCAATCTTCATGGCAAGGAATGGTAAGCAAAGGGCTTAGTAAAGATGGTTATTTTAATTTTTGACCTTAGTTAAGATTCCTAAGTGATTTTATCATGATTAGGGGATTATTTGAGAATTTTTAAATAATTATAAGAGGAAAATAAAGCTACAATAGCCTAAATTTTGGCAAAGGGTGCAAACAGACCTATTGATAAGGTTTAGGCCTAGTTGCTAAACAGGGGTCATCTTCATTTATAGTTATTGGGAAGCCATTAAAATAATTGAGGCATGATTTTGAGATTTATACAAAGGTTTTTTAACCATTGGTTTTAAATAAAATATAATAATAAGCTAATTCTTGGCTTACAATGTCCCAAACCCTCACATAATGCACAAAATGGCTCGAATGGTCATGTTGAAAAGCTCAGAACTTTCATGAGCTTATGCATGGGATATAGAGGAATTTGGGGAAGATATAGAAGTTACTTGAGGATATATTGGTGGAATTTGGAGGAATTTATAATGTGTATCCTTTATGAACAAAGGATAAGAGGGCTAATGGCCTCAAAACCCTTACCAACCCTATTTTAGGAACCAACAGTGGAAATCAAGCCAAAAGTGCATCTAAATGGATGAATTTGACCACGAGTTTTGAAGATAAGTTGTGTCAAACTACATGAGGATAAAATACATGGAATCAGATTGTAAAAAATCCATACAAGTGATGTAATAAATAGGTTTTCTTGACATTTTCTTATTTTTTGTAGGTCTTAAATATGATCAATGGATGACAATCACTTGGGAGGATATATTGGGGTTTGAATCAGCTCTCCATTCAATTTTAAAATTTTGGGAATGCTCAAAAGTGTCCCTACTAATCCTCTCACTATAGCTAGTCTAAAGTGGCATCTCAAATGACATAGTGAAAACTCAAGTTGGAGGCTTTTCAAGATGTTTCTAATGAAGCCAAGCATATGAGGTGTCCTAACATGTGTCACAACACCCATAGTATGGATCAGTTAAGAATGATTTAAATATTATAGTGAAAAGTGTTAAAGAATGCCTATTGGAAAATGATCTTGATGATAGGTGATGATTGAGCTTATGTAAGAGAATGTCATAATCAATAAAAATCCTAATTCAAGTGAAGGCTTATTTGTAACTCCCTCTACTCATTTCACATGAGACACTTGTCCTAAATTTCTTTGGAATGCTCAAAAGGAAGCCTATGATGAAGGCAGTTTGCAAGAGAGAATGATTAATAAGATTTGTTATGCCACACTTGTAGAATAGGCTAATTTGGGATGAGATGATGTGTAAATCAGTTTAATGACTCATTTTCCATTGAATCCACATGTATTGTGACTAATTATCACCTTAGACACTTGTCCTTATGCCTCTTCAAATTCTCTCTTCTCTTTCTTCTTTCAAGTTCTATAAATGTGAGCCATTTTGGCTATTGTAAAAAAATACCATAGTTGGTATGGTGAAGCCCTGCTAATATGAAATTACACTTTGTATTTTAACATTAAAAACAAGTCTAATTTTTAGTTGTGAATATTTTGTCTAAGTGTGTGAGTGATGTATAGTGGAGCTAAGTGATAGTATCATCCTTATTCCCTTTATCCTTTATATTTAAGTAAGAATTCTGATTTTAATATGTCATGTGAAGTGTGTTGAATATAATACATTCTTATTCAAGTATGCAATTGTATATGTGGTGTGTAATTTGGCCCTAAATCAGTTTTATTTTTGATTGTCCAAATTATGCTACCTTCACATTGAAACACTATGTCAAGATCTTTCAATGCATAGAATTGGTCTTGGAAATCATTATTGCTTAGTAAAGGTCTAATAGTCTATGGGATATGTCTTGGTGGATCACCTCTTTAGTGTAGTTTCAATTTTATACAAGCTTATAACTCTTTTCATAAAAAAACATTAGATTAGGTGATAGACATTCAAAGAAGAATCTAGGGAGCTAGCCCTTATAATCTAGAGATTCATCTCTCCTTCAAGTTCCCACAACTTGAGAGATTATTGAATGTTGCATAAAATTATAGGAGATTGATAGAGTATCCAAGGGTGTACAATTTGATGACAATAATTATGGCATTCTCAATGTGACAACTGGTCCTAATTATTTCCATGTCAAGGTGAATGTTGGTCTTGACAAGCCCAAGGTTGCAGAAGTGTTTCTAATCTAGCATTTGGTGAATCTAAAAGGTTAGAATATCTAGTTGTAGATCAAGTTATTCACATTATACTTCATGATATTCACTAGATCCTCTTCTAGTAGAGACTTCAATCAAGTCCCTCTATCTGAAGCTCCTCTTAAATAATAACATCCTAAATCATTCTTAACAATTAGAGATCCTGAACAAGAAGGTTTTGAAGATGAAGAATAAGAATTTGAGGTGATAAGAGATCAATAAGAGGAAGAAGAGATGGATAGGAAACATCATTTCCCATCCTTCAACACCCAAAATATAATTAACCTTCTTGCATATGATCTTATTCCTCCCAATGCTACCAAAAGTCTCCCTAGCTTCAATGGAGAGGGTCTAATTACCCCATTTGAGCACACTAGGGAAATTTCAAACTTTTAAAACTTCCAAAATATCACCCAAGCTAACATAGCTATTATATTACTTGCCATGTCTCTAAATGGTAAGCCACTTGATTAGTATAGAACTTTGGAAGGTGGTTTCATTACTAATTGGGATGACTTTAGGGAGATTTTGGTGAATAGGTTTGAGAATAAGAGTGACCATAATTGACTAATTCACTAGTTAAATGTGATAAAGAGAGGTCCTAATGAATCCATGGGAGATTTCAATAAAAGGTTTCAAAGGACATGGCATATGTTGCCACCTATCATGAGGCCTCCTCTAAACTTTGTTTTTCCCACTTATCTCAAGACTATTGACACTGACATGGTATTAATGTTGTAATAAATGGGAGGATTTACTTTAACTAAGGAATATGATATATCTATTAAAGATGAGAATAGTTTGATACAATCTGATAAATTACCCCCAAGAGTTTTTATGCCTTTGTTGTCTAATAATTTATTTGAAACTCTAAGTGTAGCCCAAGTTCCCAATGCCAATGTCACGTCTAAAACCTCTTCCAAGAAGGTGGATAATGTTATGTACAAAGATGAAATGATTATGTCATTACAAGCCTTGCTCTAATCTCAATTTCATTCAAGTTCTCCACCCAATCCCTAATATTACCCTTCACAAACTTATAGACCTCTACCCTAATACAATTACCAAGGAAGATGACAAGGTCAACAAGGTTTCAATAGATAACCCAATGCCTATAATCCTAATTCCATTCAATCCAAAAGGGATGTTGTTCCAATCCATACTAACTTGGTTTAAGGAGAGGAACATTTGGATCAATGGGGACAATCTCAAGGTCAATTTGGGTATGATGGTGGAGAAGGTGGTCAAGCCTTAGTGGCAAGAAAAAGAGCTCCTATTTACCTCACATCAGAAGAATCACATCTCATGCAAAGGGATACTCATGGAGAGGGTAAAAACTAAGGTAACATTCTTATAAACTTTTAAAAGGAGGATAACTATGTGTTAAACCATAGTATATTAGTTGTATTCAACACAAGAGCCAAAAAGAGAGTTTTGGGAGATGTTTTAGAATCACATATGACTCTAAGTAATGCCTATCCAAGTCCAAAAGGTGTGAATCCTAATGTGACATCTCCTACTAATCACACTCCTCATCAAAGTTAGAATGTGAACAAGGTTGTCAAGCCTAGAATGCATCAAGTTCAAGCTCCCTCACTACCTTCAAAAATAAAATAAAATGTGAATACTTCCACTCTAAACATTATTGATTCTTTGAAGAATACCAAAACAAGCATATCTCTTTGGTAAGTGTAGCATATGCCTGGTCAAAAGAAACTCCTACAAGATAAAATTTTGAACATCAATATAACCCCTCAAGCCCTAATACACAATAGGTATCCCTTACCAATACACCAAATTGTGTCCTATAACCTTACACCAAATCAAAAAATCCTCCACCTTTCTACCTCACCCTCATTATGGGAGACAAATTGGTCCACAATTACATTGTGGATAGTGGAGCTAGTACCTCAGTGCCTAAGGTGGATGTAGATAAGCTAGGATTAGAATATGAACCATATAACAAAGGTGTGTTGTAGATTTATGGAACTCTAACCAAGATAGTGGGATTAGTTAAAGGACTGCAAGTCTTTCTACATGATTGTCCAAGTTTCCCCATTATTTAAGATATTATGGTGGTGGATCTTCTAGCTCATTTTGCCATTTTATTGTCAAGAGAATTCACAGATAAAATAGGAGGATACCTTTTTTTATTGGATGTTTCTAGATTTTAGGACAAGACATGGAGCTAAGGTGACTATAAGAACACATCCCTTAGTAAGGTTTAATATTGAACCATATGTGGAGACAAATTCAAAATAGAATTTTATGATTAGTGAAGAAGAAGATGTCATGGGTGGTGAAGCATCCTCTCCTCTTGAAGGTATTTCTAATCTTTTCCTTGATGAGTATGGTAATGAAACATATGAGCATGATCCCTATACATCCATATAGGAGATTGATTTGGGAGCCTATTATGTACATGAATAAATACTACTATACCCTCACTTACAAATGAAGATCATAAAGTAGAAGAGGTATGTCCTACTTTGCCTATTCCTCCTCAAGATGAATAGACTCATCATGATCCTTATGTTGCTAACAATCAGTCCTCTCCAACTTGTACTCCACCTAGTCTATCTGATTCCTCTCCAAGTCATCTTATTGTAAGTTTTTAAAAAATTCTTATTAGCTACCAAGGCTACATGATAGATCTTGACACTAGATATTATTGTGGTCAATACATCCCTATTGTTTGTATTGAGATTATAAGGGATGCTTTAGAACAAGTAAAAAGGTAGTAGATACCCATAGAGAGTACTAAATGGTCAAATTTTACCTATGAGGTGATTGAGATTTATATCCTAATTGGAAATATAGAGGAGAGATTGAGAGCTCATGAAACAACTTCATCTTGGTAGTCTCAAGATGCCCCAAGTTCTTTGTCCATTTCCTAAAATTCCCCTTCTTATGAGTCCATCCAAGAGAGAAGCAAAAAGAGGGAGGATATCATGGTGGAACAAGTTAACCTGTGTGGAGAGTATTGTGAGGAAGGAATAGAGGTTTTAGATTATCTAAATGATGAGAAAGAGCTGACTCCTTGTGAAAATGATGTTCCTTGTGTTGAAAAGGATGCCTTGGAAGGATTTCTCTTGAATCCTAAAGAAGAAGTGTTTTCTCTCATTGTTCCTTTCCATGATGCAGACCACTCAAAATATTATGGCTTGTGGTAGACGTTTGAAGACATATCCAATGAATTTGAAAGAAAAAAGGGATCTACAAGTCTTATAGATCTGACCACAAGCCATGACAAGTTAGAAATTGGAGAGTAGGTATATGTTAAGGAGTATTATTATCAAGGGATTCTAGATCATGATGGAACAATATATGATGATTTTGGGCCTCTTGAAGCTAATTTGAATATTGATCCCATAATCACCTATGAAGCTACTTCCACCATCATCAAAGAATAATTTGAGCAAGATATGCTTCCAAAATTTCATGATACAATGCTTCGTGGAGAGTTTGAAGAAGGTGTGATAATTGAGAAGGAGGATAAGATCCTTTAAGAAGACATGAACTTGTAACAAGATGTCTCATGTATGGATATGAAATTTTTTTATGAAGAGACAAGAGGACAAAACTATGAGGCATGTTTACAAGACCAAGAGGACTTCATCTACTTTGCAGACCTATTTAAGATGACTTCATCAAATGACATGACAAGTCAAGGAACAAAGAGAAAACATGAATCATCTAGCATCACACCCAAAAGAAGCATGCTTGACATCTTCATTCATCTAGTGAGGAAGGAGATTCAAGATACTCCCCTTTTGATCCAATAAAGTAGTATGATCAAGATGAATGTACATACTAGTTTGTTTTTAGTTGTGTCTTGTGTTCCCTAACTGCTTGTAGCACAAATGTGTCTTTACTTTATGTTTTACTTTGGTCTTGTGTGTTTTGTTATTTATTTATTTATTTATGTATTTTTAGGTAATGTCAGCTATTTTATGGTCAATTCAAGGTCTAGTCCTAATGTTTCCAAGTGCATTCTGACTCCTTTGGCCCAATGGATGGAATAAGGTTATTAGTCCTTAACATAGGCAAGCATGTTACCCCTAGGAGTTGCCAAATTGTTGACCAAATTTGGATTCTAGTCAAATGGGGTCAATCCATACCATTTTAAACTTTTAAATAAGGTCTCCCATGTCCGATAGGTATTTTTTCATAATGTTCTATACATCTTACTTGTCCTTGTCCTAATCCTTATCTAAGTTCATATTCCTTGAAATGGCCTATCCAAATAAAGTCAACATTGGTCAACCATGGTCAAACTTTATCAAAGTCTCAATTTATTTTTTAAATGTCCTAAAATGGATTTGATATGGTTTTATGTGTTTACAAGTCATAAATTGGCCACTTTATAGGTCTCACGTGCAAAAAGGGTCATTTGGCCACCTTTTTAGCTCAATTAAATGACTTTTAAGGACTTTAAAGTTAAAATATTTGTAAAAAATGTGGATGAGAACACGAAGAAGGTTAAATCATGTTATATTTAGTCAAGTGGTAGTTATAAGTCAGTTTCATCAGTCAAATGGTAGTTTTTCCCAAAAAATAGGTCATTTCTAACACTTTTACAGACTTATCAAGATCACTTGTAGTTAAAAATGTGGTGGTGTGACTTTTCAACTCCATATAGGACATTTACACTTTTGGTTTGTATAAATAATGTCAAAAGTTTCATTTATAACTTATTTTCCTTCATTTTCCATTAACAATCCAAGGAAGGGCAAGTTCAAGCACTTACTATGGGCCGTACAAGTGGAGTCAAGAAGAATGATTATACAGGTGGATATTAATATGAGTAAAATTAACATGCATAATAAGAAGTCTCATATTGCTGGCTCCTCCTTCATGAACAATCACTTACACTTCAGGTAGCCTTTTATGAAATTGCTTTAAGATTAAGGTTATCCATCTATTTATTATTTTCAAGAATCCATGGAGCTATGTGAGTTTTATGGAGTGTTTTTAGGTTATAATAGGCCCTGTCCATGTTTTTATCATCATCCAACACTTCCTCTCTTAATTTATTTAAAATGGATTTCCCAATTGTGCTTGTTTCTCAAGTTTACAGCCATGGATGGGTAACCTATGTTTTTGTAACATGGAGGAGGATCTTGAAGATGTTTAATATGATTGGGTTCATGTTTTAAAAGTTATTTCATTAAATTAACTTACAAGAGATAAAATTATCATACTCCTTCAAATCCAAATCACCTAATTTCCTTGTTCAGTACCTAGTCAGTTCACAATCATCTTACACAAGGGTTTCAAGAGGTTTGTATGGAGGTGTGAAGAGTGAAACATGATGGAATTTAGTTTGAGGATTTATAATACTTAAAGGATCTTAGATTTAATTCCATAAAGGTAAGAATGTTATTACAAATGGAGTTTTCCTTCAAAAATAATGATTGACTGTATTGGGCTCACAGTCCCTAAATCACCAAAATAGAGCTCCCAGGTGTTTTTGAGGTTTTCATATTATGAGATCACGGTGGTTTTGAATGATCCTAATTGTTTGGTATAGTATTCCTATCCTCATAAAATATACATGACAATTTTTAATGGAAAAAGGTAAATGTAATATGGATTTTTAACACCTTGAAGTTGCCAAAAAACCACTGAAAAGAGGTAGTGAATACCTACAGGGTGTTAATGGAAAAGTAACGTTTGCATTTCCATGTGATGATCCTAAGCTATGAAATTAAGGGATATCAATCATAAATTATAAAAATGGTAATTATAAGCTAAAATGATATAGAAAAGGTGTAGTTTACAATTTTAACCATTAATGCATTCTCTCCTATCCATACATAGGTCAGAGAACAAACACCTACAATAGGCTTTAGGAAAATTTTGTTTTAATTGGGAAAATAGTAATCAAAGTGAAGGTTTAAGGTAAAGTGGATGTTTTTAAGGTACTATTCCTAAATTTGAGTTTATTATTTTTAAACACATGACCTAAGATAACTCCAATACACCTAAGGTAGCTTAAAAATCATAAAACACAGTCATGGGAGGCATGCTAGTAGTGGTGAAGAGATTTATAGCTTGGACCTCATATGTAACCTCAAAAATGGATATATGTGGAATTAATGATATTTTATATTAAGGGACTCATGAGGAATAATTTTACAACATCTATAAGACCTAATTCTTTCTATGATACACCCTATAGGGGCAAAACATGGTCTCAGTCCAATCAAGGTAGGGGTATCCTCCTTGAGGACCTAAGCATGAAATGATGATAGATTGAAGGTTAAAAATTGAAATAATAACATTAGGAGGAAAATAATGACATAATAATAATGATTAGGATGTCCAAATCCATAATTCAAGGCTCAAACCAAGACCTATAGGTAGGTTTGAAGGGTCCATCTTAATCCTTAATAAACAAAGCCTAATCTTGGGAATGAAAGATATATAGGTGTAAAAGATTGAGATTAGATTGGGAAAATTATGAATTAATTCATACATGAGATTTTTAACATAATATGATGTGTATATTGTGTCCTTAAATTCTTAAACTAGGCTCAAATAGCCTATAGGAAAACCTAAACAGTGATATCCTCTTAAGCAATTAAATACCTAGTCCATAATTCGAAAGGAATATAAGTGTTTAAGGGTAAAATAGACTAAAAAATGGTTATAATAAATAATTAAATGAATTTAGGATACATAAATTTCCTAATAAATCTCAAGGCAATCCATAAACCTCCTAATACAACTTATACCCTGCCTACCTTCATAGGCTACTTGGTTCATAAAGTCTGGCTAGTAAATTTGAAGAGTTGGAGGGTTAGATGGAGGATTTAGAAGCTAAATGTTGGTAAAAATAACCATTAGGAGTAAAATAAGATGATATAATGTTTTATTAATCAATAATAATAGTGAAAACCCTTTCTATTTTATCTTAGAGTAGGGGTAGTTTTCTCATGCATGAGGATGCCAGTTTTGGGGAAAATGGTGAAATTAATGAGCCAAAGGTCAAGATAACCATGGATTATGGTTGGATAAGATGTAACACACTCCTATAGAGATAAAAAAACCTTTATATAATTCTTTTAATAAAAAATGGTACCTTATACTACAAAGGTTGTAGTCACCATGGTAAGAAATGGTAAGTAAAGGGCTTGGTAAGGATGGTCATTTTCATTTTTGACCTTAGTTAAGATTAATAAGTGATTTGATAATTATTAGGGGAATATTTTATAATTTTTAAATCATTATAAGATGAAAATAAATCTATTTTATCCTCAATTTTGGCCAAGGGTGAAGACAAACCTATTGACAAGGTTTAGGCCTAGTTGTTAAACAACGGTCATATTCATTTCTAGCTATTGGAAAACCATTTAAATAGTTGAGGCATGTTTTTTAGATATAAAAATAGGTTTTTTAACCATTTTTTAAAAATAAAATCTAATAATAAGCCAATTCTTGGCCTCAAAGCTGTCAAACCCTTATAGAATGCATAAAATAGCTCGAATGGTCAAGTTGAAAATCTTAGAACTTTCATGAGCTTATGCATGGGATGAAGATAGAGAAGATCTTTGAGGATCCCTCAATGGAATTTTGATAAATTTATAATGTTCAACCTTTATGAATTAAGGATAAGAGGGCTAATGACCTCAAAACCCTTGCCAACCCTATTTTAGGACCCGATAGTGGAAATTAAGCCAAAAGTACATATAAATAGATGAATTTGACCATGAGTTCTGAAGAGAAGTTATTTCCAAATCCATTATCATAAAATAAATGAAATAAGATTATATGGAGTCCTTATAGGCAATGAATAAAATAGGTTTTCTTGACATTTTCTTGTTTTTTGTAGGTCCTAAAGATGATCAATGGATTCCAATCACTTGGGAGGATATCTTGGGACTTGAATCAACTATCAATGCCATTTTTATAGCTTGGTAATGATCAAAAGTGTCATTACTAATCCTCTCACTCCAGCCAATCTAAAGAGGCATCTAAAATGACATAGTGAACATAGTGAAAACTCAAGTTGGAGGCTTTTAAAGATGTTTTTGATGAATCCAAGAATATGAAGTGTCCTAAAATGTGTCATAAGAGCCATAATATGGATAATTTGGGAAGGATTCATATATTATAGTGCCAAGTGTCAAGGAATGCCTATTAGAGAGTAATCTTGATGATAGGTGATGATTGAGATTGTGTAAGAGAATGCCTTAATCAAGAAAACTCCTAATTTAGGTGATGGATTCTTTGTAACTCCCTCTCCTCATCACACATGAGACACTTTTCCTAACTTGATTTGGAATGCTCAAAAGGAAGCCTATGATGAAGGCAGTTTGCAAGAGAGAATGTTGGAGAAGATTTATTACACCACACTTGGAGAAGAGGCTAATTTGGGATGAGATGATGTGTAAATCAGTTTCATGACTCATTTTCCACTACATATACATGTATTATATCTAATTCTCACCTTTGGACACTTATCATTGTGCCTCTTCAACTTCTCTCTTCTTTCTTTTCTTCTAAGTTCTATAAATATGAGCCATTATGTCTATTGTAAAAAAATGACCACAATTGGTATGGTGAAGCCCTACTAATATGAAATTACACTTTGTCTTTGAACATTAAATACAATTCTAATTATAAGTTGTGAAATTTTTTTCTAAGTGTGTGAATGATTTATAGTGGAGTTAAGTGATAGTATCATCCTTACTCTATCTTTCATTTTAAAGCAAAATTTCTAATTTTAATAAGTCATGTGAAGTGTGTTGAATGTAATAGGCTCTTCTTCAAGTATAAAATTGTCTCTATGGTGTGAAATATTCCCCTAGATAATTTATCTTATTGATTTTCCAAACTATGCTACCTTCACATTGAAACACTATGTTAGGATCTTTCAATGCATAGAATTGGTCTTAGAAAGCATTTTTGCTTAGTAAAAGTTTGATAGTCTATGGGATATGTCTTTGTGGATCAAATATTTTGTGTAGTTTCCATTTTATTCAAGATTATAACTCCTTTCATAAATAAACATTAGATTAGGTTATAGACATTTAAAGAAGAATCTAGGGAGATAACCCTTATAATGTAGAGATCTATCTCTCCTTCAAGTTCTAACAACTTGAGAGATGATTCAATGTTTCATCAAATTATAAGAGCTTAATAGATCATCCAAGGGTGTAAAATTTGATGAAAATATTAGTCATCAATTAATTTGTTGTATCACCTCCCTTAAGATAGTTTACTTTCAATTTTCTCTCCCTTTTCCCTCACAAAGTTTAGGTACAATAGTGATCTACAAGTGGTACATCAATAGATCTATCCCTATCTAGAGATTCACCTTATCCTTAGGCTACCAATAACCTATAGGTGTTTTAATTATGACACTTGGATGAGGATAACTGAGATATCTCATCAAAGGGTGTAAATCCAAGTTACAATAGTTTTTGGCATGCCTAGTGGGACTCTTAGTCTAAGAAGTTGAAATATTTTTTGTGTTGTCTTTCAGTACATCATCCTTTGGAGGCATATATCTAAACATAAATGGTGACTCTAATATTAGATCAGTTGGTCAAGTAGTCTAGGTATTCATTTTGAATATTTTTGATAATCATTCCTTGTGTTCTTGCTTCTTATTGAATTTCCATGGATGTCTTTAGTGTTGAGTACTATTTTACACAAGTTGGTGAGGTTTATCAAGATTATGTCACTCTATATCATACTTGTCATGATCCTTAACAACTCCAATATGATATTTTATAGATTTAATATTATCCTTACCAGCTTTTTCATGAGTTTTATCAATATTATAACCATCCTTCTCAATATAGTGCTCCTCCTAGTCAACCTAGTCACTTCTAAAATCACTCCATTTCCACTTTCAAGAAAACTCTCTTAGGATATGAAAGTTACATGATAGATACTGATACAATAAGGGGAATTGGTCAAGATGTTCCTAGTATTTTCATTCATAATGTGAGACATGCATTAGAGATAGTTAAAAGAGAGTGAGAACCTATTGAGAGAACTAATTGACAAAGGCTCACAAGTGAGATGCTAGATGTGGGTAGCTTGATTGCATCCTTGGAAGATAGGATAAGAATTCATTGGGAGTAATCTCACCAATTATATCAGCCCCCTTATCCACCTCTCCAAGATTTATATCAGTCCTACATGATTCCTACTAATGAGCCCAATCAAGCTTATCAAAGTCATCCTTTTCCCAATCAGTTGGAAGAGAGAGTTGGAAAGAGAAACCTTATTTTTGAAGAAAAATTTGATAGGTAGATTAAGTTGGCCAATAATTAGATGTATAAGTCCATATCATCAGTAAAGGAAGTGAAATTTAATCCCTCATTTCCCTCTCTAATTACATCCTCACCTCAAGAAGTGACCTCTAGATATGAAATCCCAAGTTGGAGACAAGGTGGAGAATCCAAGCATAAGGAGATTCCAAGCTTATTGAGCACTTAATTCACTCCTAAAATTGAATAACAACCTATATAAGAGGATATTAATCCTAACATCCTAAACTATAATAATATAGTGGAATAATGGTAAAATAAAGAGGATAAAATACTAGACAAAGAGTGTGAGGTTGAGAAAGAGTTTGATCCTATACAATTCCCTCCCACCCTTCCTCAAAAGACCTATTGTTCTCCATGTCAACCCTCTTGTACTCCTCATCCTCATGAAGATTCATATGAAATTAAATAAATAATTTTCCAAGAGAACTTATCCAAGAAAATTAAAGAGTTATAGTCAAGTATGAAATTTCTAAGTCAAGGGGTGATGGAAGGTTTAGAGCCCAAAGAAGATCTTATGCCTAAAAACACCCCATCTAACCTTCCTCAAGAGAGTGATCAAGATAAATAAGATGTTAATGAATTTATTTTAAAATTGAAGGAATAAAATAAATCTATGTTAGCCAAATATTTTCCTCCTCTTCCTCAAGATCTTTCAAAAGAATCCACTACATTTCACTCTCAATCTAATTTTGAGTTTTATGTTCTACCTCCACCAACTAGTTCATCTAATCCAGAACCTATCACTCTTTGCCTTGATGGAAATATGGTGTGATAACATAAATAAGAGAAATTATTTGATAATAATTTAGAAATATTTCTTAAATAAAACATACCTCCTTGGTATCCTCATTGGGCTAAGTCATCTGATTACAAGATGCCTAGTCTTGGCATCACAAAGAAGGAGAAAGAAATTGAATATTTTTCAGTCCTTGAGAAGAAAAGTTAGGTTTAAATGGTAAAATTACAACTTGAGATCCATAAAGAGGTTATAAATGGTGAATAATAGGAAATAATTATATGGAATCCCTTTGGTGATCACAAGTGTAAATCTACCTTCTTGTATGAAAAGAAACATGCTAAAGACTCTTTTACAACTATCTATGAGGAATGTGACAAACACTTGAAGAGGGAAATAATTGAAGAATAATATACATCTGATCAATTTTTTTAGATAATAATATCAATCATGAATATGAATGTGCTATTAAGGATGGAGAATAATTTCAAGTCATCACCAAAGAAGTTGCAGTCCTAAAAAAATATCTTGAGACCAAGGTGGAAGTTATTGTTCTTGAGGATGACCCATTGCCTCAACCTAATTTTGAATCACCCTTAGATGCATTGGATATTTAATAACACTATATTGATGACCTAATTCATCAATAACAGAAGATTTAAGAGGTAGTGGTTCTAGATGATAAAGAGGACAACGATGATTAACAGTTGCAAATGAAGTTATTTCAAGAGATTGAACATCGTTGCCAAGTTGAGGGTTAAGTACATGACAAGGTGAAGAAAGAGTATTCCTAGAGGAAAATGACCAAGATTGGGTATAATATGAAAATATCCTTGATGGGATAGAATAACTTGTAGCTGAGAATAAACCCAATCTTATTGAGAGCACTATGGAAATCAAGAAGGTATGCCTTATTCAACGACCATCAAAGGTTATAATTGAGGATCACTATGAAAATGTTGAGGCTATTTGGATTAAATAAGAGTTAATTTCCATAGCCAACATATTTATAACTAGTTGGTTCTCATTGAACATCATGCCAATGAAGTTGGCAAACATCATGAAAAATTTGGAGGAATCAATGTCAAGGATAAAAAGACTATATGTCTCATTCATTCCTTCATGTCATGAAGAAAGAAAGGTTTCAAACTTCCCCTTTGATCCAGGAGGGATTTTTCATCTTATTTTAGTTAGTGTTTGAGTTAGTTTGTCTAGTTTGGTGTTTGTGTTCCATAAGTGCTCATGAAGCACATGTATGTTTTCTTTTGCTTTGTGTGTGTCTTTTGTTTTATGTTGTTGAAGTAGTCATTGGTCTTGTCTTGATCAAAGATTATTATCAATGGTCAAAGTCATATATTTTATTTTAAACTTTAGATGAATCCCTAAGCATAATGGACTGATAAGGCTACTAATCCTTAGCATAGTAGGCATGCTACCCCTATGAGTCACCAATTTATTAACTACATTTGACCCTTCAGGTCAAATTGGTACCTATATAGATAAAAATGTGAGTTTTAGGTGTTTTATGGGTCTAATATTATGTCATAAGGTGTATTATAAGTCATTTTATGTCATTTCATGTCATATTAGCCTTTGTCATTAGTCATTTTAGTCCTTATGCCTTTTTGAGTCATTTTGGGGGTCAAAATGGAGCATTTAATGACTTATACAGCCTCCTTAGGAAATGTGAAGGTTTAAAGGGATGATTTAATACCCCATGTGTCCTCATATGTCTTAATAAATTATTTCTAATTGAAAAGTGGTAGTTTCCTTAGAAAAAAGGTAGTTTTTTTGGAGAAAATGAGAATTTAATGAGGTGTATTAAATTTTACAAACTCCTAAAACTAATGACATTTTAGGAGTGTCCCTTTATCTTCCATACACTCATTATAGTGATTATTTTGATCATAATCTCAAATAAATGAGGAAAACTGCTTCTCTCTTCTTCTACTAGGCTTGGCAAGCAAGAATGAACCTCATGTTTATATTTGGTATTGTTAGAAAGAGAGGTTTTAGGAAAAATAATAATGGGGGTTTCTTCTACACTCAGTAATCTTCCATTTTATGTTTTGTTGTAGATGAATGATGTCTTATGCTTTATGAACCATTCCTAAGAAATTAACCTATCCAATTTGCTTGTTAATTTGTGCAACTTACAGGTTTTGCCCTTGTTTGGATAAGTCAATAAAAAAATTGATTATAGAGGACTTTTATTCTCCTCTCACATTTTTCCCATACTTTTTTTCAATTTTGGAGTTGATTTGAAGAGTTAATCACCTCAATTTTGCAGATTGGTCCCATTCTATGTAGAAGGTAGGTTTCCACCACTTCCAACATCTTCATGTCTTAGTAATGGTGCTAAATGATGGTGATGGTTTGTATTAATGTTTAAATTTTTTTCTCCTCCAATTTCAATTTCATTATTCAGGTAATCCACCATAGATTTACAGTCACAAGTGAGAGGTAGTTGTTTTACTCCATGACTATCATGAATAGTCAACAGAGAGAGAGAGTTGAGTTAAGGTATTTAACACATCCATGACAATATAGTTATGGTTTTTAGAATTTTAATACATTATCATAGAAAAATAAACCAATAAAATATTTTCATTTGTTAAAATAGAGACTACGAATGCCAACATAGTCACGTATGGTTTCTTGTCATTAATATACTTGTATAAGTGCTCTCATGAAGGGAAATCACATTGAGAGGAAGCATATTAGTTGGATAGGATTATTTAAAATGAAGAGATTATATCTAAAACATTTTAAATAGGTCAAAAACCATTTGAAATTAAAATGTAAAACACACTATCCATACTCATACTTACTACTTGTACTTTGAAAATGGACACCTACAAGTGGTACCATAGAGAACTAAAATGTCATAGAGGAGTGTTAAAACAAGTGGTGAGACTCATTTTTGGATCTTAACATGTTGAATGTATTATTAAAAAACCATGAGAGTTACTAATTTGTTAGTCTAACTATGGGAAACCTCTAAAAGGTGAGATGACAATATTTAGGGCTCTTTTCCCGATAAGTGTAAAATAGAGCACCTATTGGTTTTATGGATATAATATAACATGGTTTCAAAGATTTACAATTCATATTAATGACCAAATATTATATTCCATACATAGGAAGATATATATGCAAAATTTTAAGGGTATATTACTAGTGGAGGGTGGTTATTGAAAAGCCTAAAGTTGCTCATTTATGTACTAAAATAAGTCAATGACATTTATAGAAATTTGAGTCTTTAAGAAACATTGAATTCCAAGTTGGAATTCCTAACCATGATTTAATGATACAAATATTATAGGTATTGAAAGATAAAATTCATGATTTGAAATTTTAATTAAGGAGGTTGATGTACTATGCTTAAGTTATATGCATACCTACAGGTGTGTCTAATCACAAATTGTTCACCTACAGCCAGGAGCCATCCTCCACATCATTCATAGTGAGGAGTATGAACATGGAGGTACAAATTTTGGTTTATGGAAGTGACCCCAAATATCTTAGAAGACTCCCAAGGAGCATATGGCATAAATTTCAAGAGATAATGTCTTTTTATAAGTTTTTAACCTAAAAAAGTCAACATAGTTGAATGTGTTTGACTATGTCATTTAGTGAGCTTAAAAAAATAGTTGGAAGATATAAATATGGATTGCTTGATATATGTATAAATTAGTGTGGTTATAAAAACATTAAAAATATATTCAAACACTATACCTAGGCTTAAAATATGCAATTCGACCTACAGGTGTACTTCCAAAATAGAGACACAGTTAAGAAGGTTACACACAGTTTTGACTGGTTAAGGTATAGGAATAAGTATGTAAGGAGTTGAAGTTTTATAGAGACCTATGACACCCTCACCATGAAAATTATCATATGCATAATATCTTGTCATTAAAAACAATCAAAGAAATATCCCTAAAAAAGTAACACATAGTCTATTGGAGGAAACCCTGCATATCGTCCATTTCACACAAATTTGTCTTAGAATCTAAAGATTTTGATGGGCCAAATGACCTGATCAAAGGATAATTTTTTGTACAGATCATATTCATGTTTTGGATATGTGCATCCAATTTTTTTGTCTATAAAAATAGGGGAAGTGCCTTCTATTTTGTATTAGATAGAGGGCACTCCCCTTTGATTGTAAACTAGCAGGTTTTGGTGAATAAGGTGAAAAGGGTGGGATAAGAGTAAAAATAACATTTAAAATAGGTTTATAAAGATGGATAAAATTTAGACAAGCATAAGAGAGTAATAAATAAAGGGTGAAACTGAACAGGTGGTCCTAGACCCTTATGTTTACAAACAAGCCTATTAGGCAGGTTTAGGCCTAGAGCCCAAATGAAAGGTCATTTACACTTAAAAACTTGCTAGATAATTCCAATGTATTTTTAAATTTTAATAGGGTTATAAAAAATGTGATAAATCTTTTGGAAGGTATAGAAGTTGTAGGGGGATCCATTTTCATCTCAAAAGTAACATTAGGCTTATGTAGATGAAAGGAAGAACTTGATAGAGCACTTTTAGAGGCTTATATCTACTTGAATATTTTTAATGGAGACTTAAGGGGTTAGGATATGTTTTATAATGTCTTAAAAAACATTTTGTGGAATTATTTTCCCTATCCAACATTCCATCTTTATAAACAAAGCGTAAGAGGGTAAAACAAGCCTAAACCCTTGCAAACCCTAATTATAGACATGATGAAGGAAATGAAGATGGAAAGATGATATAATGGAATAATTTAACCATAAAATTTATTTTATTTTTTATAAAACTAAGTTAGATCCTACCATTAGGATGAATTATATATAATCTATATAGATAGGGTATAAATCTAATTTTCTAGACTATTTTGTGCATTGTACAAGTTCTAGGAGGGTTCAAGAGATGAAATAAAATTCAAAAGGAAGCTTGAGACTTAAGATAACTAAAAATTTACATTTAATTCCTTTTAAAAACTTCTAATTGTGCCTACTATATCTCTCATCTCAACCAGTCAAAACTAGTATAGTGAACATGATGGTGAGAACTATGAGAACTTTAAGTGGATGGATTTTTAAGGTATACCTAAGTATTCTAAATCCATGGAGGGTATTTTTCAAGTGTTATCCAATCCTTTTCATGGATTTTCATGAGAAACTAAATCTAATTTTGAGGCCAAGTGTGAAGGGTGACCAAAAAAAGAGTTTTTAAGATTACAAATATTCCAGATGAGTAGGACTAAAACCAATGAATGAAGAAGCATATTTTAAATCCTTACCTATCAATCCAATAAGCATACCTATCCATAGTTATTTTTGGGATTTTAAAATAGAGGTGAATAATGGAGGTAGTTTTCTTAGCTAGCAAAGGGAATTTCATGCCACGTTTCATGAGTTTCATGATTTTGGAAGCCACTTATCTATTCTAACCTTTCATGGTCCATTTAACATCCTCTTATCATGCACATGTGACTAATTTTCTCATCTTGACAAGTTTACTTATGACCTTTGTACTTCTCTCTTCTATTTTCTCTCTCTCTTAAGTTCTATAAGAACTAGACATTTTGGCCTTTGTAAACTATGCTCCACTTGAGTATGGTAAATCCATACTCATTTACATACCATGGATCAATAAATACTATTGATTTTAACCTTTTACATGACTATTCATAGTTTTTTCACTTGGATGATTGATTTTTCTTAGTGATGACTTGTTGTTTCCTTAGCATTGTTCTTTCATTCTCTCACCTATTTGTAGTCATCAACTAATTTGGTGTATCACCTCCCTTAGGATAGTTTAGTTTTATTTTTATCTCCCTTTTCCCTCATAAAGTTTATGTATAGTAGTGATCTATAAGAGGTACATCAAGGGAACTAGCCCTATCTAAAGATTCACCTCATCCTTAGTCTACCCACAACCTAGAGGTGTTTCAATTGTGCCACTTGGATGAGGAGAACTGAGACATCTCCTCAAAAGGTGAGAATCTAAGTGACAAAAAATTCCTCAATAGATACCTATTGATAGTTTCTTGCTTTCTCAAGAACTTGTAGAGAATATGACTGAAAATATTTTGGATTAAAATGATATGATACTACCTATGTTATCTAATTTCCCATTTCAAGAGATCACTCATATCTCTTCATCTTCTCACTCTAATCCTGAATTACCTCTCATTTCCTCTCTAATAAATAATATTAATAAAATAAGCAAAAAAAAACAAGTAGGCACATCTTTCCAAGGTGCCACAACTAAGAAAACACCTTCTTTAATTCTAGTTATGCCTGTTCCACTAGTCTTAAATTTTGTCCCACCTTCTTCTTCAAGTAAGACAAATTTAGATTGATTGTCCTTGGTGGTGAATAAGACAAGAAAAAATATTTAATATAAGGAGATAGACTTTATAAATTTGAAAATTCCTTTCTTGAAAAAGACTAAAGAAAGGAAGAACAATTTTGTGAATGGTAACAAATGAAAAGGGAGAGATGTATGCCTAGGGATAATTCATGTAGTTGCAAAAGATAAGTAAGAAATAAGAATTGAATACTATCAGGTATCTAGGGTTCATTTTGAAAAGTCTACCAAGTAAGGGTTGAATGGAGATGTATAGTTTTTTATTGGCACCATTTTCTAAAAAATGGATAAATACAAAGCAATGAAGAATGAACTAAAAGAAAATGTATAATAGTTGAATTCAGTGATATATAGGTTGATTAGTTCAATTAATGTAGATATTGCTTCATTAAGTCTTCATGCTGAGACATTAGAGAGATTAAGAGAGGTAGGTCAAATGGGTAACACAATGAAAGATTGGATTGATTATATTAATGATCAAGGAATCTCAAAAATTTTATGTGGCAATAATGGTATTTGAAATCTAGTAATAATGTGAGTAGCTAATGACAAAGTAAAGTGGATATGTAGAAGAGAAACAAATTTGGGAAGAATTCATTCCCAGGTTGCTTGAGTTATCAAAATTTCCTTCTATTGACCTTATTGAAAAAGGAGTTATCAATAAGGAAGAAGTCATTTATCAAATTGAATTCCTCTAGGCTACAAAATTTAGGATTCAATCTCTTCAAGAGTGCCTTTATAAATTCAAAAATACAAGGTCACTTGGAAGTGACATGATGATAGAGATTGATACTAAGGTTAAAAGGCTGACTTGTCCTTTTATCAGATAAAGATCAAAGTGGGAATCTGATTTCAATTGAAACAATGATTGGAGAATTTAAAGAGAAAATTTAGGACATTTTCAATCTTATATCTGCATTTGGTCATGAAAAACTTTACTAGTTACCTAAGTGTCAATTGAATGCGGATAATCTTAACATGAAGATAAATAGTCTCCAAAGAAAAATTTAGGAAATACAAGAGTTATATTGCTCAATGGACATTGCCTATAAGTACACAAATGGACTAGATGAGGATTTGATAAGGGCATTTCTCCAAATATTTGATGATTTTTTGAAATGGAAAGAAATATCAATGAAGAAAAAAGTAGAACGAGGACCTATTTTTAGTGCTTCTATGCTTTCTTCTCATGTTTCTTTTGCACCTAGTTTATATTCTCATGCTATATTTACCCTTATAAATGTATGTTGTCATTATGCAAATTATCTTTATAATTTTGCCTACTTATTTTTTCAAGTTGTACAAATTGATAATGTTATTTTTCAATTAGTGTAAAATTTCAAAATGTTTTTCTCAAGTGGTGATAAATTCTCAAAACATTTTCCATTTCAGCTTGTAATTTATTTTTGGTGTTTTTTCAACCTTGTAAAAAGGAAAAATAGGTGGTTTTTGCACCACAATTACCCATTTTAGCCTATAAATACAAGTTAGGCCTTTATATTAAGTGTTTTAAACTATAAATACAAGTTAGGCCATTATATTAAGTGTTTTAAATAGATATATTTTTGGGCAAAGATTTGTAAAGGGATATTAGATGTTCTACTCTTCAAAAATCAATACAAATAGGTGTTCCTAAACTTTGTGTTAGTAATCTCTTTTGGATTATGTATTTTTGCTTAATTAAACATACTTGATTCTCATTTTTATTTCTATAAACTTCAAAATATTAAGAATAATAAATTATATTACAAAATTTATATTTGGAATTATGATTTATATTTCCAACATATGTGAAATCTCGATGGGAATAGAGGAAATATCTTTGTTATTTTTGTTAGAAAATACATAGGGTTATTCATTTATATTATCAAATTTAAGTAGGTTCTTGGTGTGTGTTTCATATCCCTAAGGATATGATTATGTCTTTTCAACCCATTGAATGAGAGATATTTCCTCCCTTTGAAAGTCAAATTTTCTCTCAACACTTTTGTATAGTCTCAATTTTTAACTTAGCAAATTTATTGCCTAAAGCTTTTCCCTTTTCTCTCTCTCTCTACACATTCCTTTTTAAAAATTCATTTTTATACTTTCAAGTTAAAATTACTACCCCCCCCCCATGATTTACATTTTTATATTTGTAAATATTTCTCATTTTATTTTTTTTTCTTTCAATAAAATTAGCTCCTCTTGCTAATAGGATATGGCTTTATTTTCCACATTATTGACGAGAAGTCATTGATTTATCCTCCTAATAAAATTTCACTCTAACAATTTTTGGCACCCACTATGGTACACATTTTTTTAGATTTCATGCTACCCATATTATAATGGTCCATATTACTCTACCATCATCTCAAGGACCACTCCAATAGCTTGAGTTAGATTTAGAACAATATACTTAGTTAGATATTATATTAAATATTAGATAAATCTTCTAGGATTATGATGAAATTTCCATAGCTCAATTTCAAGCTATACTATCCATTATAAATCAAGATTTAGAGTGTGCTAAAAGAGAATAAATAATACGTGAAAGAAGAGAAGCCCATAGAGTTCATTTAGCAACTCAGAACTAGTCAACTAATGCATGACCATTTCATGACTTCAAAATCCAAACTATCAACCTAGTTTCAATTGGGATGAAGCTTTAGAAGAAGACCTAGTTTCAATATTTTGATTGTTTGCTTTTTATAATAGAACAAAAAAATCTCAAGTTAATATCATTAGAGAAAAACTAGATATAAAAGAAACATGCTACCATTTCCTAGAGAAATTTTGAAATTGATTCAATAAGATAAGTAAGGAAATAGACATGAACAATAGTTCATGTAGCTAATCAAATAATTTATGAAACTAGAGTTTCTTCTCATGATTATTTAGGCACCTCAAGCTCTAGTTGTTCAACCTAATCTCTAATGCATAACACAAACTTAGGAAGATATTGTTAACCAAATTTGACCCTACAGGTCAAATTAGGGCCTTTATAGGTAAAAAATTGACTTTTTAGATATTTTATGGGTTTAATATTTTTTCATGGGGTATATTATAAGTATTTTTATGTCACTTAATGCCATACTAGCCTTGGTCTTGGTCTAATTAGTCAATATATCATTTTGAGTCATTTAGAAGCCATTTAGGGGTCATAAATGTAAGTGGCATAGTTTTCAAGGTGTCCAAGTGTAATATATTCCTTTAAAACATCCAATAATTCATATTACCTATCAATAATTTCATTTCATCTAAAAATTTTAGGTTATCTAATTGAAAATTAGGAAATCAACTGAAAAAGGAAGACTTTGGCACTTGTACAACCCATGAGGGAGTGTGACACATGGGGAAAAGTTATGAGATGAATATTAATATTAATTAATCTCATTTAAATGATTTAATTTATCTTTAAGTTATAAATTTGAGCTAAAACCATTCTTCTCCTTTTTTGCCTTTCTAGACACATAGAAGTGGTCAGTAGGTTTGTGCTTGGTATGCTAAGTAAAAGAGGTTTTAGGTCAAACGACTTTAGGAGGTTAAATTAAAATTATATATATAAATTTAAATAATAATACTTAAAATATTGGTCAACCATTCTTTATGAACCATCTCTAATCAGTTGACTATGTTAATATGCTTAATGTTTCTTGCACCTTATAGGTTTTGAGGTATTTTGGACAAGTCCATATAATCCAGTTAGTGATGTTGAATCCATATGATGTTGGATATATTATAAGATAATATTAATTCTTAATTTAATGTTTAATTTATTTTTTATGAGCAAGTCATATCATGTTGCAAGAAGGTGTCACCATGTGAGGTCTCAATCAAAAGTTTTCCTTGTTTGTAGAATGTTAGTTCCCTACAGAGGTCTCATATAGATGGAATATGGTGTTATATGGGTATAAAATCCATATGATCACACATTTTCATGTTTGGTTTCATCACACCATGATTTTATCAACTTTTAGTCTTACCATTTCTCATAGTCAACTCCTTGCTCATTCTCACTTGTAGTCATAGGGAATCACTTGCATGGAGCTTGATTATCATGATTCATGGAGGTGTGATGAAAATATCATGATTTTTAGCATAATTTAATATTATTAACATAAAATAAGAACCTTTACTTAGCATAAGAGAGGATTGTGTTAGTACCTTAATCACACACACAAATATATGATAGAAATATGCACCTACAAGTGCCTACAAAAAGTGAAAACATCAAAAGTGAGATGTTTGAACTTGTCTCAAGAATTGAGATATCATAATGTTTCATTTAGATAATTTTTTGAAAATATTAACTAATTATGATTCCAGTTCCTTTGGTACATGAATCATTTTACCTTCACTACCTACATACAGCCTAAGTTCACCTACATGTGCCCTCTAGAGTATGTCATGTTGAAAGGGAAGTATAGATAGGTGTTTAAATATCCTAGAGTGTTGAGAGTAAATTATAAATATTTTTGAGGGACTAATAGTTATCACCAATATGTATCTCTTTCTCACTATCCAAATTTCTATTCACTACCTGTGTATGTGCAAATGCCCACTTATAGGTGGTACCACAGAGCCTTGAAAATACATGTACTTAAGGTTAGACTATGGTAAGGTTATTTTTAAAATCCTATCATGTGGAAAAAATTATGGAAGACCTATTTGAATCATAAAATTTCTAATTGGATGTGTAAACTACCTTTAAGCATAAGATGACTGAGTTTAGGGAGTTTTTCCCTAAAAGTACAAAACAAAGGTCTGGGCCATTTGGTGAATATCATATGACAAAGTTGCTAAGATTATTGGTGCATATAAGTGTTTTTTTAATATTACATACATATTAAAATAACTTTAAAAAATATTGAGATAAAAAATTTATCATAATATAGAAGTTGGAGGTCCTAAAGTTACCCATTTACGCATTAAACACACTTAGTGATCACCTACAATTTTGAGTCCCAAAGAGACCTCTTCATCCAAAAGTTGAAAAACTAGACAAGGCCACTATTATGTAATGATTAAAAATATTGAGAGTGAAATTTTTGATCTAAATTATAAAAGTAAGAGGAATATATACTATCTCTTATTTCATATACGCACCTACAGGTGTCCCTCTTCCTAAAAATATGCACCTACAGTGAAGGGTCAAAATCCACATCACCCATTGTAAGGGATTAAACATGGAAACATCAAAAAAATTTAATTTTAAATGAATACAAAAGATATATAAATAATCCCAAGGAACATTTGGCATAAATTTCAAGGGATAATGTCAATATATAAGCCTCTTGCCTCAAAAAGGCAATTATAGTTGACTATTACAGATAGTGAACAAAGAAGTAGTGATCTTGGTGTGTAAATGGCATAAACATGAGTAAAAATGATCCAAGTAATTTAAAAATAGTATTTGGAGGTATAAATAAGGTTTTATAACATCATGTTAGGGTCCAACTATTGCAAGACCACCTATAAGGGTTCTTTATAAATAGGATATAGTCTACAGTTTGAGATAGTCAAACTCAAAGGTATGCAATGAGAGGTGTTGGAATGGTGTGAGATGATAAATTTGTTTAATTAAATCCAAAATTATGTAACCCATTACATTAATCTCTTACCATGTGATTACAAATATAGAAAATACCTTTTCAAATGCAATATATAGTCTACATCTTGGAACCTTGCACAGTCTGCCTTTTCTAAAAGTTTGTTTTGGTTTTTGGGAGAGTTAGTAGGTCACATGACATAAAAAATATCTAAATTTTTTTATATTTAATATCCATTACTTGGATAATATCTTATAATGACAAAATTTCCTAGGAAAATAGGGGAAGTATCCTTTATTTTGTCTTAGACAAAGGGTACTTCCCTAGAGTCAAAACTGGTGGGTTTTGGAAAATGAGGACAACAGGAATATTTAGAAGTTTATTTGACCCTAAAATAAGGTTTTTGAAGTTGAAAACATATATGTAAATATGAAAAACACCTCATAGAAATAGGTAACCCAACATGATGGTCTGAATTGCTAAGGTTGTAGTCAAGCCTAAAAGGCATGGTTTTTGTCCTAAAGACCAAATGTGAGGTCAAGTTACTTCCAGCCTTAGGTATGATTTATAACTTATTTTGACATGTGCATGGGATCATAAAATAGGTTTTAAATCTTTTGGTTTACATACGAATCATAATAAATCCATTTTTGGGCTTAAGAACCATATCATGCCTGTGTAAATGAGAAGCAAGCTTGATAGGAGAGGTTTGATTGCTTATATCTCCTTTGAAACTTTACATGGAGGTCAAAGAAGTTTAGATAAGTTTATATCGGCCTTGAAGATCAATTTTTTGGATTTTTTTTCAAATTATAATGTCCAACCTTCATGAATGAAGCTTAAGGGCTTAAACTATCTAAAACCCTCTTAAACCCTTAATCTAGACCTAATGAAGGAAATGAAGGAGATAATGCACCAAAATGGCATAGTTTCCAAAGAAAAAGGATTAGATGTTGAATAAGGATTATTTAGGATCCCTACCATTAGGATGAGTTGTATGAAATATATATAGACAAGGTACAAAATTGTTCTTTTTTACTATTTTATACATTGTTCAGGTTCTAAGAGGTTTCAAGAGATGAAATCAACTTTGGAAGAAATATTGAGACTTAATATAACTCACCATATAAATTTAATTATTTTTAAAAAATATTAAATGTTTCAAAAAAAGATCTCATCTCAGCCAGTCAAAAATGGCATAGTGAACAGGATAGTAAGATAGGTGAGAACTTCAAGTGAGAGATTTTTTAAGGTGTTCATAATTCCTCTAAGACCATGGAGGGTCTTGAAAAGTTTTATCCACTCCCTTTTATGAATTTTCATGGAAAATTGATGCCTTTTTGGAAGCTAAGTGTGCAAGGTGTGTAAAAGAGGAGTTTCTTTGACTACAAATGGTGATAGCTAACTTTTAGAATAATCCAAATGATCATAACTACAAAAAAGACATGGAAAGGCATTTATAAAACCACTACCTCTCATTAAAATAATGAAATATATCCCTGATCAGTTTTATAATGTTCAAATAGGGATAAATCATGAAGGTAGTTTTTTGAGCCAACACATGGAATTTCATACCACTTTACAAGAGTTTCATGCCTTGGATTGACACTTGTGTTTCCTAAATTTACATGATCAGTTTCACATTCTATTCCCATGAAAATTTTACTCCTTTTCTCATCTTTAAAAGTGTCCTTATAACCTTTGGACTTTTCTCTTCTCCTCTCTCTCTCTCAAGTTCTATAAGAACTAGCCATTTTGGCCTTTGTAAATTATGGTCCTCCTGAGTTTAGAAAATCCTTGATAATTTGAATATCATGGATTAATAAATACTACTAATTTTTACCTCTTCCATGACTATTTATAGTGTGTTTACTTAGATAATTAATTTTTCTTAGTGATGACTTGTTGTTTCCTTAGCATTTTGTTTCTTTCTCTCACCTATTTGTAGTTAAAAAGCTTATTATTTTAGGTCATGTGAAGTGATCTATTGATGTGTCAAGGTTAAGTGAGTTATTCTATTCAAATAGTGCCATCCTAGGCATCTTATCTAGTCTTCCTAGCCTAAACATTCATCGCAACCTCATAATGAAAATTGATGTGAAAAGATGTCGATTAGAGAATTGTATGATTGGTTATTCCCTTGTTCTCATGTGTAATATGAAGCTAGTTGGTAGTAATCAGCTACTTTGGTGTATCTCATCCTTTAGGATAGTTTAATTTCATTTTTCTCTCCCTTTTCCCTCACAATAATAGTTATAGTTGTGTTTTATAAGTGGTACATCAAAGGAACTATCCCTATCTAGAGATTCACCTCATTATTAGGCTACCCATAGCCTAGAGGTGTTTTAATTATGACACTTGGATGAGGAGATCTAAGACATATCCTCAAGGGGTGTGATTCCAAGTGATAATAGTTTTTGGCATGCTCAATGGGATTAATTGTCTAAGAAGTTGAATTATTTTTGATGTTGTCTTTCAACACATCAACATTTGGAGGAATTTATCCAATCATCAATGGTGAATCCAAAGTTACATCAACTATTAAAGTAGCCAAAGTTTTCCTTTTTAATATTTTTGGTAATGTCTCTTTGTATTCTTGCTTCCTAATTAAGTTTCATGGCTAATTTTGGTGTTGAATATTATTTTACACAAGTTGGTGAGGTATTTCAAGCTTATGACATTCCCCATCAACCTTTGTATGATCCTTACCAACATTTTCATGATAATTTTTAGCTTTAATATGATCCTTACTAACTTTTTTATGAGTTGTATCAGACCTACAATCAGTCTCCTCAATATCTTTCTTCTCCTAGTCAACTTAGTCACTTCTCAACTCAATCCATTTTAACCTTCAAGCAAACTCTCATAGGTTATGATAAGTACATGATATAACTTGATACACTAAGGGTACATGGTCAATATGTTCCTATTCATCTCATTCTTAAGGTGGGAGATGCATCAGCGTTGGTTAAAATATAATGTGCACCTATTAAGAGAGTCAATTGGCAAAGGCTCACAAGTGAGATGCTAGATGTAGGTGACTTGATTATATATTTAGAATATAGGATAAAAATTCATGAGGAGAAGCCTCACCAAGTCTATCAACCCTCATATCCACCTCCCTAATATTTCTATCAGTCTTACTTGACCTGTACTCATGATCCCAATCAAGCTTATCAAAACCATCTTTTTCCCAATTACTTGGAAGAGAGAGTTGGGAAGACAAAATTGTTTTTGAAGCAAATATTGATAGGCATATTGAGTTGGCCAATAATAAAATGTAGTAGTCCATATCATCAGCAAATAAATTTTAATTTTATCCCTCATTTACCTCTCCCATTACATCCCAACCTCAAGAAGGGACTCCTAGATATGAAATTCCAAGTTGGAGACAAGGTGGAGAATCCAAGCCCAAAAAGATCCCAAGTTTCCTAAGCACTTCATCCACTATGATAATTACATCACTATCTCAAGAAGAATATCCTAATCCTAACATCCTAAGCTTGAATAAGGTAGTGGAATCATGGGGAAAGAAAGAGGATTAAAGTCTTGGTAAAGAGTGTGAAGTTGAGAAAGAACTTGATCCTATGCAAGCCCCCCCCCCCCACCCTTTCCTCGAGAGACCTCTTTTCTTCCATATCATCCATATTTTACTCCTTATCCTCATTATTATTAATATAAAATTCAAGAGAGACTTTTCCAATATAACCTAGCCAAGAAAATTAAAGAGTTAGTGTCAAGTATTAAATTGCTAAGTCAAGGTGTGATGGAAGGTTTAGAGCCAAAAGAAGATCATATGCCTTAAAACACCCCATCTAACCATCCTCAAGAGAGTGTTCAAGATAAATCAGATGTAAATGAAGTGATTTTTAAATGGAAGGAAGAAAAACAAGCTATTTTATCCAAAGGTATACCTCCCATTCCTCAAGAGCTCCCAAAAGAATCCCCTATAATTCATTCTCAATTTGATTTTGAGTTCTATGTTCCACCTCCACTAACTATTTTATATTGTCCTCACCCCATAACCATTTACCTTGATGGACATATGGTATGGGAATCTAAAGAGGAGTAGTTGGTTGATAAAAATTTAGAACTCTTGATTGAAAAAAATATATCTCCTTGGTAGCCTCATTGGACTAAGTCACCTAATTTCAAGATGCCTAGTCTTGGCATCACCAAGAAGGAGAAGGAGATTGAAGATATTACAACCCTTGAGAAGCAAAGTTAGGTTATGAAAATTGAGATTTATATTGAGAGACCTTAAAGGGTCATAAATTATAAATAAGAGGCAATTTATTATGTGGAAACTTTTGATTGGGTTAATAGAGAATAATGTTTTCCTTTTTCCAAAGAGGAAGAAATAATCATTAGTTCTTCCATCACTATGCAAGATATCATAGATGGGTAAGAAAAAGTTCCTAATCATCCTTGGGATAATTTTTTTTCAATCATTAGATTATTTTATATTCCTCTTTAAGGAGGCTATGATCTAATCAAAAATGGATAAGGCAACCTTGGAACTCAATTGAGTATGCAAAGAAAAATCAACTTTTCAGTTTTATCTTCTCAAGAAGCATACACATCCCATGATGATATGTTTTAAATAATAAATATGGGTTATAATCTTATTAATTAGTTAGGATAAATACATCAAATTTTTAAGGATGGAATAATCTTATATTAGCCTCAATCTTATAAGGAATAAGAAACTACTCCTCTTGAAGCCATGCCTACTATGGAGATACATGTTGATCATGAAATGTAGAGTGGGTAGGAGTATGAGGTATGTGTAAAAAATCAAGATGAATTATTCTACATTATAGACCTAATTAAGGATGATCTACTTGAGAATAGATAAATTGAAGTGCTAAGGAATAGGGCTGATGCACTAAGCATCCAATCCAAGGAGTAACATGACTGGGACTATGATTCATCTCAAGAAGAAAAATATTCAAGGAACTTTCCTTTTGATCTTGGAAATAAGGTATGCTTAGTTTCTATTTGTGCATATTCATTTGTTTTTTTATTTCCCTAAGTTCTTTGAGTACATGTGTGTGTCTTTTTAATATGTTTGCTTTGCTTTATGTGTGTCTTTTGTTTTGTGTGGTTGAGGTAGTCAATTGGTCTTGTCTTGATCAAAGCTTGTTGTCAATTGTAAACGTCCTCTTGTTTTTTTTTAGACTTTAGATGACTCCCTAAGTCCAATGGACTAATAAGGCTACTAATCTTTAGTATAACTATCATACTACCCCTATGGCTCACTATTTTGTTGACCAAATTTGACCTTATAGGTCAAATTAGGGTACTTATAAGTAAAAACTTGAATTTTTAGATGTTTTATGGGTCTAATATTTTTTCATGGGGTATATTAAAAGTATTTTGATGTCATTTAATGCCATACTAGCCTTAGTCTTGGTCTGATTAGTCAATATATCATTTTGACTCATTTAGAAGCCATTTAGGGGTCATAAATGCAAGTTGTATGGTTTTAAAGGTGTCCAAATGTCCTATTTTCCTTTCTAATGTCCAAGAATTTATATTACCTATCAATAATGTCAGTTCATCTAAAACTTGTAGGTTATCTAACTAAAAATTAGGAAATCAACTGAAAAAGAAGAGTTTGGAACTTGTACGGCCCATGAGGGAGTGTGACACATAGGGTAAGGTTGTGATATAACTATTCATCTTCCTTAGAATAATTTATATTATTTACATGATTTATAAGTTCCAAATTCAATCTAAAACCATTTTGTTCCTTCTTTTCCTTTCTAGACATATAGAAGTGGTCAACAGTATTGTGCATGGTATGGTCAATAGAAAAAGTTTCAATTTAAATGAATTTGGGAGGTGAAATTAAACTCAGAGATATTGATTTACATAAAAAGATGTACAATACTATTCAACCATGATTTATGAACCATCTCTAACAAGTTGAATAGATTTTTCTTCTCACTATTTCTTACATAATATAGGTTTTGCTCTATTTTGGGCAAGTTCAAATAATCCATTTAGTGATTTTGAATTCATATGATGTTGAATATCTTCTCAAATTATATCCATTATTATTTTTATGTTTCGTGGTGTTTTGATGAGCAAGTCATCTCATGTTACAAGAAGGTGTCACCATGTGAGGTCTCAATCAAAAGTTTTCCTTGTTTGTAGAATGTTATTTCCCCACAGAGGTCTCATGTAGATATAATATGGTGTTATAAAAGTATCAAGGCCATATGAACACATATTTTCATGTTTGGTTTCATCAAGCCATGATTTGATTAACTTTAAATCTTACCATTTTTCATAGTCAACTCCTTGCTCATTCTCACTTGCAATCATAGGGAATCACGTGCATGGAGCCTGATTATCATGATTCATGGAGGTTTGATGAAAATATCATGATGTTAAACATACTTTCATGGTATTAAAATCAAATAGGAACCTTCACTTGGCATGCGAGAGGATTGTGCTAGTACCTTAATCACACACATAACCATATGATAGAAATATGCACCTATAGGTGCTTACTGAAGTGAAAACATCAAAAATTGAGATGTATGAAATTGTACCAAGAAATGATATATCATGATGTTTAATGTAGATACTTTTGTGAAAATATCAATTTATTATGAAGATATTTCCTTTGGTACATGAATCATTTTAGGTTCACTGCCTGCATATAGCCTAAGTTCACCTATAGGTGCCCTCTAGAGTATGTCATGTTGAAAGGGAAGTATTGATAGGTGTTTTAATCTCCAAGAGTGCTAAGAGTACATTGGAAATCTTGGTGAGGGCTTAATATTGATCACCAATATGTATCTCTTGCTCACTATTCAAATTTTTTTTCACTACCTATGTATGCGTAAATGCCCACCTATAGGTGGTATGACAAAGCCTTGAAGGTACCTATACAAAAGATTAGAAAATGGTAAGGTTATTTTTCAAATCCTAACATGTGGGAAAACTAAAGGAAGACCTATTTGAAGCATCAAATGGGCAAGTAGATGTGTAAAATACCTTTAAGCATAAGATGATTAAGTTTAGGGAGTTTTCCCCTAAAATTGCAAAATAGAGGTCAGGGCCATTTGGTGACTATCATATGCCATGGTTTCTAAGAATCTTGGTGTATATAAGTGGGTTTTTCTTGTAGTATCTACATATTAGAATAACTTTTCAAAATATGGAGAGCAAAAAGTTAGTAGAAGATAGAAGTTGGAGGTCTTAAAGTTGCCCATTTATGCATTAAACATAGTGTAGTTATATAAAATGTCCAAATTGGTAGTTTGAGTGTGGCTTGTGACACCCAATCCATAGGTCTTTCTTTTATGCTCTTATGACCCTTCTAGACACATATTTTCTCATTACCAATCATTTGTATCCTTTCAAACAATCATTGTAGCCTAGCCAAACTCTATTTCCCAGGCCAATCTTATCCCCTAGGTCCTGAGCCTATAGTATAGGAGTGCCATACCTAGAATATAGCACCAAAGCTTAGGGTGTCCCATTTGTGGTGCTCCTATCCAATCACACTTTGAGCCAAAATTGCCAATTTCATCTGATTCTTATCCTTCATCATGTCATCATAGTGTGAATATATTTAACCCATGACCAATAGTTCCCTATAAAAGCCCAATAAAATCTGATTTACAAGGGGAGGTGACAAATCTTACAAAACAAGTAAGAATATAAAAAAACACTATGGAAAACTTTCCTATTTTCTATATAAAGTCACCCAATATAGCTACAAACACATTCAAACTCTCACACCAGTCCCCAGTCACCTCAAGTACTCTCAATTTGGCATTTTTACATCCACATCACACTATTGCACAAAGCACATCAAGTGGGATAACTACATATAGCTTGATCCACATCACTTGAAAAAGGTGGGGTTAGTATGTGTAAGATGCACTGAACATGTGATCCACACCTTTTATGTGGGCACATTGCATACATACCAATACTCTAAAGAGGGAGGGTTAGGGTTTCAAGATTAGAACAACTCTACAGAGAGCTCCATCAATATTCAACACTTGAAATTTTATAGGCAGTCTCACATAGAAATAACACAAAGAACCCAAAAAAATTAAGTCTTTATGAGTAGTTTGGATAATAGCAACAAAAAAGGACAATAGTGTTGAACCTCAGGTGTCATGTTTTTGATGGTCTTATCCTTTCATTGAATGAAATCTAGATTCTAATTTATGACATTGTCTTAGTCCTACACAGCTAGTTTTAGACCTTGTAACAACTATTTTAGCCTATTTTAAGCTAAGTTATATTTCTCTTAATTTATTACTATTTTTAGAAAGGTAAAAAAGGTAGATAAATTATACAAATCAAGATTTTAATTATTGTAATATTATATATTGATTTATTAACCCAAACCCTTAACTAAAATAGGATTAAAATTTAATTATTCCCAAAAAATAAATTAAATTATTTAGTGAACTTGACTTACTTCATTTTCACATAAAAACCCTGGAAACCCTAAGGAAAATTCCTAGCTGATTTTCCAATATTTTTCTTACATTTTTAAATCAAAATTTCACATTTAATTTTTAAAATTTACCATAGTAATTTTAAAAATTATTTCTTTCAAACCTTAGTTTCCTATACTAGGTCCTGGTATTTTTCTAATTTTTTTCCTACATATTTAAATCAAAATTTCACATTAAATTTTTTAATTTACCTTATCAATTTTTAAAAATATTTTTTCTAAAAACCCTAGTTACATATACTAGGTCCCATGCTTTTGAGGTATCACCTTACATCCAATTCAAATTTCACATAAAAATAAAAAAATGGATTTCACTCATTTCATAAAACTTTTTGCAAACAATAAGTAGTCCATACTTGGTCCTATCATGTACATGAATGATTAAGTTTACTATATGTTAATGCAAAGTTTCATTATTTTCCTCTCATTCTTATTTTTTATAATAAGGGATGATATTAACAAATTTATTGATAAAAATTTTAAGATCCATTTCTTTGAAATCAATATTTACTTTTCTTTAATACAAGATTTCATTACTTCTTTAACATGCTATCTCTATATAATGTGTAATTCAATTAAGAATAAAATCCTTGCATACTTAGAGGATCCACTACATATTATAGCAACCACCTGTCAAGTTTCAATGTCATATCTTATGCACATGGAAGAATTTCCTTCTCCTCCTCTCCCCCAACAGGGTGATAGCTACTTGCCCTAATATCACCCCTCCAAAGGGTGAGGTGGCCTTTACTATTATTCTTAACACATACATTCAGTCTATAGCTTCCTCAAACCCTTTTTTACATATGTGATTACATGTTCAATAGAAATCAGCTAGGGTATGCACTTTTGAGACTCTAAGGGATCAAATCACTAATATGAACAAGTTAATTTTAGATTTACAAATATAGAATCAACTACTACATTAAAAAATCACAACATTAGAAAATAAGATTATAACACAAAAGCCTCAAAGGCACCCTAGTGTAAATCACGTATATGCACCTTCACCTAGTCAATTGGTTGCAAGTAATGTTACATATCAAAACAAGAAATCACAATAAAGTAACTCTAAAACTAGTGATACAAAAAGCATCCAACAATAAAATAAGATTTCAAGTAAGGTACTAAGAGAAATGATTAAATATAAGTTGATAAAACTACCTCCTTTACATCCAGTGAGAAGATACAAATATTATTTTGCATATCATAGAATGCATGGGCATCACACAGATTCATGTTTGGCATTGAAAAAACATATAAAATAGATAATTACTAATGAGGACCCTATACAAGGTAAATCAGTCAAGAAACCCATAGTGACATAGTAACGCATTAACAAAGGGTCAAATTTAGAAATAATATAAAAGTGGTTACCAAAGCATAACTTAGAACAAAAAAATGATCAAAAAGCAAAATTAGAGCAAGAAAAAATCACAAGTAAAGCATGAAAAAGATGTAAATCTACCTCTCTAAAATAAGGCTCAACTTACAAAGTAGTATGGGTTTGGTCAAAAATATCTACAACAATTTGATTAAAGTCAAGGGTTGGGCAAGCATACTCAATGCATCACTACTCCTATTCTAGTAGTTGATAATATTTACAACCAAGGTTTGGGATTTATTGAACATCCTACAGCAAATCATTCATAGACATAATTTATAAAAAAAAAGATAAAATACAATAAAATTCAACACTATCATTCCATTGGGTTAAGATTAAGATGATAATGATGAGTGGAACAATATAGGTTATTATGATTTCCAAGATACCGACAATGAATACAAATATTCAGAGTCATATTCATAGTCATTCCCTTATAATTCACAATCATGCATGATTCCTTTATTTGATATAGGACACCATGATAGGGAGTCTCTCATGAGACTCATTGGTTAGTATCATTTGTTCTTAGTCTTTCTCATACATAATTTTTCAAAATTACTTTTATATAGCTTCTTTTCAAATTACTTGTACATAGTCTCTTTATGATTGATTATGCATAGCTTATTTCAAAAATATCAAAAAAAATATAATAGGTCAAAATACACAAACATTCAACTATGTCAAAATATAAAAACATTAAAATATGTCAAAATACAAAAAACATTCAAATAAATAAAAAACACCAAAAACATTTCAATTATATGCATTATCCATGCTTTACATTTCTATTACCATGCTAGACTTACATTTGTTGTTCTATGCTATTATTTATCAATTTATCTACATTACCATGCTTCACATGATCTTTTTTGAGTATGTGTAGTGACACCTAGATCCTTGATTTCTTCACTCTACCCATTGAGGGGGCATCCTACTTCTACATTCGAGACATACATCGATATATCAAACCACTAAGGGCATATTCTACATGACTACACCATCTAGGTTATGTCATTCCTACACCATACACTATAGTTATCATGTTGATGTAGATTACTTATTATATTACATAGATTACTCTATCAACACTCACTAGTATATAGAACTTGTGTATTTCTAAGCATCTACCTAGTCTTGTACTTCATGTTTTGCATACTTTCACTTCTTGCTTTGATTAGTTAGATGTGATTGTATTTCCAAAATTTACATGACATCCTTTCTTGCTTTGTGTATCTATATGTGATTGCATTTATAAAATCCTATTTTATCTTGTGTATGTGCCTTAGGATATTTTCCAATTTCCTTTGCTTGTACTCTTCTATGTGCTTATGGCCCTCATGCCAACCTTACTTATTTTCAATTATGTGTATGTGGGCATTTGAACATGCCTTGTATTTTTGATTTCTAATTTGAGAGACATGTGTCCATGTCCCTTGTTTTCTTGGTATTTTGGCCACTCTTGTATGCTTCTTGATTCTTTCCTTGTGTGCTTGTTTCTTATTTGCTTCTCATTATTTGTAATGCCATGATCCACATCATGCATTATTTTACTTTCTTGGATGCCATGATGGACATCATGCTCTATCCCTCCTTGAAAACTAAAAATTAATAACTAAAATTTCCATTTTAAATTCAATTTATTACACATGCTATTACATCTTTACATCTATCTAGGCATACCCTAGTTGATCTAACAATGTCCAATACAAACTATGTTATATGTTGAGACATCTTTTCAGTTATCATTGATATATCATTATTTCAAAACATAACACACTTACATGTCTCTTTCTTCTGAGAGTAGTCTTTACAAGGTCTTCATTCCTACCCTATGAGGAGGGGGTAATAAATAGGTTTTTTTCATAGAGATCAGAGCCTTATACTGGTAACAAAAAAAGTTTTCATAACTCTCAGAACAACAACCATAATCCACACTAGGTAGAACAGATCAAAAAAATAGTGATGAACATAGAATAGTGATAATAAACAATAAAAGATAAGAGTGCCACACTTAGAATACAACACTAGATAGTAGGGTGTCCTATTTTTAGTGATCCTATCCAAATAGAAAAAACCTATATTTTATTGAAATAGATAGAAAGGTAAGTTTAGTTAGAGTTTTGTCAGCTACAGTTTAGTTCAAAATCAGTAGTTTCAATATAATTTTTCTAGAGAATCTAGATATATGGGGCATCATAAGTGGCATGATGGGTCTCAATTATAGTTTTAGATTGGGTAGTTGGTATAACTTCTAGGTCATAATCTATTTTATAGACACAAATGATTGGAGGCAATGTGCATGACACATTTTCCTTCTTTTCTTTCTAAATTTAGTACATTACCTAGGTATTCTCAATAGTTTCATGCCTTATTCCATCTGCAAATTGTTGGAATCATTCCTAAGTGTCTTCCACATAAGTCTAATTCCTATTTTTAGAGTCAGTTTCATATAATCCTAATCTTCACCTCTCAAAGTGGCCAAGATTGGCCTAGTTTCTAGTACACATTCAGTTACCCATGCCATATTATCATATTTTAGAGCATTCATGAGATTCATGAGCAATCTCATAAGACACACATTCATATTCATATTAGTTCATATATTTAATTATATGGTAATAATGGAGCCAAATTAATAGATAGCATTTGTATTCTTGAGCCATCTACTTAGAGGGATTGGACACATAGTGTAATCATTTATTAGCACATGCATGATCACATAGATTCACTTAGTGGGAAATGATGGAGCCAAAGGGCCAACATTTGTATTCTTGAACTACTCTTGGGGAATTGAGCACTTATCTCTATTCATGATATTATTTTTGGTACAACACATACCTATCATCACTCAACATCACTCAGCATCACAATATGTTTCTTATTGGTTCACATACCCTGTGAGGTGTATTCATTCCTTTTTCTTGCTCTCTCTTTTACCTAGTTTTTATATGTTCTTATTTTAGACATAGTGTGTCTAGTAAGAATTGATCTAATCTTTATTTTCTCTTGTATATTTATTATTTATGATTTGCTCTCTCTATGCACACTCAAAATCACACATCTTCATAGACTTCACCCTTGAAAGTAAGTTCAAGTATGTTATCTATTTTTCCTTTATCCTAGTATTTCACTTTGATACATCACTAGAATAAAGAGGTAGGGTGAATTTAGTCACATATAATGTCTAAATTTTTATTTTTAGTGTGTCTTGTGACACCCAATCCATATGTCCTTCTTGCATGCTCTTATGACCCTTCTAGACACATTTTTACTCATTACTAGTCATCTGTAGCCTTCTAGATGATCATTCTAGCTTATCCAAAATCTATTTCCCAAATCAATCCTATCCCCTTAGGTCTTTAACTTGTAGGATAGGAGTGTCATACCTATAAAATAGTGCCAAACTCTAGGTTGTCTCATTTTTGGTGCTCTTATCCAATCACACTTTGAGCCTAAATGGTCAATTTCATTTGATTCCTATCCTTCATCATGTCAGCCTAGCACAAATAATTTTAAGCCATGACCAATAGTTTAATATAAAATACCATTCAAATTTAATTTATAGTGGGAGGTGAAAAATCTTACAAAGTAAGGAATAATACAAACAAACTACTAAGTCAAACTTTCCTATTCTTTGCATGTAGTCACCCAACACAGCTATAAACACATTCAAACTCTTACACTAGTCCCTAAAAAGCTCAAGAATTCTTATTTCACAAATCACATCAAATGGGATAACTACACATGGCTTGATCCCTCTTTAGAGTATTGGTATGTAGGCAGCATACCCACACAAGGGGTGTGGATCACACATTCAATACATCTTACACACACTAACCACCCTTTTTTCAAGTGATTCAAATCCCATTTATCAATCATGATGTATGGTTAGGTTTTTAATATTAAAAATATCTCTATAAAGAGCTCCATCGACATTCAACACTTAAATTTTCAAAGGTAGGCTCACATAAGAACAATGCAAAGAACTATAAAAATTAGGACTCTGTGAGGAGTTTGGACAATAGAGGTAGAAGAGGACAATAACATTGAGCCCTAAGGTGTCCTATTTTCAGTGATCCTATCCTTTACAAACTAAATATAAAATATAATTTATGACACTATCCTAATCCTGCAAAACCAGTTTTAGACCCTGTAATAGCTGTTTTAGCCTATTTTAAGCTAAGTTATATTTATCTTAATTTATTACTATTTTTAGAAAGGTAAAAAAAGTAGATAAAATAAATCAGTACTATAATTATTTTAATATTATTTAATTATTTATTAATCCAAAACCTTAACTAAAATAATAATACAAATCCATTATTCTAAAAAATAAGTTAAATCACACAGGCAATGATCACCTACAGTTTTAAGTCCCAAAGAGACCTCTTCATCCAAAAGTTATAAAAATAGACTAGGCCACTATGATGGAATGATGCCAAAAAGTGAAATTGAAATTTATGATCTAACGGATCAGTGGAAGAGGATGATATACTATCTCTTATTTCCCATACACATCTATAGGTGTCCCTTCCCCTAAAAATATGCACCTACAACCAAGGGTCAAAATCCACATCACCCATTGTAAGGTATTAAGCATGGAAACATCAACATTGGTTGATGGGAAACGAATCCCAAAGAGATAAAAATATTTCCAAGGAACATATGGCATAAATTTCAAGGGATAATGTCAATCTATAGGCCTCTTGCCTAAAAAATTTAACTACAGTTAACTATTATAAATAGTGAATAAAAAAGTAGTGCTCTTGGTGTGGAAATAGCATGAACATGAAAAAAATTGATCCAAGTAATTTAAAAATAGTCTTTTTATGTCTCAATAAGGTTTTTTAACATCATGTCAAGGTCTAACTATTTCAAGACCACCTACAGGGGTTCTTTCCAAATAGGAATATAGTTTGCAATTTAAGACAATCAAACTCAGACGTATGAAATGAGAAGCATTAGAAGGGTGTAAGATGATAAATGTGTTGAAGTACCTACATAATGATGGAAAAAATTCCAATAATATATTACCATATGATATAAAATAGATAAAAGACCTTTTAAAATGTAATACACAATCCACATCTTGGAACCCTACACAGTCTGCCTTTTCTCGAAGTTTGTTTTAGTTTTTGGGAGAGTTAGTAAGTCATATGACCTAACCAAGAGATAATTTTTGTAAAGATAATATAAATGAATTGGATAATCTCTTAAAATTATAAATTTTCTTTAGAAAATAGGGTAAGTATCCTTTATTTTGTCTCAGATAGAGGGTACTTTCTTAGAGTCAAAATGGTAGGTTTTGTAAAATGAGGATACAAGGACTCTTCAAAAGTTGATTGGACCATACAAGAATGTTTTTGAAGTTGAAACACATATATTGAAACATTAAAAAAAAATCACGAAAGAAGGTAACCCAATAGGATGGTTTCGATTGATAAGGTTGTAGTCAAGCCTAAAAGGTAGGGTTTTTGTCCTAAAGACCAAATGTGAGGTCAATGTTACTTCCAGCCTTAGGTATGATTTATAAATAATTTTGACATGTGTATGGGTTCATAAAAAAGGTGATAAATATTTTGGTTTGTAGGTAAATCACAAAAAATCCATTTTATGCTTAAGAACCATATCATGGCCTATGTAAATGAGAAGCAAGCTCGATAGGAGAGGTTTGATTACTCATATCTCCCTTGACACTTTACATGGAGGTCAGGGAAGTTTGGATAAGTTGATAGGGGACTTGAATATCAAATTTTTGGAATTTTTTTGAAATTACAACATTCAACCTTCATGAATGAAGCTAAAGGGCTTAAACTATCTAAAACCCACTTCAACCCTTAGTCTAGACCTGGTGAAGGAAATGAAGGAGATAATGTACCAAAATGGAATAGTTTTCCTAGAACAAGGAGTGGATGTTGAATAAGGCTCAGTCAAACTCCCTACCATCAGGATGAGTTGTATGAAATCTATACGAACATGGTACCAAATTTCTCCTTTTGATTTTTTTATGCATTATACAGGTTCTAGGAGGTTGCAAGAGATGAAATAAACTTTGGAAGGAATATTGAGACTTAAGATAACTACCCATTTATATTTAATGCCTTTTAAAAACTCCTAAGTGTTCTAAAAAAAAGTCCTTATCTCATCCAGTAAGAATTGTCATAGTGAACAAGATAGTGAGAAGGGTGAGAAATTTAAGTGAGAACCTTTTCAAGGTGTGCCTAATGCATTTAAAGACATGGAGGGTCTTTAAAAATGTCTTACACTCCCATTTATTAATTTTCATGGAAAATATATGCCTTTTTGGAAGCCAAGTGTGCAAGGTGTGTGAAAGAGGAGTTTCTTTGACTACAGATGGTGATAACTCACTTTCTAAGAATCTAGATTATTAGAACTACAACCAATGCATGGAGAGGCATGTATGAAAATATTACATCTCATTAAAATCATGATATCTATCCCTAATCAATTTTGGGATTTTTAAATAGGGATAAATCATGAAGGTAGTTTTTTGAGCCAACACAAGGAATTTCATGCCACTTTGCAAGAGTTTCATGCCTTGGATTGACACTTGTGTTTCTTAACTTTGCATGATCATTTTCAAATTCTCTTCCCATGAAAATTTAACTCATTTTTTAATCTTGAAAAGTGTCCTTGTGACCTTTGGACTTCTCTCTTATCCTCTCTCTCTCTCTCTCAAGTTCTATAAGAACTAGCCATTTTAGCCTTTGTAAATTATACTCCACATGAGTATGGCAAAGCCCTATTCATTTGCATATAATGAATTAATAAATAATACTAATTTTTACCACTTACATGACTATAGTGTGTTCACTTGAATTATTGATTTTTATTAGTGATGACTTGTTTTCTTAGCATTGTTGTTTCATTTTCTCACCTATTTGTAGTTGGAAAGATTCTTATTGTAGGTTATGTGAAGTTTTATATTTATGTGTCAAGGTTGAGTGATTTATTATATTCAAATAGTGCCATCCTATGCTTCTTATCTAGTCCTCTTAGCCTAAACATTCATCATAATCTCATAATGAAGTATTTATGTGAAAAGATGCAAATTGGAGTAGTGTATGTTTGGTTAGTCCTTTGTTCTCATGTGTAACATGTATTTGGTTGGTATTCATCAAATAAACTGGTGTATCAACTCCTTTAGTATATTTTTTTAGTTTAATTTCCATTTTCCCTCACAAGCATAGGTATAGTAGTGTTTTACAAGTGGTACATCAAGGGAGCTAGCCTTATCTAGAGATTCACCTCATTCTTAAGCTACCGATAGACTAGAGGTGTTTCAATTGTGCCACTTGGATGAGGAGAGCTGAGACATATCCTCAAAGGGTGAAAATATAAGTGATAATAGATATCTCATCATATTTGAGGAATTTTACTTAGGAAAATAGGATAAGTTTAGCATATTTTCATAGAGTAGGTGGAATCTTAAAAGAAGAATAAGAAGATCAGATTGTTCTAGCAAAAAGAGTAGAAGAATTAACTACATGAAGATTAAAATGAATAGGGTTAGCTTATATATATATATATATATATATATATATATATATATATTTATCTTCAACCTACATATCAATGCCAATAGATTTATTTCAAACTGGCAGAAATCAGATTCACTAGAGCTAGTAAGTCAAAAGGTGAAGTTAATCCTTTTTATCAGTTGCAAGGACATTCTAGTTTCAAGTTAAGCCCTGAACATCAAATAAAGATTAAAATAAAAACTATGCTTCCCTTGACATCTAATAAAAACAAACAACCTAAAGGAGTAACTTTGACAATTCAATCTCTTATCTTATCAGGAACTTTTATTCCCTTACAAGTAGTTTTTCAAACTATGGTATTATTATGGGGAAACATGATTAGTCTATTAGATCTAGGACAATTACACAACATTCCTAAAATATCAATAAATAAATTTTCAAAGTTATATGGATATGGTAAATAACATCCAAATGAATACTTTGTAGCCTTTAATGTTGCATGTGGTATTTTGGGTGTTGAGCATGAAGATGTTATCATCAATCTATTCATGAAAATGCTACATGATGGAGGTACATATTGGTTTTACCACCATACTGTAGGATATATTACTAAATTTAATATTATGAATACTAAATTTGAAAATATATTTAATCCAAATTAAGATGCTCATGCATTTCTTTCTCAACTTAAATAAAAAAAGAGGAATATGAGCCTATGAGAAAGTTTATCACCAAATTTAATAGGTTTCTAAATAAGATACCAGTTATTGTGTGAATAATAGATGAAAATAAAAAATGCTTCTTTATCAACTCTCAATTATCTAAAGTAAGTTATAGATTAAGGAGAGCTAGGGTAGCAGATTTGGAAGCAACCAAAGAATTGGATATTAATGTCAAAGACAACATGTAATGTCTAGAAAAATTAAAAAGGAGCCTTCAAAAAATAAATATTAGAGTTCAAGACAATATTCAACAAAATAACTTTTGCATAATATGGCTAATGTTTAATGGCCCTAAAAAATAAAATACCCTATAAATCCATTACAAATCCATACCAAGATATTACAAGGAGGAACTAAATTCCTTTTCAAATATATTTCCCTAGATTAAAATATCCTCAACCAAAACTTAAAGTTGAGGCCCCTCCTCAACAAATCACTAATGTGCCTATAAATGTAGTCTTGGAAACTAAGGATATATTTAGATAAAAAGAAGTTGAAGAAGAGAATGAATCAAAAAATCCAAAAATTTAAGAATGTGGAATTGAAGAACCTAGTGGTGACTCCATAAACACATTTATAGAATATGATTAAGACAAAGATGACTATGAAGAGAGTGTAAGGGATATGAATAGTCAATCCTTTACAATTTTTACTAGAGCCCAAAATCATAAAAAGTAGTCCAGTGACTCACAAGAGGAAACTCCAAAAGTTGTCTTCCCACAAAGAACTACCCCACCAGTACAAACAAAAGGAAAGAAAACACTAGTAGGTAGTTCATCTAATGTCAATGCTTCTCAACCTATTAAGACTCTTAGCTATTTTCCTACTTTTGAAATAATTAATCATTTCAATAAAACCAAAATTTAGATGTCACAAGCTAGGTATTTGAGAACATACCTATAGTATTTGTATAGGTTAGTTTATTTCATTAAAGACAAAACTCCAAATGCTAAAAAGGTCAATTTCAAAGGAATCATAAATAACCTTATTTCTTCCAATCAATTCAACTCCCTAGCCATAAATACTTATAAATTCAATAAAGTTGACCCATTCTACATTTACTTATTCCTAAAGGGATGCAAATTTAGTAATTGTATCATCGACATGGAGGCCTTAGACAATATTGTGCTGGCCAAAGTTATTCATGATCTTGGCCTAACTTTTACTAAAACCTTTAGGTTATTCTCATTGGATAGATTAAGGACACACAAGTGGATTTTTTACTTTCCTCAAAATTGAATCAAAATTAATATTTTGGTCACAAACATTTTAAAATATTATGGTATTCTTTTGGGTATAAATTTTTCCAAAGAATTGGGTGATGAAATCCAATTAGATTTATCACATGCTATGATTTTGGTTAAAGGAGTCAAACAACATCTAAATATTGAATTGAAAATAAAGTACACAATGCAAAATTTTGATGATTCTAGAGTAGATATTTTGGAAGATGCAGGTATTGGTAATTATATTTTAGTAATAGAGAAAGATATAGAGTTATCAAAAATAATGCAACAAATATGATTTATGTTTGGATGATGGAGTTTGATGGTAGTTTTTCATCAATAATTTCAGATGTAGGAGTGATCTTGATATCTCCATATAAGGAAAATTTTCCTTTTTCCTATAAGTTTTAGTTTTATTTTACCAACAATACAACTAAATATGAATCACTTTTATAGGGATTCCAAGCAACAGAAGAGATGGGAATTAGGAATTTGAAAGTCTTGTGTGATGTTGAACTCATTGTAAAGTAGGTTAAAAGATAATATCAAGTCAAGAATGATTTTCTAAGACATTATAAGAATAAATTATAGGATAACATATAAATCTTTGGTGCTTTCTCTATCAATACAATTCCTCATGAATATAAATCCAAGTCTAACGCTTTGGTAGTATAAGCTTCTTTGATGATTTCCCACACAAATATTAGTACAAAAAATATATAATTAAACTAATATATAGATTAAGTATTTGAGACAATGCAAATAATTGTCAAGTTTTCAGTGATGATCAATAGATTATTTAATTCCTTAAGAAAGTGGACATATTCAAAAATTTGTACTTTGAAGGTAGTGATTCTTCATACAATGAATTTTTAGTTCATACATTTAAAGAGGGAATCAATGATAAATAGGATGAAGAAGGTGTTATCAAGTTGAAAGGAAATAAAATTCCTATAGGCCTGGTCGCTTTAGAAGAATTGTTTGATAAACATGATAGATTTGTAAAGAGTAAAATGCAAAAAGGAAATATTGATTCTACCAACTATAAAAAAGTAAATAATAGTTCAGAGGAACATCCTAGGTTCATCAATATTGAAAAATGTTTCTCACCCAAATAAAAATAGAAGTTTTTTAGCCTTATCCATAAGTATATTGATATACTTGTGTATTGATAGGTAGACCTTAAGTATTTTCATCCTAGGAGAAATGCAACATACAGTTCCTCTAAATCCTGATGCAAAACCTTTCAAACAAAAACTAAAGAAATATAATCCTAAAATAATAGGAATGATTCTTACTAAAGTGTAAAATATTCTTGATGTTTTCATTATCTTTCCTATCCACTATTCAACTTTGGTAGCTAACATAATACCAGTTTATAAGAAGAATGGTAAGATGAGAATCTATGTCAATTTCAAAAACCTCAATCAAGCATCCATCAAAGACAATTATCCACTTTCAGTCATGGATCAAGTCCTCTAGGTATTAATAGGTGATGAGATGTTTTATATGCTTCATGGTTTTTCAAGATACAACCAAATTGAGGTTAACAAGCAAGATCAACACAAAATGGATTTCATAACACCTTATGGAAATTTTTCATATGAGTAAATACCATTCAGATTTATCAATGTAGGGCCTAATTTTTAGAGGGTAATATACCTAGCATTCATAGAATTGAATAATGAAATGACTATAGTATATATTGATGACCTGATAGTTTTCTCAAATAAGTGAGAAGATGACAATGCACATTTGGAGAGATTTTTTGAAAAGTGTCATTTACATGGAATCTCTTTTAATCCTAAGAAATTTTTATTTAGAGTGACTGAAGGCAAAATCCTAGCTCATATTATTTTGAAATAAGGAATAAGAATTGATCCGTAAAGGTTTAAATTGATTCGATAACTTTCCCTACCTAAAAGTAAACTAGGAGTGCATTACTTCTTTGAGAAAGTAAATTTTTTGAGGAGGTTTATTCTTGATTTTGTTGAGCTCACTAGACATATTACATATATGATGAAAGGAAAACTTTCTTTCAAGAGGAAAAATCAAGGTAAAGAAGAGTTTGAAAAGATAAAGACTACTATTGCTCATGCACTAATATTAGTTTGTCTTAATTTTAAGAAATAATTTATTATTTATTGCTACAATTTATAACATACACTCTCATAACTATTGATTAGAAAAATAATTCAGGTATCAAGTCCCTAATTTCCTTCATGAATTATAATCTTAAGGAATATGAATTTAAATATTCTCATAAGGAAAAACATAACTATACAGTATTGAAAGTAATAAAATAATTTAGGTACTACATATTTCATTCACATTCTATGGTAATGGTACTGAGTACAATAGTCAAATCCATTTTGACCTAATAGGAGCCTATCTATAAATGAGGGAATTAAATAACAAAAGTTCAATAGTATGATCTAAAAATAAAACCTACAAAACTAGTTTGAGGAAAAGGACTATGTTAACTCATGGAAGAATAAGGAAATATTCAATCAAGGTCTTCGATGGTTTCAGATGAACAAGAGGATCAAGAGATTCCTTTGATATTTTTTGTCAATTCAAATAATGAATGGTTTTATAACATTTATTTCTCCCTAACATATAGAGAATTTCCTTCACACTTAAATGTGAAACAATGTATAAAAATCAAATTTCAAGATAATAGTTTACATGACTAGGTATATTGGGTAGATCTTGTACTCTTATTGGTGAAACTCATTTAGGGTCTAGGTCAGCTTTTGGCCAACCTAACCCATGACCTAGTGAGTTTTTATCAATAATGATACTAGGTCAATTACTTTAACCCTATCAGCCAAAAATTTCAAAAGGTATTAGGGTTAAATCCACATATATATAATATAATTTCACCATTATTTAGAAAAGAGAAGAAGGAAGATATATTATGCATATGCTTATCTCCCATTCTACTTGAAGTGCAAGCTTAGGGTTTCATAATTTATTTGGAGATACAAATCTTGTCTTATGGACAAGTCTTTTTTATGCATTTATAGGTTACGTATCCTATATATAATTTATCATTTTCATCCTTACATACCACAACAACCTCTTGAAAATCACCTTAGCCAAGGGAGAGGTTGAGGCTGTATGGGTTCATCTTCAAAGATTAGTATTCATAACTTTGTTCCTCCTTTGTAAGAGTAGATAGATATGCATTTTAACTTATGTTCCATGTAATAACATTTTTTATAAATTAAGGTTGAGTATATGTCTCCTATGCATGTTTATTTTTACTATTTATTACCCCCATTTTATGCCACAATCTTTGGTGAGCACTAGATTTGATTTTTTTCTTTACTTGTTATTAGTTTAGTGAATATGAAAACATAAGATTTAGTTAGGGTTATTATATGGTTTTGATTGACTGGAGGCTTTAGAACCCTCCTTAATGATTTTATTATAGTAAGAGATCCCCTAATTGGGTCTATTAGATACACATATTGGTCATGTTCCTAATTATCTAATATATCCCCAATCAGAAGTGTAAGTAGGATTTATCTTCTCCAAGATAGGATTGATTTATAAATATAATGTATTTATGATTGCATACATCCTGGTGAACCCTACATGAATCTAACCCTTGTAGGTTTTCTTGATATTAGGTCGACAAAGTTGGTATAATTTTTAACTTCTATGCATAGGTTTAACACACAATTGTATAAAAAATAACTCTATTATTTATATGCAAGTATTCATTAGATATAGGTTATTAGGTCAAACATGTTGACATAGTACTCTTATTCAATTTAAAACAACAAACTAGGTTGAACAGGTCAACATTATATTCCAAACAACTTCTAGATAACATACTAGGTCAATAATCCTAGTATAATCATCTTAATAGGTTTTAGCAAATAGGTAATTATAGAATTAGGTTGACTCAATTAACACAATTGGAATAATTTAAAAGAAACATTCAATGTACTTCAACATAACTTTCATAGTCCTCAGCATCTTCCAACCCAACAGGGTTCCTTTCTTTCTCTTTCTCTTTCAATTTAGTTCTTCCTTATAGTTCTATATTTTAAATTTTATAGTCTTTAAAACTACCAAAATATAATAAACTAGGTCGACCTAGTTGACCTAGTTCTATATTCTCTTTTCTATCTAAAATATTAGGTATACCTGATCAACTTAGTCCTTAAGGACCCTTACTTTTATAGTATAGTAGATACATTGTCACCTCTATTCTATAATGTTTTCATACACTGTCATCTAAACTAACTCTATAATATGTTTCAAATTGGAAATTAACAATTATATGCTACTAATTACTTCACATTTTCACTTTCAGTTGTTTCCATGCTTAGACTATCTCACAAAGTCTAATTAGGTAGTTTTTTAATATACCATTTAGTTGAACTATTTTTCTCTTTTTACACACACTACCAAATCACATAATTTAAAAATGCATTTAAACATTTGTCTACCCAAGGCCTACCAACTTATATTTCATCACCAATGGGGAAGCCAAATTAGTTTTCTAGCTAAGTATAAACACATGGTTAATGTTATATATTATCAAAGCACCTGACACCATTATTGTTATGGGATTGTGAAATGAGGGGGTAGGCCCAAATACCAAGCCAGTACCATTGCCAACATAGATCCCTTTCAACCTAAACATCCTAAAACCATCTATAGATTGATTTTTAGTTCCTTACTTTCATCAAAATTCCCTATCACACTTTAAATAACACTTTAAAATCTAGAAACATTTAGGATAACCACTTAACATTTACTTTTCAAGTTGATTTCTTGCTCTTTGCTCATTGTATGTTATATTGCAAAAACTTGCATTAGCTAGTGTTGGTGCAAGGTTTTGTGTTATGTCCCTCAATTGGATCATTCTCATGGACCCCAATTAATTATATTTTTACTTAAATTTATTACTTTAAATTAAATTTCAAAAAAAAATCCTATTTTCACTACACTATCATTATGTTCGACATAGTCTCTTACAGAGTGTCTGTTTCCCCTACCTGTAGTATTGAGTCAACCTAGTCAACCTAGTATTCATTTCTACCTTTCAAGATACAGTAATAAGTCAACCCTATTGAATTTTTAACCTTATCAAGATATTTTATATCTTAGGTTATAGTACTAGGTTGACCATGTCAACTCTATATCCTTGTTAACTCAATTTTTAGACCTTGTTTCTAGTACTAGGTCAACCCAGTCAACTCTATAATCTTATCTATCCATTCCTATCACCTTGATTTTGCATCAAATTTGCCTTACCTAATATCTCTCCTTCATCATGAAATTTATTTTTTAAGATAAAACTAAGTTGAATTAAACATATATGATGAGTCTTACCAACCCTAATAGGTTATCCCATAAGCAGCTTGTGGCTCCTATCCTAGAAGTAAGCAATGTTCATATAGCCACTCGCACTACAAATTATGGGACTCCTCATTCTTATTAACTTTGTAATCATATATTCTCACTTAAAGATCAAATTGAGTTAGAGTATATAATAGAAATACTCTTTTCCATAAATGAGTTTCCTCAACATCAAGGAATGGATCCTTCTACTATATACCATCTCATGATAAGTGGTTAAGTTGAGGAACCTCATCCACCTTCTCCCATGTTCTCACATGGATTTGGAGATACTAGATTCTTTGGTTCCTAGCCTCTTCCCTCTATTTTAACCCCTTATCATTCCATGACTTATTCCTCTTTAACTTCCTCTACCTCCATGCCTAGTATCTCTACTAACATGGCAGGTTACACATCTAGTGAGCCTCTTCCTAGACCCACTCTTCTCAATTATTCAACTAGTGCATCATTTGATACCCATGGTAATCATTACTCTAGTGATGCTTCTTCTCATCCCTCTACTAGTCCATCTTTTTCCATGTAAGCAAATTACGCCACTAGTGCCTCACTAATAATTATTCTTAAGGTCCCACTAACACTCATAGTGGTACCCAAGCCACTACTTCCAATTCAAATGATTCAAACATTGATACAACTCAAACCCATCAACTCATATTACAAACTCTTAATCAAATGAATGTTTTTCAAGATAAAAATGAAATCAAATGATTCAAATGCAAAATCACCTTATCCATCTTCAAACCCACCCTCAATAGATTCCATGGAGCATGCATAACCAAACTGTTCCCCCAACTCCTCTTAGGTATTCCCATGGTAATATTATCCCTCAACCTCCTCTCATTAATAAAACAATTAAGAATATTCAAAATGAACCTCTTACATCTCAAATTGCTAATATCTATATAGAAGGTATCACCCATACCATTTCTTACAATGGATCAAGTAATCCTACTCTTCATTTAAAAACATTTATAAATCTATATAAAGACTAGGTAAAATTAAACACATTTGTTACTACAAAACTATTAGAAAAAAATATCATGGGTGATGATTTAGATTGGTATAACCAACTTAAATCTCATTCCATTAATAGCTTGGAAAATTTAGTCAATTCTCTCATCCAAGAGTTCCAAACTAATGATCTCCCTGAGAATACCTTGGCCCATTTTGTAAATTGTAAGCAACTTGAAATTGAAACTACATAATATTTTGTTAAATGATGGAAGACATTGTCTAAAAAATGTAAACATAACATGTAATATTATAACCTCTTTCATCTCTATACCAATGCTCTTTTTCTCAAGTTATAATATTGGGTCCAAAATCTCTTTCCACATACTTTGGAGGATTCTATTGACCAAGATAAGCATCAAGATTTCCTTATGCATAAATTTGAGCCATCCTAACCTTCCATGGGTACTTGTATGTTACTCAAGAATAATAATAATCATGCTACAAATGATGGTGTCATTGACTCTTATGATACCATTCACACTATTCAAGATATTGTTCCTGACAAAAATTTAAAACAAACTTCCCTTCCCAACCACATCACCAATCCTCATTTATATTCAACTAACAACATCAATATTCATAAAACTTTATCCCTTATGTAATTATAAAAATGTCTCCCAAGGCCTCTCCCATGAGAACTTGATCCCACTCATCCCATGAAATCTTGGTATGATCCTAATATATTTTGTTGGTTTCATGCTAGTTGGGGTCATTCTCATGAGACCTATAGGCAGCTTCATAAGTTGGCAATGTATTTCCTTCTTGGGCCTAATTTTTATCATGATTCTATCATTCATCAGTGCCAACAAGCCTATGGCATTGATTTCAAATCCCATGAAACACATACTAAATATCAAGATTTAAATCAGGCTAATGCTCATTTGGCCATCTATAAAGATCCTCTTCCAAATCACCAAGATAACAAAGATAAGACTTCCCCTTCTACCAATAATGTTGATAGTATTCTTGACCAAATTATTGAAGAGAATGTGGTAAATATGAATAATATGTGAATGGTGGTTACTTTCATTAATCCTCAACCCATCTACATACCTCCATTATCATGCACATTTCATGTTATTCAAGATTCATCTCCAAATCACTTAAATCAGTTGGGTCAAGATGACCTTATATATTTTTATGAACCAATTACAAATACTCTTTTGAATAACACTTCTCATACTATTTCTACCATCCCTCCATCATATTTACCTATCACTAATTATACTTAAAATTATATCAACACTTAATCTAACAATTGTCAAACCACACCTATATCAACTGCTCCATCTTCTCAACATAATCTACAAACTTATCCTTAAATTAACCCTTATGCCTCTTATTAACATAAATTCACGTGTACTTCAGCTCCTCCTTTTGAGTACCTTCATCATAACTATGCACATCTTTCTAATAATCTTCTTATGGGTTATGATGAATGGGATCCTATATCGAAACTCACTAAACTCCCATCCCAGATCCCATTTCTCAAACTTATGAGGACCTCTCCATATCATCATAACCATATTATGAAAATTTGTTATAAATTAACATACCTCATCCTCCCTTAGTAGGTCATGAAGCCACCTTATTTGGATCAAAAGATAACATTTTATGATAGTACGAAGAGATGTCCATACATGTTAATAAAAAAATTGACACTTCTCTTTCCCTCAAATTCCCCATTACTTCCATGATCCCCGGTGAGATCATGATTCATGTGAATGATCATCCTTTATTAATTAGTGTCCAAATTGGTGATATCCAAGTCAATCATGCTTTGATTGATGAGGGTTACATCACTTGTGTTGCCTCTATCAATTTTATCAAAACTCTTAGATATTCTAAATGTAATCTTAAATCCACATGTATCACATGTCAAGGCTATGCCCAAAGGTAAATGCCTCCTTTAGGTTGTGTGTGGCTCCCCATTATTGTCCCACATATCACTGTTCATGTAAAGGTGATAATCTTCAATTTTCATCTATCATTTAACATTTTGCATGGTAGGATATAGACTCATCGCATGAGATAAATTGCCTCTTTCACTTGCCAATGCATAAAGTTTCCTCACAATGGATCCATATACAAGATTCAAGGTGACACTAATCCTTAAAATTTTGAATAATTCAAAGACCATGGTGTATTCAAAATTCCTACTCTAGAACCCTTACCAATAATTCCATTTCATGAATCTAAATGGTTTAACTTTCCTATCAATTTCACCCAAGGTTACAATGGTCATCCCAAACTCATTGGGAATATACCCCCTAACCTCTTAGATTCTAATGACAATGAGCCTAATGAGATAAATCTCAAGATTAAAAATTAATATCTCTCACCTCATCTCTTCTCTCAGCTTCCTTCTTCTTTGTAACCTCATTCTCGTCAACTACCTTATGATGACATCCCCGTTGTCTTAACTAAGACTCGACATTACATTCATCATACCACATTGGATGATAAGGTCATCCATACTTATGCCATTGATATTATTGCACTTGATTATGATGATGACTATAACTTAGATGATCCATTTTTAGGAATTCTCTTTCAAGCTCGAGATGCTAAGATTGTTTTTTATTGTTCCTCTTTGTTTGAATATTTTAGTATATCTTCTCTTACTCCATCTTATATTTTTCCTAATTTTAGTATTTTTCCTCTTTATCATAGGGTAAAGATGGTGTAAACACCTCAAATTTTTGAGGAACATCATAGGAGTATGCTTATGGATCATGCTATGACTGATCCTTATTGCTTTACTATATACCACAAACCCTTTATCCTATTTATCCCTGAGATGCATGTGTCTATCCTTCAGCCTTCTGTAAACCTTACCGATCCCTCAGTAGAGCCCAATTCAAATCCCATTCCCACTCGCTCTATATTTGAGTCTCTTCCTTTTTTTAATCCTATCTCTCCCTAATTCGAGTCTTGACCAATATCTATACTAAACCCACATTCTCTTGGTGATCATTTTCTCCCTTTACAACAGCTAGATCCTTCACCCACCAATTGGGTTAGCCTTATTATGAGATTTATAAAGTTGTAAATCACTAGAATAGATATTGTTACATATAAAAAACTCTCTTATCCTTTTTTACACCTCCTCTTATGAGTACACCTATTAAGACTACTCACATGCATATTTTTTGCTTCCACAACATAAATATCCATTCATCTATGCATTATCAAAAGTTATGACAATATATCAACACCTTGCATCCACCAATCCTTAGCCTTCAAAGAAGGCTATACCTCCCCCAAAAGTATTACCTAAATATATTCCTAAGCATGGATAAGTATATTTTATTTAGCACCAATGTGGCACACATCACACTGTTCATTACCACATCCTTCAATAGCATCTCAAGGATCACCTCCTAATTCTTCCTACACCTTCTACCATTCCTCCCTCATGTCATTATCATAATAAGGCTCCCCATTATTCCTTGATGGTTCCACCTCCTATGGTTCCATCTACTCTTTTGGTTCCTTCTCCACCTACTATTCCTCCACCTATGAGTCCCTCAACTGTGGACCTTTCCTCCCCTATGGATCCTTTTCTACTTGTGAGTCCCTCACGTGTGGTACATTCCTGACTAATGACCCCTTAATATCCTATATAAACCACTCCCATGCATTCTCCCAAGGATACCCTAAATGAGAAACCTCATCAACATGATTCTTCAAGAATTCCTACATTTTCCATCGAGGATATTGACGTGAAGTATTTTATCAACTTTCATAGAAGATCGAAGAGACATTATTTGTAGTTCACATTTTACTTTATTAAGACTTATCTAATGTTATGGATAATGTGTCTGGATAAATATATCAATACTTATAAACACATACATGGTGTTCTTACATTTTCATTTGGATTGGATGTGTGCTCTAACTTTACATTTTTCTAATTTATATCATTTGACATTGTGTCAAATTCTCATCTATCTTACATGGTGACTTTGGTTTCACACTTTATATTGCTTATGATGTCATTATGTTCCCTTATGGATTTCATTTTCCTCATTAAATTTTCTTTTCTTCTTGAGATATTTTTCTTGTGATTACTTTATTTTTTCATGATTGTTTACTCTCTTATCTCTATACACATGGATAATAATTCTTATGACTTGGTTATACAAACCTTGCTCCCTTTAGTCATTCCTTATTTACCATGTGATCAATTAGAAAATAATGCATCTCATTATAATCTCCATTTACTGGTCCATTTTGGATCTACCTTTATTCCCTTTCATAAACTAAACATACACATGGTTGAGACCTGGGATAACATGTTGGTTCATAGTTAAGACTAAGTGTTCTATTCAATCTTATCTTTGGATATTTATATTCTTTTATCCAAAGCTTAAATCTCATTTGTGTGTATCATTTTATATCTCATGATTGGTCATTTCAGGTTCGTATGGAGGAGGAATCTTAAAAGCCATAAAAATATTCAAAATTCAAATCATTTAATAAAAGGCAATGATCGACAAGGCAACATTCAAAATTATCAAAAGTCAAATCACACTAAAATATGTGATTCAAATCACATATCCTTCTTCTAATCTAAGCTTAAACTCCATAATTGGCCTCACAATAGAGACAAGGTCCATTTGGGTGTGGTAGGATAGTATATTATAAAAGTAAAATAAAAAATCTTTTAGTGCTACCTACTTTCTCACACAAGTACCCAATCTTTGTAGTAGATCGATGGCTTTGTAAGGGGTCTTGAAGAATGGGGAAAACATCATGAGAAGGTAGCTCCATTTTACTTTTCTTGGTAAAAAAACTACCTACATGAGTTAATCTTAGTAGCACACTTATTTTCCTACACAAATTTATGTCTATAGTGAATATGTATCCTCTATATATTGATGGTCACTAGTCACTTAGTGTATATTTATGTCCTTAGTATGCCTCATGTCTCCTAAGGTCTTCTCATAAAATGCCTATGTTGTTATTTTTACATTCCCTTTTTCACTCTATATAATCCTAATATTTCCCCTTGAGAAATATTTTTTTAATTCACTAATCACTTCCCCTAGGGATTCCATTTTTGAGTTGCATCGTAAGACCATGGATAGGACTTGTCCTTCCTCAAAAATTACCAAAATTTCACAATACCATTCCAAACATACCTTTTTACCATATTTTCACATTATTTCCATCTCATTGGTGTTCCCTTTGTGATTTACAGTGTAAGACCATGGATAGGACCTTGCCTTCCTCATAAAATTTTCCAATATCCAAGTCATAACAAAATTACATGTGTTAAATATGAGATTAGATGTGATTGATTATGATTTAAACATCATTGACATGCTTCCCATCTTGATTTAGTATATTTTATGAATAATTCATTAATATTTCACTTTTATCTTCTTATTTTCTTATTTCCTGTAAGAATCCAACCATTTTCTTAAGTTTTTCATACTTACTAACTTGAATTAGTGTGATTAATTAAGACCATTTTTTTCCAAAATTTGTTTCTCTTTTATAGTTCCCAACATGATTTAGTATGATTGATTGAATTGATTAAATTGTTTTTATACCATTACTCTTTTACATACTTTCCATTTTATTAAATTATTTTTCATACTTCCCAATGTGATTTAGTGTGATTTTACTTGTTTTAATTTGGTGTCAATCTTTTTTATGGTTTAAAAACATTTTTTCCCCTATTGTCTACCACTCTTTGTTTTTTTATATTTAGTCATATTTTTATATTACACATTTCCCAACATGACATAGTGTGAAATACACTTGTTTTTGATTAATTATACATTGCCAAGTTTTTTTTTCCTATTTCTTTTTAACCATGCATGTGTCCTACATAATGCTATAAAATAAAACACAACACACATATTTCCTATAACATATACAATGCAAGAAAAATACATGTGGTAGAAATAAATATATCCATGAATCCACAACCACAACCATAATTCAAACACATAAGATCAACATCTAACTATCAAACTAAGCTATATATATCATGTGTTTTTAATAAAAAATACAAAAACACATCACTCCATCTCTAAGGCTAGGCTCTATCATGTCTATCTTATGGCCTAGACATGCTACCCATTGATGCCTCAGATATTCCCCTTTGAATAGTATGTTGTAAAGAAATTATATGAGATATCAAGCTTTCTACCTATCTCTATAGGTTTGCCACCTAGGCATGTACCTGTCCTAACTAAATAGTGGTAGACAAATGCACAAATCTCTCCTAAGCCAAGGCCTACCATGATTGTACCTCTCCTGATCCAACCCCTACTAGTGGTTATATCCCATCTCTACATGCCTATAATTACCTCATGGCATCCCTTGGTAGTCTAAACTAGCTCACCTGAGTAAGGGTAAATGGTATAATGGGATCATCCAATGTGGTAGGATTGTATGGCATCATTGCATTATCCAAAATGTCATAGATTACTTCCCTCATTAGGGATCCCTATTTGGTCTCATCCTCATCTATAGGACCTATAAACTAGATAGATATTAGATTACACATATATATCAAAATTTATATATCTATAATATATTAATCAAATCTTATATAACTAGTATTCTATTTTAAAAAAATAAAAATTACAACCATTTATTACCTATCCTAATATAACCAAGCACCATCTCCCTATCTACTCAACAATCGATCATGATCTCTCCATTGGTTCATCCTCTGAGTACCTTATTCATGAAATACCTCCTAATCAACATAAACCCTAGGGTCACTACCTATGCTTATCTCTAGCCTCACTCAGTGGTACCTTTATAGACTAAGTCAACTCTTTCATTTTCTCCCCTTATTACTAAGTTTACAATTTGGATTAATCAACTAAGTCAGCCAAGGGGTACTAAGTCATCCATATTCTTTAATCAACTAAGTTGACCTATACTACTAAGTCAACCATGTTAAAACCTTATTTTCAACCTACTAGGTCAACTGGGTCAACCTAATTATTTCAAACTACTAACCTTTTGACTTTTTGTAATAAATGCCTTCAATACTTATTTATTTGATCCCTTTTAAATCTAGTTCCCCATTTGACCTCTAGTTCCCTTAGTAATTTCCTAGGGTTCATTTCAGTTTCTAAAATTGTTCTAATTTTCAAATTTCTATAAAACACTTAATTTCCAATAAAATACCCAAAATACATTTGAAATTCTTAGTTGCCTACCTATTTTTCACCTATTACAACCACTAGGTTTCCTCCTCATCTCAACTGTTATCTCCTCACCATCTTGGCTCTTTTAACATTTTATAGGTCTTTCAAGGTTCTATTTTTCTCTCATAATAGTCAAACAATATAAAATGGCTTCATTTTCACCCTATGTAAAGTTACTATTCACAATTATTTACCTTTCAAATATTTACCATCAAATTCCTTATTTTGATCATATCTTTTTTTTACTCACTCATTTTTTGAACCATAAAAATTTCTAGAATCATGATTTCATATAAAATCTTTTCCACTACTATATGCTATATTTCAAAAAAATTGATTCTTTTCTCTTTTTGCACTAATCTCTACAAGTTCACCTAATGTTCCTCACATTGGATGCCTTAAGATATCTCTTAGTCTCCTTATTTATCTACAACACTAAGGAATGTAAAGGTATGCACTTTTCAATTCTATCCTTTCATTTATCTTATTTTATCCTTACTACATTTTATTTAGCATCAACATTATGTGTCATCATGTTCTATTCCCAAAGCACCATCCCATTTTACACTTATGTGACATGTGATGAGCTTAGAGTGGGGCATATGTATAACATAATATTTTCAAACTTTTATCAATTAATAATTCTCTTTATCTTGTAGGAACACATCAAGTTTCAATCTCTTTGAGTGCATGTCTTAATGGGTGTACCGGAAAAAGGGTGGCCAGACCATTGATGCTTCATACGATTGTTGTCTCTTTTATCACATGTTATCTACACACTTGTCTCTTAAAAAACATTTACGTAAGCTTGTTCTTCTTTCTTGTACACTCCTCCAATCATTTTCCATTTTTAGTACCCCTTTTCTTAACCTAAAACCCCTTTCAATAGTTTACAAGACTAGGTCAACTAAGTTGACCTTGTACTCTTATTGGTGAAACTCATTTAGGGTCTAGGTCAGCTCTTGGATAACCTAGCCTATGACCTAGTGAGTTTTTATCAATAATGATACTAGTTCAACAAGGTCAACCCTATTGGTCAAAACTTTTGGAAGGCTTAGGGTGAAATCCACCTATATATACAAGAAAATTTTTCCATTATTTAGAGAAGAGAAGAATGAGTAAGATATATTATGCATATGCTTATCCACCATTATACTTGAGGAGAAAGCTTAGGGTTTCATAGTTTCTTTGGAGATATGGAACTTTTCTTATGGATAAGTCTTTTATATGTATTGATAGGTTGTGTAGCCTAAAGCTAATTTAGCATTGTCATCCTTACATACCACAACAACCTATTATTAATCACCTTGGCCAAGGGAGAGATTGAGGCTCAATGGATTCATCCTCAAATAAAAGTATTCCTAACTTTACTCCTTCTTTGTAAGAGTAAATAGATATGTATTTGTACTTCTCTTCCATGCATTAGGATTTTGTATACATTGACATGAGTATATGTATATATGTGTGTTTACTTTTATTATTTATTACCCCCACTTTGTTCCAAAAGATTTGGAGAGCACTAGATTAGATTTCTTTGATTTAGCTGTTATTAGTTTAGTGAATATGAAAACATATGACTTAGTTAAGGTTATTGCATGGTTTTTCTTGATTGGAGGCTTTGGAACCTTCTCCAGTGATCTTATTGTAGTAATATATCCCCTATTTAGGTCTATCAAATCCACATATTGATCATGTTCCTGATTATCTAATGTATCCCAAATTATAACTTTAATTAAGATATATCCTCTTTAAGTTAGGATTGATTTATAGATATGATCTATTTCTGATTAAATATATTTTCTATCTTAAATAATCCTTGCCATTTTGCCTAATTAAGTTGGTTAATAACTCCTTATCCAAATGAGTTGTTGCTACATAAATATTATTATTCACCTTCAAGATTCTCTCATTTCAAATTGTGGTTTGCCTTTGAATTGAATCATTATGCGGATGCTAGTCTTTCATAAATGAGAATATCATATTCACTTAGTGGTATTTAAGAGTTAATCATAGAGGATATAAAATACACTTCTCTATTCATATTTTAATTTATGTAAAAACACATAACTAAAATTCCCTCCCATACAATATCTTTTTATATATGTGATAACACCTATCAGGTTGAGTACTTGATACTTGAATACACTTTATTTTGATATGTGATAACATCTATTAGGGCGAGTACCTAACTCTCGCATACACTATATTTTAACATGTGACAACTCTTTGAAGGCTTGAGGACCCATCCCTTTTATTGAAGATCATATTTTTTTCAAATCTATCAAAGTTGTTGTTGAAGACTCTATTATCTAATGGATAAAATGTTAGCCTAAGAAATTAGATAATTCAAATTCTTTTCATTCTTTATAGTTCAAAATCCCAATCAAATCTAGTTGTTCTCATAGTTTTTGAAAAAATAAAAAATAGTCAAAATATAATTTTTACTAATGGATAAATTTGACCTGAGTGTGAAACCATAAAAAATTTGAGAAATTAAAAAATAATAATTAATTAAATTAAATTTATTAATTTAAAATTCATAGGCAAATTGATTTTTCATCCTAAACTATTTTAAAATGCATTTGTGCCTCCCCTGAAAAAAGTCATTAACATTTCATGCAATTTGAAAAATCCGTTTAACTTTTTATAAGTTGTGTAAATTCATGTTACTTTTACCAAAGTTTCATAAATTGCAATTTCCTTTTTCAACTCCATGTAATTTCCAAAATTGATTTGCAATTTTGTGTCATTTGTAAATTCATTTTCGTCCCCATGTAATTTACAAATTTTTTTTGCGGTTTCATTCAATTTAAAAATCCACTTTGTGATTTTGTACAAGTTGAAATTTTATTTTTCATTTCCCCTTTCCATGTAATTCTAAATTTTATTTTTGAAAATCATGCAAATTGAAGTTGTACTTCCCCAAGTTGTGCAAATGTTGGAAATATTGTCATTGATGTCAAAGGTTTAGTATTATTGGTGATAAAGGCCCCATTGCATTTAATGTTATTTATCTTGGCTAATATGAGTTAATATTTATTTAATATTAATGAATATATTTTTGGTTGCATATGAGACAAAATAAGGGCCCATGGAGAAGTCGAAGAGTCACGGGATAAAGACAAAAGAAGGATGGGACGCATTTTCCCATGAAGAGTCATCTTGGGGAATACCAAGAGTCACCAAGTGAAGACAAAAGAGTAAAGGGAAAATTTATCATGAAGGGACACTTTAAGGAATACAAAAATTCACCAAAGATAAGGACAAAAGTGGGAAAGACGTTTTTGGTCATGAAGGGTCACCACATGACTTTTCAAATGCTTGGATATGAAGGGTCATCCAAGATTGGTGCCATTTTCCATGAGAATTGAAAGGTCACAAAGGGGGAAGGCCAAAGGTCATTTGAAAAGCTATAAATAAAGGCTTGAGTAGCCATTTGTAATGTGGATGTGAGAGGTTGATTTGATATTGTAATATCTAGCTAAGAAGAGAAATTGTGAGAGATGAATATGATTTGTATTTGTTATATCTAGCTTAGAAGAGCAAATGTGAGAGAAAGAGGAAGGAGATGTTGTATTGATCTATCATTTGTTGAGATAGAAACATTAAGAGATAGGTGTGTGGTATACACAAAGGGGTTGGTGCTCCTATGGGTTGGTGATCATGAATTGTTGCTTGGCAAAGGGGTTGGTGCTCACGAATAGGTGTTGGGTTGGTGCTTGGCAAAGGGGTTTGAAGCTCTTGTGGGTTGGTGCTCACAAATTATATCTAAGGTTTGTACTTGGAAAAGGGGTATGGTGCTCCTATGGGGTTGTTCTCACGAATATATTTGAGATTGATTCTCTATGGTTTTTCCCACATTGGGTTCCCACGTTATATATGGTGTCTCTCTCTGTCTTGTGTGATGTTTATTGTTTGAGTTTTATTTCATATCTTGAATGATTGATTAGGTGGAATTTGGTTAAAGGAAAGATTTATAAGATATATAATATACTGATTCACCCCCCCTCTCAGTATATTTCGTGCTTAATAGCAAATGCAAAATAAAACTCCTTGAGTTGTATAAATGCAAACCTCCACATCATAATTATCTTTTTTAATGGTGTACATTGGTGTTGTAAATTCAACTCTCCTTTTTCAACTTGCATGCAATTTCATTTATTTCTTCCTCCAATCATGTAAATTTGGTTATTTTCATGGGCCATGTTAAATAAAAAGTATCTTCCCTTCTAAACTTTTTTTCAACCTGCAGTCTCAACTCTGGTAATTTTTATTAAAATAAAAATTGAATTTTCAATTATTCTTTTAGCCACTATCCACCAGAAGAAATTCACTAAAGATTATGAAAGGGGAACAAGCAAGTAATATATTAAAAAGGAGAAATAAAGTTATTTTAATTTATTTTTCAACCAAGAAGACGCTGTACAAAAGCATCTAGAAAAAATAAAGAAGAGAGATATTCAAATTCCAATAGGTAATTTCAATTTTATCCACCCAAGTGGAAATATAGTGCCAAACTTGAAGATAAATAATAATAGGTTTTTAAAAATCAATTTGTTTTGTCTTTATTCTACCAAAAATACACCATACAAATCCACAAAGAGGGGTTTTAAAAATAACAATCAAGGAATAGAATTTTTAATTATTTTGCATTTTCTAAGTGGCTGTGGGGTGATGCCAAAGATAAAATGGAATTTTTAAAATTCAAATTATTATTTCTATCCACCAAAATAAATTGTATAGCCAGTCATACGTCCCATGTAAGAGGTGAAAACTACACTTTTTTTATTTATCAAAATTTGCTTTTTTAAAAATTTTCTCCTTCTAGACTAGTTATATGACCTACTTAAAGGTAAATTTGGTATCTTAAAAAATCATTTTTGTATTTTTACTTGTGAATAAATGAGCCATAAAACCACTGTACGGCTAGACATATGCCCAAGAGGAGATGACATAAATAAAAAATTTGTTTTTAAGTTTTTATTTACCCAAAGTCAAATGGTACAACTGGCTGAGTAGAGGAAGATAATAAAAAAAGTGATAGAATTTTTAGACCAAAGTTGAATTGTAAGGATTTTGGAAAATAAGATATAAAATTGAAAAGAACATATTTCAGTCTATTTTTGTTTGCGAATGAAAAGTCACACAGCTATTTGGCACCCCTAAAAAGAGAAATTGAAATTTCAAAAGGCTACATCTCATGGAAGAAGTTAAGAGTTACTAAAATCAAAAAATATATATTTTTATGATGTTTTTATTTGCATAAAATAAAAATTAAAGTTTTAATTTTTTTCACCAGAAAATTGAAAAAATCATATTTCTTTTGGCAAGATAAAAGGGTTTAAATTTTGTCAAAATGAATTGGTAATTGATTTTTAATGTTTTGTCCAAATCAGAAATAGGGGATAATATTTTAAAATTGAAAATGAAAATTTCAAAATTTATTTTTAGTTCATTTCCATTTGTTGGGGAAGTTTGTCAAATAGAAATACAAAGAGATTGAAAAAAATGGTTGCAATTATGAAAGTTGGTCAAATAAAATTTTAAATTCTTATAGAACGTTAAAAAATTATAGAGTAATATAAATGAAAATAACTTTTGAGTATGGACTTATTTTATAATTAAATAACTTATTTTAGATTTAAGTTATTTAATTTCATCATTTTTGCAAATAAAGATATTTTCTACAAGTATTTTCCTATTGTCACTTTTCTTACAAAATTTGATGTCTTCATCCTCTACTCCAAAAAAGGTGACATCGAGTAAAGACAACAAAACCATGAAGTATCAATTTCAAGGTGTGAGGCCTCTTTCATCACTGGAGTCTAATGTTGAAAATATCATAGATATCAATTTAGGTCATATTGAGTTAGATGAGATTTGGGATAGGATGAATGCAATGCATGAGATATATTTTGGTCAAAGTATTTTTTATAATGGATTAGAATAAGTAGAATCATTCCCAATTTTAGTATAGTATCTTGAGCTAGTCTTGGTCGTGACAAATAACTATAACTTAGAGACAAAAGAAGTGAGAAATTCACATGGGGAATTGGTAGAAAGTTTTATTCCTAAGCACATTGAAAATGTTTTTCATCTTCCAGATCGTAAATCCTTTGTACACTAACTCCTGAGTCCTCTCAAAGATTTTGGGATGACAATAGTATTATGTGTGTTAAACAAGTCAACAATGCATGGTTGACTAAGCCAAAACATTCCTCTACATAACTTCCTAAAAATCTTGTAGGGCTCAATTTCAAAAATGAGATAAATGACATGATAACACTATTTCATAGGATAGTGTGAAGCCAAAAAATGAAGAAATTTAAAAAATGGATGTAAAGATTCATTTGTATCATCCTCTCTAATAAGCAACATATTAACTGGGAATAGTTTATCAATGATGTAATTCACAAATAACTAATTGGGGTGAAAGTCACGTCAAAGTTATATATGAATTTGTATCTCATTTACGATGTAGTGGGTCTAAGATATTTTTATGAATAAAATATAGTAGGTGATTTTAGGAAGGTAATGGTGTATTACTTATATCCCTAATTGGCTTGAAGGAAAATTCCCATCATTTCAAAATGGCGAATGATTGCTTTGATCATTTTGTCATTCAGTTATGTGAAAAGGATCTCTTCAACATGAGAATATTAGTAGTGGCCACCACATAGATAGCCATATGGGGAAATTGGTTTGTATAGATCCAACTTTCAGTTATTTAAGAATTAGTGGTTGTGAGGTTGGTCCTTATATGTTTCCATGATATGTTAGTGATAAGTGGGCATTTATGGAAGTGGTGAAACAACTTGTTGAAAAACATAAGTTATTAATAGGATAACATAAAATAGGGGTCAAATTTCCAATCTCAATTGGTAGGTATACTTGTCTATCAATGATAAATGCCAAGATAGTTGAAAAATATGTCTCTTAATAATCTAAAGATTTTTGAGGTCAGGTTTGCATTTAAGATTAGGGGCTTGATTGAGCATAATATTGGACCTTCATATAAACATCTCCCACATTTTGAGGACTATTAGATAGATTGTGATGATGAAAAAGTAGTAATGATTAGAGACTATTCATAGTTTACCATGAAATAAATAGTCAAATTTGGCATAATGAAAGTGACAAAGTAGTTGGTGGATGATTAGGTCACATTGGATCCCATCTTTGAAAGATAAAACATCATGTTAAAGCCATTTCCTGTAGTCCATTGGGATAATAAGGATTCTACTTCTCTAAAAAGTATAACAAGATCTTTACTTAATAGAACTCTTAGGTGTTTGAAGAGAAAAGGATTAGATGTTGGGAATGTTGATTTCACTACACCTCTTGGTGAAGATGAATTTGGTATATTCTACAAGAAACATGATGAATCAAAAAAGGTAGATGAAGCAAGTCCAAGTGTATAACCCCTGATGATAGAAGAGGTTCCTAAACTAAAATATCTTCAATAGGACCTTCAACCATAAAATTTATCTAGCTCAAAATAAAGGGGTTAGGTGAAAATGTATCTTATTATCCTAGTATTTCAATTCCTTAAGAGATACCTATTTATAGTTTCATGCATTCTCAAGAATTATAGATAATATGACCCAACAATTTTTGGCTTCAAATGATATGATGTTCCCTATGTCATCTAATTTCCCATTGTAAGATATCACTCATATCTCTTCATCTTCTCCCTATAATCTTGAATTGCCTCTTTTCTTCCCTCCAAAAAATCTTATTGATATAATCAATAAACAAAAAAAATTAGGAACATCTTTCCAAGGTGCCACAACTAATAAAACACCTTATTCAACTATATCTATGTTTGTTCCACTAGTCTCAACTTTTTTCCCACCTCTTTATTCAAGTACAACAATATCAGATTAGTTGTCCATGGTGGTGAAGAAGACAAGAAAAATTATTGAAATTGAGGAGATAGACTTTAGAACTCTAATAATTCCTTTCTCAAAGAGGCCAAATATAGAAAGAATAGTTTTTGAATGGTCATAGATGAAAAGGGAGAGAAGTATGTCAAAGTGGAATTTCATGCAGTCAAAAAAGATAAGTCAAAAATTAGAATTGAAGACTATCAAGTATCCATGGTTCATTTTGAAAAGTCTACTAAAGATGGTATGAATGGAGACATACATTTGGCAATTGACACCATTTTTTTTTTAAAAAGGATAAAAACAAAGCAATGAAGGATGAACTAAAAGAAAATGTAGAACAGTTAAATTCAATGATAAGAGATTGATTAGACTAATTCAACTAGATATTTCTTCATCAAGTCTTCATGTTGAGACATTAGAGAAAGTAAGAGAGGTAGGTCAAATGGGAAATGCAATGAAAGATTGGATTGAAAATATTATTGATCAAAGAACCTCAACAATTTTCTTTAGAATAATAATGGTCTTTGAAATTTGGTCATAATGTGAAAATATGATGACAAAGGAAAGTGGATGTATAGAAGATTAAAAAAATTGGAAATAATTCATTCCTAAGTTGTTTGAATTCTCAAAATTTACTTCTATTGACCTTATTGAAAAAGGAGTTATCAATAAGGAAGAAGTCATCTATTAGATTGAATTCCTCTGGGATACAAAAATAAGGATCCAATCTCTTCAAGAGTTCCTTCAAAAATTCAACAATGCAATGTCACTTTGAAGTGATTTGATGATGGAAATCAACACTGAGGTCAAAAGGTTGAATTGTCCTTTTGTCAATGACAAATATCAAAGTGGGAATCTGATTTCAATTGAAACTATGATTAAAGAATTAAAAGAGAAAATTCAAAAAATTGTCAATCCTACATTTACATTTGGTCATGAATAACTTCACCAGTTATCCATGTGCCAAGTGAATGTAGATAATCTTAACATTAATATAAATAGTCTCCAAAATAAACCTCAAGAAATTAAAGAGTTAGATTGCTTGATGGACATTGCCCATAGGTACATAGATGGACCAGATGAGGATTTGATAAAGGATTTTATCTAAAGATTTTATGGTTTTATGAAAGGGGAAAAAATATTAATGATGCATCAAGAAGAATGAGGAATTATTTTCAGTGCTTCTATGTTTTATTATCATGTTTATTTTTCACCTAATTTGTATTGTCACACTATATTTCCCCTTATAAATGTATGTTGTCATTTTAAAAATTATATTTGTAATTTTTAAAATTTTATTTTTTAGGTTGTGCAAATTGATAATGTGTTTTTGTAAGAAGTGCAAAAATTCTAAATGTTTTTTTCAAGTGGTGTTAAATTCTCAAAACATTTTTATACCATTTCAACTTATAATTTCTTTTTGATGTTTTTTCAACCCTGTAAAAAGGCAAAATAAGTGGTTTTTCACCATAACCACCCATTTTAGCCTATAAATACAAGTTATGCCTTTGTATTCAAGGTTTGAAATAGATAGATTTTTGGACAAATCTTTATAAAGTGATATCAAACATTCTACTCTTCAAAAATCAATACAAAGAGGTGTTCCTAAACTTTGTGTTAGTAATCTCTTTTAGATTATGTCTTTTTACTTAATTCCATGTATTTTATTCTCATTGATATTTTTATCAACTTTAAATAGTTAAGAATAATAAATTATATTTCAAAATTTCTATCTAGAATTGTGATTTATATTTCCAACATATGTGAAATCTCAATAGGAATAGAGGCAATATCTTTATTGTTTCTATTAGAAAATATAGAGGTTTATTCATTATTGTTATTATAGTTAAGTAGTTTTATAGTGTATGTTTCATATCCCTAAGAATATGATCATGTATTTTCATCCTATTGAATGAGAGAGATTCCTCCCTTTGAGAGTTAAATTTTCTCTCAACACTTTTGTCCAGTATTAGTTTCTAACTTGGTAAATTTATTGCCTAAAAATTCTCCCTTTTCTCTTTCTCTACACATTCCTTTATAAAAATTCCATTTTATACCTTAGGTTAAAAATTCCCACCCCCATGATTTACATTTTTCTTTTTGTAAATATTTCACATTTTCCTATTTTGGCTTTCAATAAAGGCAGCTCTGCCTACTAATAAGAGAGGGGATTTGTTCCCCACACTATTGATGTGAAGTCATAAATTTGTCCCCCTAAAAAATTTTCACACTAATAGGTCCACATGGACTATGTAGGTAGTACTTTGATACATGGGGTATCTCAAGTTTTCTTGATTGTACCTTCCTTTCTTTTTTGACCACTTCTTTTCCTTACAGATCCTAAGACTTTGAGCTATTTCACAAGTAACCAATTGTCATTTAGTTTCCCCTTCCTTCTTAGATTCATATTATGCTCTCACTATTTTGTTATTAACTATTTCTAATGCTCTCATCATTTTTGAAGTTATTTATGCTCTCTCCATTTTGTGATCTCATTCTTGTTTCTATCCATATATTTAGTAGATATTATGAATTACCAATTTCATTCATTTGTGGCTACTCATCTCTTAAATTTTAGTGTAATTTTCACCTAAACCATACTCTCTCTCACTTTCATGATTTATTTGTGTTGATTTTTTCATAATTGTGAAACATCATCCCTCTATCTTCTCATGCACCCTTTCATGTTGTGAGCTTATTCTCATTTTCCTCTATAAGTCAATCATGTTTCTTTATCATCAATTTTATTCTATCCCTTATCTTGGGAGTGTGTAGTTATGAATTTTACATATAGGGGAGGTTAGTCTTGTGTTATTATTATAAAATAAGTGAAATGAACACACTAAATTCCTAACACCTCTAGCCTAGAAACTAAGGAGAGATTAGGTAACAAAAATTGAATGAAATCACAACATAAATGACAATTCTTTTACCTTCCTTGGGATTTCCAAATGCTTTATTGAATGGTTTTCTCAACTTGTGCATCAAGAAGGCTTTGACAATGGAGGTTTCTTGGATCCTTCTCTCCTTGGTACCTTGGCTTTGATGTTATTTAGATTTGATGTTGTTTGGCTTGAGATTTGGGTATGGTAACCTTACTTGCAAATATTATTGAAGATATTTTTGTATAATAACTTTTCACCAAAAAATAGCTTGAAAACCAATAATCATGGCCTTGTATTTATATCCTTAGGCATTAACTCTCACTTAACGTGAGTTAAGGTTTAGTTTAGGCTTGGAATGGGTTCAAACTAAACCTTGGTGAGTTAAAAATAACTCCAGTAGATTTAATAGTTTTCAAGTAATTATGAATTAAAATTACTAGTCATGACTCTAAAATTAGATATTTTAGTATATTTTTAAAGAGCTTAACAAATCATAAAGAAAATGATGAAAGGCTAGGATATTTGAAATTTTTGAATTTTCTTTTTTAGATATTTATTAATTATAAATGGATAATTCAAATAGGAATTTAATATTGTTTAAATTGTTAATTTATTTAGATTGGAGTTTTATCTCTTTAAATATTTATTGAAGTGTAAAAGTGCCCCACTTAATAGGCCCATAGGCTAAATTGAAAGTTGTGATGCTGCAAGGTGATTAGGGATGAATCTGTGAGAGGTTATTATTGCATATAATAGAATACCCCAATTAGGGATGTATCAACATGATTTTGAGATTTGATGATTGATGCACAAGTAAATTTATGATGTTTAATTATTTTTATGCTTAATTTTCAATAGTTGATAGGAATCAATTTGAATTTTGGGCAGAAGCTAGTTGTGGCCAGTATTAGGTGTCTATAGTTTCTCCCTATTTGGGAAGATTTTTAAAGCTATAGGCATATTAATATATTCTCAAAGAATTAAATAGGATAATTATTGAAGAAAAATCTCCAAATAATATTTTAAAATCCTATAATGATACCCCCTTGAGGGAGTGGCCGACACATATGATTGATGAATAGTCCATCAAAAAGAAGTAAGAAAAAGAATGAAACTAACCCATGGGTGAAATTAATCCAATTGAGATAATGCCTTCATACATTGAGTTAAAAAATAATAATTTGTCCAAAATTGGCTATAATCAGTAACAAAGGTTAAGACACTAATTTTACCAAAGGTAGTTATAATCAGTGGCACAGGCACATGCCCCAGTATGGTAGATGAGTCAATATAATGATTTTCCCATAGGTAGTTATAAGAATTAAGAGGATGTGGATAGAATAATGATTTTTGGTTGTGCCCCAATAAGGAAAATTGGCAAGCATAACTCAAAGATATAATATTTTTCATAGATTAAAGATGAGTGAGTGTAAACATAGATGTGATGGTCTAATGACTGAAGAAGACACAAATAACTAAGAACATGAGGATGCACAAAGTGATGAATGATATGATTAGAAGAATAACAGTTGATCAATGTGAATGATTTTATTTTACCTACCAATGAATATGTGCTCATCTTTAATATCATTGATATAACTAGAAGGATTAATGGGTTAATTTGATCCAAAAGGGTAAGAGAATTTACCAAGGTTACCAAGCAGAATTTTATATAGCTCCATTGCCTGCAAGATTTATTGAGTTGATTTTTGATATAACACATGATGGAAATCACCATGGTATTAAAAACCATGATAAATTGGCTAAAATATGCATAAGGACTGACTCCATATCTAATAAATAATTAAAAACAACACACCAATGATAAAAACCATGATGACAATATTGACATTTGAATATGGATATAATCAAGAATAATGTGTAAAGAATCACCCAATGAACACATATAGACTGAGTCAAGGAATAAAAAAGAAAGAAAATAAAAGGAAAACAAATAAACAAACAACTAAGTAAATAAACACACATAAATATTGAAAGTAAAAGTAATAGAAAACATCATGTCATCAACCAAGTCAATACCTACATGTGAAGGCTTAATGGAATGAAAAATAAGTAGTGCCTCTAAGAAAGGATAAATGAAAAGGGAAGGTCATATTCCAAAATGGTATTGGAATGGATTAGAACCAAAAATGTATTTTACCCAGTAGGGTGGATTAAATTGACTAGGTTTAGAAAAGAGAAATATTTTTGAATTTTGAAAATTTTGAATTGTTTTAGAATTTTGAGGTATCTTAAATCGCTATAGATTGAAAAGATACCACTCAAAAAATGGTGAGAGTGTTGTCTTAGATTTCTCACAAAATGGTGAGATCATATGGAAAAGGAGGACTGAGCTAACCTCAACATGAATCAAGTATCGCCTACATAGTCCCATTAGGACCTCAAGTTACCATAATCCCACCAACAAAAAAGGTGGTGAGATTTGACTAGGTAATAACAAATTTAAAAATTGAGGAAAATGGCAAGGAAAATGATAGTAGTAATGATAAAGTGATATAATCATGCATGATAAAGGTGTTATTCCTAATTTTTCCATAGGTAATTATAATTAGGAAATAATGACATAGGTTAGTGATACTAATTTGCCCATAGGTAGTTATAATTAGTAACATAATGGTGGTACTTTGATTTCCCCAAAGTTAGTTATAATTAGTGGCACCAGTAAAATTTAAATGAAAGATAACTTACTAGATCTACTATCACACTAATTTCATATATTTCTAATTAAACATAAAATTTTAAAACTATTCAAATTAGAATAGAATCCCCTCATAGAAGGTATTAAAATAACCAACAAAACTAAGGTAAAAAGGGGTAGGTAAGGTAGGTAAAAATAATATTTCATCAATAGCAAAGGTATGGTAAAATAGTATAAGGTATGACATAAAGAAGGATGGTGATGTTATGATAATTGGATATAGGGGCAAGAGGGTTGCCCCTAAGTGATAAGGTAAGGTACATGGTAGGGTATCAAATAATGGAAAGAGGAATGGAAAATGAAAATAACAAGGTAAATGGTAAATGTAAATGTTTATTTTATTCTTGATGATATGGAGATACATGTCCTGATCAACATATGATACAAATAGAATAATCAATCATGGAAATTGTGAGCCCACACCTCTTCTAAATAGTTGATTTGTCAATAACCTAGTATTTATTTGGACTCTAAAAATGTTTTTGTGATCTTTGTTAGTCATTGATTTTGTTTCTTTCAACCATCAAGGTAATATACCTTCATAGCCTCTAAAAAGGAAAGTATGGCTAGGGATGGTAAACATGAGTAAATAGTGGAATATAGTTCTAATTTGGAAATATAAAGGTTGGTGATAAAAAAATGTATAATAGTTGGGTAACAAATGAAGATCAATATTTTTAGGCACATATAATGTTGTTGATTCTAGATTCAACATAATTTTAGTTATAATGGGACTAAAGACTTTCAAATATGATATCGATAGGACCAATACTTTTTTCTATTATTTAGGCCTAAGATTAGCTATCATCTAATTATGTTATAAAGTGGAATATGTATTGATTCCAACTTTGATAATGTTTTCATCAAGAAGTGAAGAACTGTTATGTTTAGCTATTGGCACCTTGATGAGGTTTTCACCAATGAAGTGGTCTTGATTGTCCCATAACACCTCTAAGAAGGTTTCACTGAGGAAAATTAAATTTTGACTTTGATTGTCTTGTATCACTTTAAACAAGGTTTCACTAGAGGATGTTGAGTTTGGAGTTTGATTGTCTACTATCACCTTTAAAAAAGTTTCACTAGGAGATTATTCTTCTTTTGCATGAATGTGGTCTTAACAACCTTGATATTCTACAACTGATATGTCTCCATGGATGTAATTTAATAAGGTATGATTCTATCAGTCCTAATTGACACTTGTGGGAGGTGGAGGGTTAATATAATGGCTAGGTTGGTTGGTGTTAATGGCATATGGAATGGGAAGTGGAAACACAATCCTCATAGAAGATACTCAAAAACTATGGAAGGATAATAAAAATACTCAAATTTATATGCAAGGCATGGATAACCAATATTGTAATAACCATGAACATATTTTGATTCTAAGGCTGAGTCTAACCTAATGGACTCTAAATCAGATGTTGAGTTTTCTTATGATGCTAAATATGATGTCATCTCAAGAATAAAACCTAACTTTAATTTTGATTCTTCTTTAATTGTGGATGTTTCTATAATGATGTCTTATTAAATGTTTGGTATTGGATAAGTAATGGCGTATGATGTCATAATGGGCTCTACATAGACTGGTTTGTCAAAGTGAGACTCCTCTATGAGGGAAAAAAGGTTAAGAGACAATTCAATAGAGACTGGCTTGTCAAAAGGAGGCTCTTTAAAAACAATACAATGGTTGAGATAATGATTTGCCCAAAGGTGGTTACAATCATTAAGAAGTGACTCAATAAAGATTTTATTATCATATTTATACTCCTTGACATTAGATATAGTATCAAAAGGTGATTCATCATAAGTTGAATTATCATAAATAGGTGTTTTAACAAAAACATCTTATATTGGTTGGTTTTCTTGGCCTTGGTTTATAATTATACCAGTTTTGAATACATCTTGGTCTTTGAATGATTGGCTCTATTAGAGAGGTACTGATTGGATCTATTATGGCTTTACAATCGGCATGGGTTTTCTAAAGTGGGTAATGGTTGGAAATTGAGGAAGAATTGCTAGTGGTTGGGTAATTATCTCTTTGTGAATAGTAGGATGGTAACTTGACCCATTGAGTTGTGATTACACAATTTTATTGGGAGAATGAGCTACCATATTTTGAAGGGCATGGAATATTGATGGTAGGGCATTGTGGGGCTTGGTTTCTCATACAAGCCAAATGATTAGGTCTTATAATGGTAATGGTAGGGCATTATAGAGCTTGGTTGCTCACATAATCTAAAGGAGGGTTAATGGTATATGTGGGGTATCAGGTACCATGAATGGTGAAAAGGCAAACTTGGTACATTAATCATCCCAAATAATTTATCACCACATATTTCTCTTGATGATCTTGTCTTTTTTCCCTATATTTAGTATTATAAGAAGGATAAATATCCATCTCACAAACCACCTCATCTCAGTAGGGGTTTTGAACAAACTTATCATATGTGACCACATCATCATAACCTAAATTATACATGGATCCACTATGAGTGTAATGAAACATATCCTATTCAATGATAAACATTTCAAGAAAAGGCCTAAAAACTAAGGTCCAAAGGAAAAATGGTCCAAACATGATCTAACTTAGTGGATTTGTATCTATAAAAAGGTCTATGCTAAAAAATTGGTAAAAATAGTCTAACATCAAATGTCTTACACAAAAAGGTTAAGTGGATGAATAAAAACTAGAATGCCAAACTCTAGGTACAAAATGTTTTAAATAAGTTTAATCTAAAGAAAATAAAATTTGTTAGGTCTTTTTGAGAGGGCACAAAATAGACTCAAAATAGGCATGTGCTAGGTCTCTTGGAAAAGGCACAAAAGTTATAATTTAAACAAAACAAGGTATGGGATCTATTATAACAAATCTAAAACACTTTAGTATTAACTAGGAGTTCATATTTAAACATGAACATGGTAAATTGGTATAAGGCATTAAATAACAGGCACTTGGAAGATAAGTTATTTGTCCTCAAATCTAGGCACAAATAATAGTTTTCAAATTGAATAAAGAATTAACCTAAGTTACAAAATCCAAAAGATAAAGATCGATTTCTAGGCCAAAATTACACAAGGCATAGGTAGAAATTAATTAGTGTTTGGATTTAAAATTATCAAGGATAATTAATAACTTAAATTAGAAAACTAGGATTCTTTCAACAAACACCAAGCTAGATAAGAATAGATAGCATAATGGAACTAGGTATGGATCTAAAAGGCACATGTGGATTTGGTTTTTAAAATGGAATTTTGGGACATAAGACAAACAAGTATTTGAAATTATTTGAGAAGCATAATGATGTTATCACACTCTAAATATGTAATCAATGGTTTGGTTTCAATATTCTAAGGCACAAGATTTGAAATGAACTAGGTAGCATAATGACACTCTTTTCAATCCAGTGACACATACGCACAAGATTTGTCAAAAGACTAAGGCAAAGGTATGGTGTAAAATGGGTGGCATAACACCTCCTCAAACAAAGGAGTGATATATAAACAAGACTCTTTTGACTCAGTAAGATAAATAAATATTTAGACTCAAAACAATGCAAGAAAGGATAAAATGACATAAACACCTAAGTATAACATCCTAAATCCTAAAAATGACAAGTTTTCATAATACTATTGAATTATATCAATATAATCAATATTAAGAGTGTTTTAATTATTAATATAAAAATTAAAGGTACATTAAAAATAGGGTTTTTTAGGCCCCCCTCTTCTCTCAATAGTTTGTACTATGACATGAAACTTTAGGCTACTCACCCTACATCAACAATATATATATGATAAGTGGGGTTGTTATAAACTATCAACTTTTGCTCATTTATATATGGTCCCAAGTGTGGATAACATAATATATTCTCACATCAATTTGATCCATGTCAATTAGATTGTTGTGAAAATTTATTATCCCTTTCATAAACACTATATCTGTCACTTTCTTAATGCAGTGTGATGTTCAAGTTGATCATATGTTCTGAGGGTAGCAATGACTAACAGATGTAGTTTAAGTACTCAAAATAGCATCTTAGTTATTAACCATCTCAATTTATATAACCCACCATGGAGTGGGATTGGAATGATGTTGGGAGATGAATTCTTGAGTCAATGCTTCCTTAGAGAACCCGTAAGGAGGTGATGAACTCTCACTCATAATCCAAAATGCATGAAAAATAAAGACAAGTGAAAAGACTTTATGATCATTTTGGGGTCACTCAGACCATATAGATTTGGGGAGTGCCTTATAAACATTATTTTCAGTATTTTGGACTAAAGTGACAAAGGAAAATAATAAACACTTTTGGTCACCTAAATTTCTTAAAGGGGCTAGGGGGAGAGCAGACACACATCACTTGTTTTACTAAAATCAAACAATTTCCAACAAAAAAGCATAAAACCAACAACCCTTAGGAGTATGTAACTAAGTGTGAAAGTTCATTTAGTGCACCAAAGTAAAGTATGTTATGAAATTTGATCCCATTGGCATTAGTTGTTTTAAAAATTTACAAAAAGACTTGAAAAATAACTAAGGCACGGAAAGGAATAATTTAGTTTTAAACACCAAAAATAAAGTGTGCAAGATTTAATCATGTTCAAACTTGGATTTTTCCACCTTAGGACCTATAGTTTATTAGAAGGTTTGGTTGATTAGAATCCCAAAATCAAGTGAGAAAATAATATTTTGAAATGAGCTCTTAGGTTTCATATTTTTTGTCTTAGAGAGATCGATGTCGATCCACATAGGGATTGATGTCAGTCCACATAAATCAAAATTGGTTAATACACATAGGGATCAACATCATTTGATAGAGATTAACATCAGTTTCCTATAATAACACAACTAGATTTTGACATAAAAAAATAATAACATGAGTTCAAAACCAAAATATTTCATTAGATCCTAAAATAGAAGGATTAGGCAAACAATATTCAGATCCTCAAAAATAGAATAAAAATAAAAAAACAAGAAAACCCTTGTTAATAATGTTTTCTTGTGCTCTAAATTTCACACAAGGATCGATGTTAGTTTTGGGGGTATCAACATCAATCTCTATCTGGTAATTGACGTTAGTTTGCTAGAATTAACATTAATCCTTGTATAACCTATGAGTTTCTATAAATATAAATACGTGAAAAATGAAGTTAAAGCTTGAATTTTGAATATTTTAGAAATCCATTAACAAAAATAAAAGTATAATATCATCCTCCTTTGTTATATGGTATCATGGGCATGACAACATGTGTAGATAGGAATTTGACATAGAGGGGAGGTTAGTCTTGTGTTAGTTTCATAAAAAAAATGAAATGAACACACTAAATTCCTAACACCTATAGCCTCAACAATAAGGATATATTAGGTAGAAAAAACTAAATGAAAGGACAATATAAACATAAAATACACAATTCTCTTACCTTCCTTAGGATCTTCAAATGTTTTATTGAATGGCTTACTCAGCTTATGCATCAAGAAGTCTTTGACAATGGAGGTTGTTTGGCTCCTTCTCTCCTTGGCACCTTGGATTTGATGTTGTTTTGCTTAATATTTGCTCATGGTAACCTTACTTAAAAATCTTGTTGAGCATATTTGCGTATAATGAATTTTCACCAAAAAATATCTTAAAAACCAATAGGCATGGCCTTGTATTTATAGCCTTAGAAATTAAATCTCACCCAAGGTGAGTTAAGGTTGAGTTTAAGCTTGGAATGGGTTCAAATTAAACTTAGGTGAGTTAAAAATAACTCCAGTAGAGTAAATAGTTGTCTAGTAATTATGATTTGTAATTACTAGGCATGGATCTCAAATTAGATATTTTAGGATATTTTTAAAGAGCTTGACAACTCATAAAGGCAATGATGAAAGGCTAGGATATTTTGAATTTCTAAATTTCATTTTTTAGATATTAATTAATTGCAAAGGGATAATTTAACTAGGCATTTAATCTTGTTTAATTTTTTAATTGATTTATATTAGCTTTTTCATTCTTTCAAGATTTATTCAAGTGTGTAAGCTCCCCACTTAATAGGTCTATAGGCCAAATTGATAGTTGTGATACCATACAATGATTACGGATAAATCCATGAGAGTTTATTATTACATATAATGATTCTTAGGCTTAATTTTCAATGATTAGTAAGAATCAATCTGAAATTTAGGCAGAAACCAGTTGTGACTAGGTTTAGGTGTCTACAAAGAGAACTACATTTGGCCAAAATTTATTGTTGGATCTTGTGTCCATGGGTCTATGTAGGTAGTGTCCACTTTCCTATTTATTTTAGAGTCAACTTAACTACCCTTTCCATTTATTCTACTCCCCCCATTATGTATGTTTGTTTCATTATCTCCTATTGTTTAGTGTCAATTTTTGTCATTTTGTTTGTATAATTATTTCCCTATAGCATTGGGGAAACCTTGTGTCATTTTTTCTTGTATTGTTATACTTTAATCATTGTTATCTAGCTTTTGGGTCCACCTGTTGCCAAGGGTAACACCTCTATTACACATGAATGAACAAATTATTTTTCTATTGGCACTAACATTGTGATTAACCATTGTTTGTGTTTGTTTGATTTTATTTTGATTGTTTTGTTCACTATTTTCTTTATTGGTTTTTTGTTATGTTTCATTCATTTATTTATTTTCCTATTTGTTTGATTTCATTATTGTGCCTTGACATAGTGTATATGCATTCATTGGGTTATTCCTTGAAGATTATCATTAAGTCCATCCATATTCATATGTCAACATTGTCATCATGGTTTTTATCATTGGTACATTATTTTAAATTATTTTTTAGATTGGGTGTCAGTCCTTATGCATATCATGGCTTAGTCATCATCATGCTTTATATCCTTGTGTATACCATCACATGCTACAACAAATATAAGTTAGATAGATCTTATAATCAATGGTGTCTTATTACTTCTCCTTATTTCCACCTAAAAAATTATAGACCTATCCAAATATTACCCAAATGTAGAGTAAAATAATCATGAATGAATATCAATCCTTTTTAGTTAGGACATGCATCTCCATACTAGCTAGGAGATTGAATTCATACATATGTTATGTACTAGATTACTCTTCCTCTAGGACTATAGATTCAATACATAATACTCCTTTTCTAATGATTATAACCACCTCTAGGCAAATCATTATGTTTTGATCTATCTAGATGATAATGCTTATAATTACCTTTAGTCAAATCATTATCATTTTCTTGCCCTACTAGTGCATGTTTCCATTATGCTAGTGATTATAACCACATTTATGTAAATCATGATATCTATCTTGCCTACTATGGCATTTTTATTTATGCTAATGATTATAACCACCTTTGGGAAAATCATTATTTTTCACCTCACTATGCTAATGATTATAACCAACATTTGGGTAAATCATCCTTTTTATTTTCCCTACTGGGACATCTCACTATGCCATTAACTATAACTTCCTTTTTACAAATCATTATGTTCACCTTTTTTACCACTTGGTCAAATCATTTCTTTATTTTTGAGGGAATGTTCCCTGACCTTCTTTGCCACCCACTCTCTTGAGGAGGTATCTAGGGCTTATCCATCACCTTCTAAGGCATTAGGCATTTATTTATTTTTAATTATTTGATAAGATGTTACTATTAATATAGATAAAAATGTATTACCAAATAGGGGTAAATTGTAGACACCCCATTTTGGCCACAACTAGCTTTTAGCTAGACTTCAGATTGATTTCTACTAAATAGTGTAAATTAAGCCTAAAAATCACTAAATGTCCTAATTTCATCCACACATTATACATTAGTGATTATAATCATGTTGAATCATCCCTATTTTGGTTATTATCTTGTATGAAATAATAACCTCTCACATATTCATCTCTAGTCAACTTACAACCTAACAATGTGACAATTTGGTCTTTGGACCCATTAAGCAGGTCACTTAAACAATTCTTAAAGTGAAAAAATAAAAAGAATAATGAATCAACTAATTAAACAAAATTAAATGATTAAATAAATTTCCCATGTACAATTAGTAATAATAAATGCTGTAAAAAAGGAAATTCAATAAAAATGAGGTCATGATGATGTCATCATCCTCAAAGTCAAAGAATTAGAAATATCTCCCTAAATGCCTTAAATTTAGAAATAGAGAACCATGACTAATAAATGGGATCTCTATTCCAAATATTAATTACATGTCCCCTCCTTAACTAAACTAGAGTTAGTTCAAACTTAATCATAGTTAAATCTAACATAACTACACTTAGGTTAGAGTTAGTTTGAAAGGCTATAAATATAAGGCCTCACCTATTGATAAATAAAATTTGGTAATGTAATTTTATTATTCAATATTTACCTCAAATAAGGGTAAACTGTAGACAACCCATTTTGGCCACAACTAGCTTCCAACCAAACTTCAAATTTAGTTCTATTAAATAATGCAAATTAAGCCTAGAAATCACTAAATTTCCCAATCTCATCCACACATCAGATATTAGTACTCATAATCATGTTGAGGCATCCATATTTAAGGTATTATTTTATATACAACAATAAACTCTCATGGATTAATCTCTAATTAACTTTCAACTTAGTAATCTGATAATTTGGTCTTTAGACCCATTAAGTAGGTCACTTAAACAATTCCTAAAGTGCTAAGAAAAATGAATCAATTGATTAAACCAAATTAAATGCTTAAGTGAAGTTTCCATGTGTAATTAGTAAGAATAAATGTTTTAAAAAAGGAAAAATCAATAAAAATGAGGTCATGATGATGCCATCATCTTCAAAGTCAAGGAACTACAAGTATCTCCCTAAATGAGTTAAATTTAAAAATGGAGAGTCATGCCTAATAAATGGGATTCTATCCCAAATATTAATTTCATGTCCCCTCCTTAACTCAATTGGGGTTATTCCAAACTCAATTTTAGTTAATGATAACATAAATACACTTGGGTTAGAGTTAGTTTGGAAGTCTATAAATATAAGGCCTCACCCATTGATAAATAATCCTTGGTAGTGTAATGTTATTATGTAGGATTTCCATCAAAGCTCTATTTTTGTAGTGTTACCATGTCTATTTACTAATCCAAGCTAATCAAAATACAAATCCAACACTACCTTGGTGACAAGGAGAGGTAGATCACATAACCATTGATAAATAATTCTTGATCACACAATTGAGAACATCAACTCATTGTCAACACACAACACTTGTTCTCATAGAAGGTAAACTTGCTTGTTTCACTTTTATTTGTTAGTTATTTGTGTAGTTTACTATCTCCTTGAGGGTCTAGTATATATGTGTAAGTTAATTATTGTGTTTTGTTTGATTTTATTTCATATTAGCACAATACTAATCTCCCCTCTATGTATTCAAATTGATCACACATACTCTACAAGCCAAGGTGTTACATATTGAGAAGGGAGAAACTACGCCATCACATGCCTTGGATTCTAAAATTATATTACATACACATTTGTCACACCACATAGAGGCAAATCATTTTCCATCTATTTTTTTCCACCTATGGTTACATTATATGATGGTAAGGGTGACCCATAGCATCATCTCAGAGATTTTCATGCATCATATTTGGACTATGTGTCCAATTATTGGATTTTCACAAATTCATTTCCATGTAGCTTAAAGGATTATGCCCTATAGTCATTTTATGAATTAAAAAATCAATCTATCAAAAAATTCAATCCTTTGGTAGACATGTTTTTAGCACACTTCTCTATCAATATCAGTGACAAGATTTTATATGTCCAAGTTGCATAGTTGAAACAAAAGTTAAATGAGTATATCATAGAATACATCATATAATACAAGACTATATTATCTAAATTCTATATCCCCATGGTAGACAAAAAACTATAGTAAATTTTTAAATAGAGTATTTTACCAACATTACATGAAGCTATCTTGTTTAAGAAGCTTCCTACATTCACAAATTTATGCCACACAGTAAAAGAAAGAGAGGTCAATCTTTTATCAATGGGAAAACTAAAGTATACCAATGGATCATAATCAAATATTAAGAGTTTAAATAAGTATCCATACAAGGTAAATGACACCAATAATAAGAGTGATTAAAAGGCCACAATCAACGTATCTTTTGAACCATCTCCTAGATTGGTTTTATTTGCTTCACAACACTAATTCTTCACCAACCTTCTAGAGTCACCAACATAATTTTCATATAATCTCTTAGAATGTAATGTAATATCTCTACATCACATTAAATAGGTTTATAAAACATGTAATCTTCCAAATAACTACAATACCAATGCATTTTGTGAGTATCATAGGGCACCAAGCTATACAATAAATAGATGCATAAGCCTAAAACATAAGATACAATATTTTATTGAGGCTAAGATTATTAATGTGGGAAAACCAATAGAAACACCAAAAGTAAAGTAAATAGAAGCTAAGGCATTAAATATATTCCCATATCCATTTCCAAAGCACATAATGAATGAGGTAGGGAGTACAACAAGTGTCACTACACATATTAGGCACATCCACCACTAGCTTCATATCATACCATTACAGAGGAGGCAGACCCATTGAAAAAAATCATTAGAATGTACCACACTATAATTCAAATTATACCACTCATCATATTATTATACTAATATATTGTTGATGATGATATAGATTTACATGTACTCTATATATGAGCATACATAGATCATCATCCTATCTAAAGTGTTACGGTTGACAACAGGTCAAGCATTAGTATGTGCACTATGACACTTTTACAACATTTTGGGTATTTATATTAGGATATATTTCCCATGGACACAATTATTATTGGTTTTAGTGGTCACTTTCAAAGATCCATCGGGTATATTATGCTTCCATTATAGGTTAGACCAGCACATATAACCACTCAATTCTTAGTAGTGCATAGTGAATGTGTGTTTGATATGCTATTGGGTAGGCCATGGTTAGAATAGATATGATACATTACATACATATTATACACACATGTGAAATACATACATGAAAATTAGGTGGTCAAAGTTGAGGGTCTTCCATATAAGTATCCTCTACATATCCCACAAGCAGTTACAACACATTCACTAGTCATAGTTCTAACACTGCTACTAGATATAACATAGTTACTACTTATATATTATAGTATAGTTCCTATGGATATATCATATATTTTAGTAGAGATACTAGTGTAGGTGAGTTCTACTCCTATACTACTGACACATATGCATAACTTCCCATGGAGACCATTATTAGAGAGATCCCTACATCAGAGATATGTCACAGATTTTAGAGTTCCTTCCTCCACTCAATTTATTATAATATTAGTGTCATTATGTTCTTAGGTTTCTAAAAATAGGGCACCTATGTCACTACAACTTCTACTAGATGGATTCCTAATAACCCTATAGTTTACTTGACACCAAATTTAGTGCCAAAAATTCATAACATCACTACACAGGCAGATATAGATCACTTAATATAGTAGATTATGTGATCATATTTATCCTTTCACACAACATACATGATCATAGTTCCCTTATTTGACATAGGTCACAATTATAGTGAGTCTCCCATGAGACTCATTGGTTAATACGATTTCTCCCTTCTTGTACAAAATTACCTTCTCTCTTGATCTTTATACATAGAATATTTTTATATTGCTTGTACATAGCTTATATCCAAAAAATACAAAAACATAAAACATATTCAAATATTACTTAACAAAAAAAAAATTATAGATTATATGCATTATTATGTTTTCCAAAAACTACAAATGTGAGGTATCTTAGTATAGTAGATTATATCATACATACATGCTTCACTTGTTCTTATCAAGTACTTATAGATTGATTACAAGACTCAATTCCACTACATTGATCTAGACTTGTTATCATCTACCACTGGGGGAATATATACCAATCCATAGTTATTACTTTGACACATTCACCCACTTGGGGGCATATTATACATAGGTTCTATTACTAGGTCCTATCCTAGTTTTAACATTGTTGTACCTTAATTTTGATCATAGTTATTTATACTCATATTTTTTGCCAGCTGTTACTACTTTAGACTCAACATATATACATACTATCTATTACATATATTTGTACTACATTAATACATACTTTCATTTCTAGCTTTCATAGTTTACACTTGATTGTATGTCTATGCTTCTTTTATTTGATGGTATTTGAATATTCCATTATTATTTGGATCTATGCCACTTTTATTCATAATATGTATGCTTTCAACATTTTCCTATGTCCTTTTGGTACTTTAATAATTATGTATGCAAACATTTGAAAATTCCTTTTATGTGTCTCTAAGCCAAATTATTTATTTCTTACATATGTGGACATTTGAACATGTCCTTGTATGTCTTGTTTTCTCAAATTTAGTGACATGTGAAAATGTCCCTTGTATTGTGTCCCCTTGGCCTAATTTATGTGCCTCATGTGTTTTGTATGTATTCTTTCTTGTACATTTCATAGACATGACCCTTGTCTTTTCTTGTTACATGCACTAGTTTTTTATTCCATGAGGAACTTCTAGCATCTACCCTTCCTACTTAGGTTCCATGATGGATATCATTCCCCATACCATAGGTAGATAATTGGTTTTACTCAAATTTATTGTTACATACATTTATCATATATATCCTAACACCCTTTATGAAATTATAGATATGACATACATCTTAAATTACATATTGATGTTTAGATTCTCTTACATTCTGATGTTATGTTTGCACATTATATTAGATTATCATGTAGTTATCATATTTTCTCTGGCTAATACATATTTTGTAGATATTTTTATTTTGAGGATAACTCTTACATAGGTTCAATAAATAACATCAAAATAGGGGGCATTCACAAGGGTTTATCATAGAGATGAAGCTCCTATATTACATTCACAAAACATTTTTTAGAACATAGGTAAACATAGAAGAAAAATTGTGGCTTAGAGAGTAGTATAGTGACATAGATTTTAGACCAGGTAGACATTAGCTCCCAAATACAAGCACTAGTTCCACATGGAATGGATATCTAATATGTGGTGCTACTATTGAGTAGCATCAATTTTAAGACATCTTAGATTATCCAGAATAGTACATTAGGTATAGTACAAGTTTGCATAAATTTATCTATAGGTTTGATAGTTATTCTCATATTTTACTTAGATACATTTAGCTTAGATTCATATTAATTTTTCAAATTTATGGAATCATGCATGGCACAATCATTCCCATATTAAATTTAAATTCTCAGATACAATTATTTCAACTCAATCCATAATCAACATACTCTGATATCAGATTGGGAGCATATGCATGACACATTATTTCCATATGTTCAATTAAACACAAGTTGATTATATGAAATGGAAAACTCCATGTTATTATATACATTATGTACACTTTTAATCATATTCCAAGTTATCATCAATTTTATACCTTGCTCCATTTATAGTAGTTGGCATTCTTGAGTGGCTTGGAACTGCCTAATGTACCTGAGTGACCACAGAGCCAACATACATAGTTAGATATAATTGGTTAGACATTTACAACACTTTATGTAGTTTAGTTTCACATACATATACTACACATGTGTGGATAATTATGGATTCATATCCTTATTGAGTTTTTTAGCCACCCACATGAGAGGGTTAGACACATTATCAGTCCAATCCAAGTTATTCATAGGTCATGATCTACCAAGCAGGGGTGGGTAATGATGGAGTCAAAACTGGATTGAGTTATTGAGATAGCCACACATGTGGATTTATAAATCCATTATATTATTCCAATCTATTCATTGATTGATCACTATATACATGCACGCATAGAAGTTGTCATCATGTTCATGTGTTGGTTCATGTACCCAATGAGGTGTACTCATTCTTTTCCTCTTTCCCATCTATCTACTCAATTAATTATTTATTAAACATAGATTTTATATTTGTTATATTTTAAGTAAGTATTGATTTATGCACACTTCATTTTTTAGGTCATGATTTACATCATTCTTCACATATATAGATCCAACTTGACTAACTGAGACTTGGGTTCATGGGATTCAATTTCTAGGTAAGTCTAGGTACACTTCTTTTTCTTTTATACTAGTCATTTCACTTTGCTACATTTATAGTATAAAGGGGGGAATGTAATCACCTAAAATTTTTATTTGAGTTCTAAGAGTGATGCCTGAGACAACATATTCCTAGCTTAGCTCTAGACCTATCCTAGAGGCTATTATCATAATTTTATAACCTTTATGTAGACCACATGCATCCCTAGTCAACTTAAACATAGTATCAAACCCTCATTTCTCAATCCTAACCCTTTGTGCCCAACATTATACCAGTTGGACATTAGCACCACATTAAGGACACTAGATCCATGTGTTGCTAATGTCCCCAAAATGGCACCTATGTCCTTTACCCTATCTTTAATGAATGAATATATTTTCAAATGTAAAACCCTAATAATATCATCATAAACATATTTTATTATGTTTAAAAGCTATATAACACTATAAATACATTAATTTTATACCTATTGGCCAATTTTGGCCCACATAAGAAGCTCTTGCATGGTTTGATCAAGCAGTAGATCAAAGGCTTAGACAGGGGGTCCAAGATAGAAAATTGGAAGAAATAATATAGGTTATCATGTGTTTTAAACATTTAGAGAATGGAACATATTTAAAAAACCCTATGATATGTAAAGAGTGCTTGGAATAAGTGTGAAAATACAAGGGATCCATATGGTTCTTCATTATGTTCATCTAGGCATCTTAGGTCTAGTGGTAGAATTTCTAAGTAGGCACTTTGTTGACATCACCATTGCCACATGTGGATGAGTTAGGGAAAATTGGTCATATGGGTTTGTTCACATTTATTCCAATTTTATATGCACCAATTTTTATGTCCTTCACCAAAGCACATCAAAATTTATGAATATCTAAAGTTGGCCTCTCAGCCAAATTCCACTATTTTTCCATACTTAACCATTTTCAAAAAAGTTCAAATAAATCCAAGTGATCATCTTGAAAAGTCCATATCTTACATGTTTAGTAGTTTCAAGGTAAATTGGTCACATGGGTTTATTTATCTTGGTCTCTATTTAATATTCACCAAGTTCTAGATCCTCCACCAAAGTACAAATGGAGTTATACATGTGCAAAGTTGGCTCCTTAGTCAAATTTCACTAAGTTTACCATAATTATCCAAATGAGCTCAACCATCACCAATACATCACGTGGGAGAAGATATGGATCAACCAACTTGAATATTTAATATCTTCACTTGGGAAGCCCTTGGGATCAATATATCAAATGGATTTGTTCCTTTTGACCTTAAGAGCATCTCTTGAAAGTTTGGTCACTCCATGACTTTTGATCTTCAAGTTATAAGCCTTAAAAAATGGACCTACAACATAATACATTCATGCTAATGTAAAATTAAATCTCAATCAAAAATCCATCTATGCTTAAATTTGATGGTCTGTGAGACATCAATTACATTTTTTGGAACATCAAATGATGGTCGGTGGGACGTCAACTTTAAGATAGAGTAAAACAAATCCTTTTAATCTTAAATTCGATAGTCACATGACCATAAATGATGATCACATGAAAATCATTTAATGGGAATAAGGATGTCAATTTTAAGATCGTGAACTAGATGTTGGCTTTTAAATAGTGGGTCTTAGTAGATCAACATTTGGTTTTCGATCAAGCTTTTAGATCTAACAATGAGTAGAAGTTAAAGGGTTAGTGGATATCAAGAGGAAATGTGTATATTTCAAGTGTCAATGATGCATTAAAATGGCATAGTATTGATGGTCCTTGATCATTCATACCAATTAAAATTGATGGAGTGAGATAAGTCAATATGTTAATGATCTTAGTCAGATTTTGACAACCAATTAGAATAAAGGCAAGCCTAGGACTTTAGATGGAAAATAAGGTTTTCTCGATGCCATTAAATCTCATTCAAGTTACATGAAGATGTTAAAGTACCACCATTAGAGCTAAATATTAAACTTTGGTTTGGTAAGTTGTAGTGTACATGGTTATTTATTATGATTAGTTCGCCATTTCTAAAGAAGGATCCATGTAAAATGAACTCTTGGATCCTACAAAGATAAAGCGGGTCTTTTTGGACTCAATGGAGTCCAAAAGGTGATATATGGTATATGGTTATATTTTAATATAAGGATTATAGGAAAACTAATTACCGTAGATAGGTTTTTTTATCTATAATGAACCATGATCAAGGAGTAGATATGTGTGATTAATGCAAAAGGGATCATCTATCGACATGGATCCATCATCATCAAAGTAGGTAATCTGCCACTCAAGGTATGGCATTATTTTTAGTATCAAGATTCAAGGATTTGATCTTCATGAGTATGTCAAGTGGACTTAAGGTCCCAAGGTGGTAAGCTGGTAGTTAGGAAAGTAGTTAAGGGCATTATTTTCATTAAAATAGAATTTGGCACTAGGAATAACAAGCCCTTATCTTCTAGTGGGACATCTCAACCAATGAGATTAGCTTGAGGATTATTTAGATAATATGAGATCCATTTATTGATCAATACATGTAAATAAAAATCAATTAACTACTACCACTTCACTTCTTGATCTTGAAGACTCTCTTCCACTCTCTAATGCATTGTTATCATATCTCTTTCTAATATATATAGAGTTTTTTGAGTCAAAACATGTATCCTTTCTATATTTTCTCTACTCCCTCTCTTGGGCATGACCGAACTCTACCAAGATGGATCTTGTAACCTCTTGAGATGAATAGAAGACTATGTTTATATTTCATTATTCTTGTATAGTGTTTACATGTTAGATTTGTGTGTCATAGAAGTTTATCCCTTGTAAAATTATGATCTCATCTAGTTACTAGTTCATCTAGTTATACAATTCATGTTTAGTGTTCTACATCTCTTGATTAGATCTTGCATGTGGATATTATGGCTGGTTAATGTCTTATTTTAAACCTCTTCTTCATTTCCCTCAAATTAGATCATTTGGTGAACCTCTTCATGAAATATTGATATATGATAGATATTTAGGATCATGAATCTAGTCTTTTACTTGTTTCATTAGTGTTTTAAAAATTAATTAGGGTGTATCAACCATAAATTAGGTGCATCACCATTATTAGCTTAGGTTTCCATTTTATGTTATGCTAAAATGATGCATTAGAAGAGCTAGCCTCATTAAAAATCTTATAGTTTTGACCCCATTATAGGATACTCAAAACTTTGGGTTAGTCCCATGTTGAGCTAGATTTGGAAGTAGGACTTGAACACTCTTACCTCTAGATAGGGTTTAATCTAGGTCTCTAATAGTTATGGCACACCCAATTGGATAAGATATAAAAGAGTGGAAAGATCTTGGTGTGTCTTTCTTCTAATCCTCTTTTGAAAGTAACCATTAATACTAATGGAAACTCTAAATCAATCTCCTAGTTATGAATAGACCAAGTATGTCTCTTTAAATTTTCTAATCAATTTTTGCATCTTATTTGATATATGAGGTCAATATGAACAACTATGGTGAATATCCCTATTATCCACCTCATTATCAACAACCCCAATATGATCCTCATGATCCATATGAGTCTAATCATCCCTACCAATATTTATGTCAAATCTATGAGTAACCTTGACAAGTTTCTCATAATACTTATTATCAAGGGAATATATTTTACTTTTTTCATGATCCTGAATAGCAACATGAGGACCTATTTTAGTTATATATGCAAGAATATTTCCCTGATCCTCCATATGAATATCATTCCCATCATAATACTTCCCCTCATCAACCCTATCATGAACCATATATAACAACACTTAAGCATAATTTAATAATACTTGATAAGCATGCACTAGAGTTGTGATCACAAAATTATTATGGCCAAGATGTACCTCCTCACCATGTCCATCATGTGAGAGAGTCATTAAAGCAAATAAAATAAGAATGGACACCTATTGAGAGAGAAAATTGGAACAATCTCAAAGGTGAGATGATGCATGCAAGTGGTTATATTTATAAAATTGATGACAATATAAAATTCCTTGAGGAATAGTAGGTCCAACCTCACCAACCTTATGTGCCTTCATAACATCACCTTAGCCTTCTTATGTGCCATCCATTTATCCCCAAAAGACCATTCCAAGTGACCCTTTGAGTGTCCCAAGTTATTTATATGTTCCTTAGACCTTTCCTTCTTAGATCTTTATCCAAGAGAGATATCAAATAAAGGAGATTATTGTGGAACAACCTATTGTTAAGGTTCAAGATTTCATCATTCCTCAAGAACCCCTCATGAAGTCCTTCAAGGTTATAAACTAGAACCAAATGGTGAAATGATGGGGTGGGAAAAGTAAATCAAATATATATTTGAAAGCCCAAAATAAAGGAGGATCTAAACCTTTGAAAACATATCTCATACCTCCTCAAGAACCTTCTTGTGTTCCTTATCTTCATGAAGTTATTGACCACCTTAGAGAGAAGATATTCCCAGAGAATATTAATAAGTAAATCAAAGATTTAGATCTAAGGATAAGGAAAGAGGAGGAGAACCATAATCAGAGGGCCAAAATAGAACCTCTATCTTTCCCATCTTAGAACCAAGTCATGCAGTCAAGGAAATCTAAGGTCATTCATCCCCCATCCCTCCCTCCTCAATAATCTAAGTCATTTCCATATTGGAAATCCATCTAGAATAGTATGACAAAGAAGGAGGAGTACATGAATATCAAAGACAACCAATTAAACTAAGGAGGTGTCACATATTTCTCATATCTCTTGGAGTCATCCCAAGAATATCCTATGCCACTCCTTCAAGAGGTAAGTGGTGAACTCCATGTTGAATTCATAATTGATAATGATGAATTGTTAGAGTTAGAAGAGGAGATCAGTATTGGGACACCACTTGGTGAGAGAAATCATGTCTCAGTATTTCATAATGTCAAATAGGATGACCTATAACAAAAAAGTATAAGTTATAGATGAGATCCAACATGAATAAGTCTCATATGTACATCAAAAGGTTTCTTCTCAAGAACCTATTAATCACATATCAATTTTCCTAGATCAAGAGTTTTCTCAAGACCTTGTGGTATCTAATATAGATCAAGTATAGGCTCATATTTATTTGGAAGTTAGACATGAGGATAAATCACATATAAAAATTACTAAGGTAGTGAGCATTATTAAAGAATAATACCATTAGTATTAGTTATACAATGATTTCATGGGTGAGATTGATGGACTTAAGATGGCAGACTTAGGTGATGGGATAGTATAACTAGTTGAATCTTTTAAAATTTCCATTAATGCTTTGTAGCACAAAGAAGAATATCTTGATGACCTCATACATAAAGAAGAGAAGGATGAATAAGTGGTGGTTCTAGATGACAAGGAATACAAAGATGATGGGAAACTGCAAATGAAGCTCTTTCAAGAAATCAAAAATCTTGGTCAAGTTGAAGATCAAGTGTTTGAGAAGGTAGGCAAAGAATTTCCCACAGAGAAAAATGACCAAGATTAGGTAGAATATATAGATCTCATTGATGAGCCTAAGGAAATTGAATCAAAGAAGAAGCCTAGTATTATTGAGGACACTATAGAGGTCAAAGAGGTATGGCTTGTTGAACCACTATTGGAGGTTGCATTTGAGGAGCCATATGAGAAATCTGAGACTATCTAGATACTCATAACTAACCTATTTGGAGCTACTTGGTTCTCATTAAACACCATGCTAAAGAGGTTGATGGTTAAAATAGATAAAAATTAGGCATTAAGACCAATATTAAAGTGGTTGCATGCCTCATTCGATTTTTCATCCCATGAGGCAGGAAAATTGTCAAACTTTCCTTTTGATCTAGGAGGAAAGGTGCACAATTTTAAGTTGTATATATTAGATTAATGTTGTTCAAATTACTCTACGTTCTACTTTATCACATTTGTTTGTTTTCCTTGTATTATTATAGGTTAGTTTCCCTTTCAATAAGTACCTTTGTCACTCTATCTTATTTTTTCCTTCTTTTGCTCTTTGTATTTTATTTCAAAAGAGGTTAGAGCCAGATTGATAGTCAATATGTTAGATCCAGAGAAGAGACTTTATGCCTAATGGACTGGACTAGGCACATGATCTGGTTTATTTTTCATAGATAAAAATGAAATCCATATGAGTCACAAAAAACATTGGCCAATTTTGGCTTGCATAAGAATCTTTTACATGGTTTGATGAAGTAGTAGATCAAAGGCTTAGAAAGTGGGTCTAGGATTGAAACTTGGAAGAGACCATACAAGTTCTCATGTCTTTTAAACATTTGGAGCATGCAACTTATTATATAAAACATATGTAATGTCTAGATTGCTTGAAACAAGTGTGTAAATTCAAGGGATCCATCTGGTTCTTCATTGTGTTCATCTAGGCATCTTGGGTCTAGTGGTAGAATTTCTAAGTAGGCACTTTGATGACATCACCATTATCATGTGTGGATGAGTTAGGTAAAACTAGTCATATGGGTTTGTTTACATTTATTCCAAGTTTATATGAACTAATTGTTAAGTCCTCCACTAAAGAACATCAAAAGTTATGGAGAACTAAAATTGGCCATTGAGCTAAATTCTATTATTTTTCCATACTTAGCCATTTTCAAAGAAGTTCAAATAGAGCCAAGTGAGAATCTTGAAAATTAAATATCTAACACGTGATAGTTTTAAGGGAAAGTGGTCACATGGTTTTGTTTATCTTGGTCCCTAATTATTATGCACTAAGTTCTAGATATTTTGTTGAAATGCAAATGGAGTTATGCATGTGCAAAGTTGGCTCCTTAGTCAGATTTCACTAAGTTTCCCATACTTAGCCAAATGAGCTCAACCATCACAAAGACATCATTTATTATTACATATGAACCAGACAACTTGAGAATTTAATATCTTCACTTAGGAAGCCCTTGGGACTAGTGAATCAAATGGGATTATTCTTTTTGATCTCAAGAGCATCTCTTGAAAGTTTGGTCACTCCATGACTTTTGCTCTTCAAGTTATAAGCCTTCAAAAATTGACCGTAACATAAGATGTTCATGTTAACATCAAATTAAATCTCAAGAAAAAATCCATCTATTGTTAAATTTGAAGGTCTATGGGACATCAATTACGTTCTATAGAATGTCAAATGATAATCAGTGAGACATCAACTTTAAGATAGAGCAAGATAAATCCTTTTGAGCTTAAATTTGATGGTCACATGACCACAAATGATGGTCATGAAAATTTCATTTGATGAGAACAAGGATGTTAATTTTAAGATCATGAACTATTTGTTGGCTTTCAAATAGTGTGTCCCAACAGATCAATGTTTGACATTTGATTAAGATTTTAGATCTAATAGAAAGTGAAGGTCAAAGGGTTAGTGGATCTAAAGAGTGAATTTATGTATGATAAGTGTCAATGACACATTCAACTACCATATGATTAATTGTTTTTTAACATTCATACCAATCAAAATTGACAAATATGATGAATTAATGTGTCAACTAGCTTGGTCAGATTTTGACAACTAATTAGAATAAGGGAAAGACAAGAACTCTAGATAGAGGTTGAAGGGATATTTTTTACCATGGAAAATAAGGTTTTATAGGGTCTTCTTGATGAAATTAAATCTCATTAAAATTCCATGAATCATTCATTAGGATGTAGTCAAGTATGAGTAACATAAGGGAACACCATTAGAGTTAAATATTGATCTTTGGTTTGGTAAGTTGTAGTGTGTAGGGTTATTTCTCATGACTATTTCTATATTTCTAACTAAGGATCCATGTACAATGAACTCCTAGCTCCTCTAAAAATAAAGTGGGTCTTTTTGGACTTGATAGAGTCAAGAAGGTGATATGTGGTCTATGGGTCTATTTTAATATAAGGACTATAGGAAATCAATGACCTTAGATTGGTTTTTCATCTATAGTAAACCATGATCAAGGAACTAGTATGGGTGATTAATGTAAAAGGGCTCATCTTTAACATGGATCCATCATCATCAAATTAGGTACTCTAGCACTCAAGGCATGGCATGATTTTTAGTATTAGGATTTAAGGATTTGATCCTCATGAGCACATCAGATGGACTTAAGGTCTCAAGGTGGGAAGCTAGTAGTTAGAGAAGAAGTTAAGGGTGTTGTTTCCATTAAAAAAAAACTTTGGCACTAGGCATAACAAACCCTTGTCTTTTAGTGGGATGTCTTAGCTAATGAGAGTAGCTTATGGATTATTATAATAATAGGAGATCCATTTGTTGATTAAGGCATGCAAATGAAAAGCAATCAAGTGTTTTCACCTCACTTCTTGATCTTGATGACTTTCCTCCACTCTCAAATGCATTTTTCCCATCTCTCTTTATATTATATATAGAGGCTTTTGAGCCCAAAAAGGTATCCTCTTTGTATTTTCTCTACTCCCCCTCTTGGGCATGACCGAACTTTGCCAAGATGGAGCTTGTAACCTTTTGAGATGAATAAAAGACTATGTTTTAGATTTCATTATTCTGGTATAGTGTGTATATGTTTGATTTTATATGTGGTAAAAGTTTCTCCCTTGTCAAATTATGATCTCACCTAGTTACTAGTTCATATAGTTATGCAAGTCATGTTTAGTGTTCTACATCTCTTGATTAGATCTTGTATGTAGATACTGTGGCTAGTTAGTGTCTTACTTTAGACCTCTCCTTCATTTCCCTTAGCTTAGATGATTTGGTGAACCTCTTCATGAAACACTAATGTATGATAAATAGTTGGGATCTTAGATCTTGTCTTTTACTTGTTTCATTAGTGTTTTAAGAGTCAATTAGGGTGAATTAACCATAAATTAGGTGCATCACCATTGTTATCTTAGGTTTCCCTTTTATGTTTTCTTTCTCTCCCTTTTACTTGGTCATTAGTAGGTTTTATTATTGGGAACAAGATAAAATGATGAATCAAAGGAGATATCCTCATTAAAAATATTAAAGGTCTGACCCCATTATATGTTACACATAGCTTGGGGTCAGTCCCATGTTGAGATAGATATGGAAGTAGGACCTAAACCCTCCTGCCTCTAACTAGGGTATAATCTAGGTCTCTAACAATAACTCTATCCACTATATGGAAATTAGATGTAAAATAACTATTAAAACATGAAACAAGATGAGTAAAATCAAGATTATTAATCCATATTATACCCTACTTCTACATCCTACCATCTACATCTTCCCTAAACTCATATTTTCCAAATTTCTAATCTCAATCACACTCAAGGCACTCAAGACCACTATCATTCTATAATCACTTGAAATTTCACCTACACTTAGGTGGGGAGAACTACATCATGATTGATCCCTTTTCAAATTATTTGTATGTAGGAAACTCTCTTCATAATGTGGTGTTGAGGATGTCTACCCTAGCCTACTAATAAACACATTTTTTAACTTATGCCTTGTATGGAGGATTAGGTTTTAAATCATACAAAAATTATTATAGGCATAATATAGAGTTTTAGACTTCATGTGTGCAACAACATAACCCAAAATCACAGACGTAGGTGCACCAAGAAGTTCAGAGTAGTCTTATATAGAGGACACTAGCAACATTCTCAGGACACCAGAGCCACATGACACCTATGTCCAAATGTTATTCTACTATAAATGAGGGTTTTTGATATGGGGATCCAATTTATGAAACTCAAACCTATTATTATCTCATTTTCCATCAATTAGATTATTTTTATAACGTGTTTTCTAAATAAGTATTTATTTACACATATTTATTACTATTTTTAAAAATTCAAAACTAGTCAATTTTTTAACAAATTAGTGGTTATTTTATGAATATTATTTCACTAATTTAGAATACTCATTTTTTTAATCAAACATAGGACTTACATTAGTAAAACCTTAAAATTTTAAAATATCAAGATTCAAAACTCACCTCAAAAGAGTGGGTATACATTGTGTCTTATATTAGATACTAAACTATAACAATCCACTACACAAATAAAAAACAATAGTACTTGCTTATTTATCATATTGCATTCTCATTCATTTCTTAGAAAGTTAATTCAAACAACACTACACCATTTGGATAATAGCACAAGATATAGTTTTAAAAAATAGTGCACATTCATCCCATGAACAAAAAATAAAGTTTTTCAAAATTCTCAGAATCATACTCAATCTAAAAAATAGTTTTTAGTAGTTAATCAAAAACATTTTTCATATTTATACACATGATATCATATATTTTCTCAAATTTGGGGTAACATGCATGACATGTATTATATGTTTTTACTTAGATGTTGAGTTGGTATTACTCAAGTTGTTAAATCAATATATGTAAATATCATATTGGGAGAATGTGTGTGGTACATGATCACTTTATTTCTCATTTTTAACTAGTTTCCATAGAAGTAATGTAAATTCATGTCATTCTCTATGTTTTATACACTAGACTCAGTTTATGTTATTGTTTCACTAGTTTTATACTAGGTATTTCACCAGTTTTTCCCTAAAATGATATATTGGAGTTCATACAAATATTCTAAGTTACTTTACCACCTTTAGTTTTGCAATGATGTATTCAAGTGCATCTTGATTTTTTAAGAACAAAATTATATTACAAATGAGGATTAGGGAAAGCACAGTCCAACTAAGTGTTTCAATAAAGAAATGTTCAATGGTTTCACCCTCTTTGGTTACCAGTTTTTCACCCAAAAAAATGATGGCTCATGTACATGAAAAGGTGTATTTATTCCATGTTATTAGATATATAAGTTTCTTATCTTTAGTTTCAAAATTTTCATGTTAAGTACTTATTTATTCATGTTTCATTATAGGTTTTCATGAGAATAGTCTAGTATGTGATTTATATCCAAGCCTACTCAACATAGGTAAGCTCAAGGATAACTCTCTACCTTCTACTCTAGTATTTTTGCTTAGTTACATTACTAGGATAAAGGGAGGGGAATGTAGTCATTAAAATTAACATTTAATTTTAAATCAATACACTTATGACCACTCCTTATGCACACTTAACATATGCTCAATTCTATGGTTCTAAACCTTTATTATTATACTTTTATCTGGATGACCCTCTATCCTTAGGAAATAATAATACTAAATAATATTATTCATCTTTACAAGTAACCTAAACTCACTATTTGACTGATTCACACTTCCATTTTACTTGTCTCTACTCTTCAAACCAAACCACTCCTTCAGAGCAATCCTGATGGTTGGTCATATTTAAATCTACTAGTTTCATCCTCCCACTAATTTATGACTCATTTCCCAAATTCAAATTAATATAATGAGTCATTTTAAATGTTTCACTAATCCTATTCGAACAAATCCAAAAAATACCACTATATAAGCAAATTTTCTATTCATTTGATTACTAGATACTACCACTAGTATGAATTATAGAATTATCTAACAACACATTGAGATAAAATCACATATTCTTCCCAATTATGAGTCCATATATCCCAAGTTATTAGAAGAAAAAACATTGAGGGGAGGGTGGTGAATCAGTGTAAATTTTTTTCTCTCAATTCCATACATCATTCATTAACCATTCAAACTAACATAGAGATATAACAATGTATAATCAATCAAGCAAACAAGTATATAGCATGAACATAACACATGAATACAAGAGCTATGTGGAAACCATCATGGGGATTAAAACCCAATTAAAAAACTTAGAAGACTATAATATAATAAATGAATCAAAAATTTATTGAGGCACCAACCCCACAAATAGCTCCAACCCCTACCTAGTTAAGCACCAACTCAACTAATCTTTAACAAGATCCAACTTGCAAGGAGGCTCCAAATCCCTAAGTGAATTAACACTAACCCAGCCACTTCAAGGATGATTATGAAACCTCCCACATAAAATTAATATCCAAATTCATCTTTAATAATCAACAACTAATATAATACCAAATTTATCACCTCAAGACACCTTGTTGCTCAACCAATAAATGGTGACCTCTTCTTCAGCTCTCTATCTTCTCTATCTGGATTCTAATATTTGTCATTTACCTATAGTAAATATGTTAGATATTAATGATTGATCCTATATTAATTTTTATTTTCTATATTACCTACTTATAATCCTAAAATATCTCTTTTATTTTCTTATGTTCTCTCAACTCATCAACAGTCAAAATAGGCCTATTATGCCTTGTATTTACACACATCACTTACTCTTACCCATATTATTTGTATAATAATATTTACATACATGTATCACCCTTGTAATAGGTAATAAAACATAGTTCATAAGGATAAATTCACTATATAGTTTAACCAAACTCATTTAGGCCTTAATCTCTTCTTAGGCCTACTTAGAGACCTAATGCATTAGGTATATCTTAAGCAACACATTACACTTATCTATATTGGAGAAACATGAGCCTATAAAAATAAATTAAAAATATCACATAAACCTAAAATATACCCTTTATAACATTAATATAGGTCCATATCACCTTTTAGCTTTTTTGACTCCTTGAACCACACCATTAGGTCTACTTGCCAATAGGTCTGCACACACCTAAAAAGTCTAACTCACACAAATGAATCATTAATTAAAATTTTACAAATAAATATATAAAAAAATTAAATTAATATATAATTCATTACTTCATGGTCACCACCATGTACATTGGACATCATCAAACAGGGCAGAAGACCTTAAACACACTCTTGCAATATGACCACTTAGAACTGTCAAACACTACCAATGTACAGTAAAGAACATTTGACTCTCCATAATTTCATATAGAATTTTAATGAATAATAATAAATTATAATTAAAATAATATACATATATAACATATTAATATTTAATATATTATTCAACTCTTGTAAAAACACCTAAAACTCACCTCTGCAAGATGCCCACATAGTACTGCCAAAATCCTAAAAAACACTACCATATAGAATGGACTTCTCACTACTTTGCAAGATCTTGAAACAAATTATTATGATTTTAAATGACACCATGAAATCCATATAACATATTTTAATTTTATTATCTCAATTCATGTCATATATCTCATAAAATAACTCTTCAAATAAGTCTATTTAGTTTGCCAGAGACCACAAAAAGTATGTCATAAAGGACTGACCAATAAGCACACCTAAAAACAAAATCAATCACTCCTGATGCATGATTTTGGTACTGTAATACCTTCAAAACAACTTCACATTATTTTAACACTTTCATTTATATCATAAAGACATAAGAACACTTTTCTTCTAGGTTTATCTAGTCTACAAATAACTCCAAAACTTTGCCTTCTAAAACTAAAGATCAAAACACCTCTTATACTAACAAAAAAGATTCAAAAAAAATGTATAGGACATAAAAGTCCCCAAAAAATTCCATGTGCTTTATATACCACAAATCAAATCAAAATGATTTAATAACACTCTTTTAAGAAGCCCACTCAAATTTGTCAGTCCACTGAAAAGCACAGTCAAATTTGATAAGAAATAAATTCATTTGTAAGGATTTTCATGAAGAAATTAAAATTTTAGGTTGTTTATTAATGAGTATAATTCATATTTTATTTTTATACCATTCCAAAATTCTCAATATTTTGGTCTCTATATGCATTTTTTTGCTCACTATTTTATGGTTTTTACCATAGTCAAATCTTTGACTTTGACCTACAATAAATGCACTTTTACATACATTTTATACATTTCAATACCTATAGGTTATTTTTATCACTTTATAAAACAAATTTAATTCATACACCATACCAAAATTATTGATAGATTTTCTTCTACAAACACTTCTTTGCTCACAGTCTCTTATGCATACAGGCAGTCAGTTTGAATTTGAATCCAAATGACTATATTTTTGAATACCAACAGTTATTTCCTGAAGCTTAAACTCGATGGTCTCTAGCATGTCATAGTCTTCTAGAGGAACTTTGGAGGCTTATATATTGAACTAAGGATCTCTTCAAGACACCAAATTTGTAGGGTGTCTTTTTGGCATTATGGACAACATCTCCATGAAAACCTTTGATCATGTTTAAATTTATAGTTACACATAATAAAATCACAAAATTTTAGGTTATTCATATTTACATGATGTATAGTAATGTTATAAATTATATTAATCTATAATGGTGCATTTTTCTCTCTCTAAAGGTCAATATGAAATACCAGAAACTCACCAAGACATCTATGGATGCCTCAAAACATCCTCTTGGTTCTCAATGCTCTATACTCATGCCATATATCCTCCAATCCATAAAACTGACCTTATACCTCCATTAGGTCATGTTCTCTTTATTTTTTCTTTAGGTCTTGACCTAAAATCACATTAGTCTTCAAAAATTATCTTCATACATCTTGTCCTTGATCTCAACACTTTTATAACATGATTAAGCAACCTCTCCCATACTCAAACAACCTTCATGCATCATTTAATGGCTCACTTCCCTCTAGAATCTCTTACTACCAACACAACCTCATGTCATCACCCTTAAAATCAATGGTAACTTGACATAAATTACAACTTAGCTACACCTAACACTAGCTTGACACTAAGGAAAACACCCTTGCCAACACAAGTATCCTTGAACTAAGTTTGAATATAGTATCAAGGTCACAAGTCATTGTTTAAACACATAGTTATAGCATGATTTCACCTATATATAAAATTTCACCAGTATTTCACACTCATCACCATAGCATGGGATAACTACATTGAGTTTTATCTTTCTTTAGAGTATTGATATGTATGGATGGTCTTTATCCCCGAACCCCTTTCCCCAATCTAATGAATTTGTTCCTCCTTTATCATTGAGCTAGGGTTTTAAGTGAAGAAGAAGGCACATAGTGGATTATACAATATATCAAATGAATTTTATCATACACACATGACCTATAGGCGAAGGCACATTTGATAAAATTATGATGGTAAAAATCCTAATGGACATTGGCACACCCTACAGACAACAAGACAAGCCAACCTTGTCTAAATAACACATCATTATCCAAAAATAATGCAAATCCATGTTCTTAAATCACATCATCCTCACATAGACTTACAATTAATTTCATAGTCACTATTGTAGTCCTATAGACCTATGTTCTAGCTAAGTCATCCATTTCTTATTAAGTTCCCCTTTTAACATATCTATACAAATATTAACTTCCAAATCAGTCATGTATATCTATTGCATAACTTACATATTCTAATTTAATCAATTATTTTTATTAATTAAATTACTATTTTATTAATCTCCAAATTTGATAAAACAATGGAAACTTATTATTTCACACCACTATCCCCAAGCCCATAAAGCTTAAGATAGGGACAATTCTAGGTACTGGTTCATATTTCAAACTATACATGGGGTTAGGTTGAGAATATCATGTTTGAGGTGTATTTTTCATGGTTCCAAAGGAGAAGTGAGACCCATACCTCTTAGTGTGCCCATGGATACTATATATTCCTAGGATCCCATGGGATTGTAACCTAAGTCAATGTGTGAAACTTATTGTTCCCCACCATTGACCCCATGATCATTGGGATTAAAATTTGAGTTAATTATAGACATTGATATAAATTTTTAAGTGTATATGGGGGTGAACATAGGTTTTTAATGCATGATTTTTTCTATGTGGTTGACAAAGATAAGTGTAAATTTAATTAATTTTAGACACTACTATATATGTTTAATTATACCTAGGGTAGGATTAGGTTCTTAATGTCTAAGGTGTGTTATGCATGGATTACAAGAAGTGTGAACTCTACCTTTGAGTGTCCCTATGGATAATTTAGATACTTATGAGCTTATGTAATTAGAACCTAAGTCAATTATGTGAACTTTATTATTTCCCAACACTAGTTATGATCTATTTGGGATTGAAAATTTAGATTAATTATAAGTACCAATGTATAGATTGAAGTGTGCATAGGGTGGGGCTTGGGTTGATAATTTATTAGGTGTGTTTCACATGTTTCACAAGGATAAGTGTGACACATACATCTATGTGTCACACTGGCTAATTTAGGTGACTAGGGTCCCATGGGATTGGAGTCTAAGTCAATGGTGTGAAAAATATTGTTTCCTACCACTAGTGTCAAGCATGTTGGAATTGCAATTGGGAAAATTATATGAATTAGTCTATATTTCAAGGTGTAAATCAAAGTTGAATTGGGTTTATAGTTTCCAAGGTGTGTTATACATGGTTTACTAAGAAAATTTAAACCCCTACTTTTAGGTTTCCCTATGGATACTTTAAGTTCCTGGGAGCCCATGGGATTAGAACCTGGGTTAATAGTGTGAAATTAATTGGTTACAGAATTATCCCTAATCCCCTTTAGATAAAACTTGGGGTCATCCTATAAATTAGTCTCTAGTTCAAATTATACATTTGTTTGTCCTGGGATTGTAATGTTTGAGGTGTGGTTTACATGATTCATAAGGACAAGTACAATCCCTAAATTTAGATGTCCCCATGGTTACTTTTAGTCCCTAAGATCCTATGGGATCATAACTTAATTAAATAGTGTGAAACTTATTATTTATCACTATTATCGAAAAAATTATTGGGTATTAAAATTTGGGGTAATTATAGGCATTGATCTATAAGTTGAATTACACATGGGGGTAGGCTTATTCTTGTAATGTCCAAGGTACGTTCCATGTAATTTGAAATAAGAAGTGTAAATTTGGGTAATTATAGGAATTTATATATAGGTCAATGTGTAAATGTGGGTGGTCTTGACTCTGTAATGTGTTCTAAATTATTCACAAGGAGAAATTAAATCCCTACTTCTTGTGTCCCTATGGATACTTATTATCCATAGGAGCTAGTGGGATTAGAACTAGGGTCAATTATGTGAAATTTATTAATTACCATAATTATCATTAATCCCATTAGGATTAAAATTGGGTTAATTATAAGTACTAGTATACAGGGTGAAGTGTGCATGGGGTGTACTTGGGTTTTTAATTTTATACACCTAATAATGGTACAAGTATTTAAATTACTATATTTTTCATGATTTCATACATTTTTTTCATTTTCTTAATTTATGATATTACTTGTGCATATTACCTTAAAATTTGACCTTTTATAGTATTTCACCATTATTATTTGCTCATGAACATTGTTATATTTTTTATTTATCCACCATGGGATCCACTGAGTTGCCTTACAGTTCATTTTGGTCTCTTTTTCATGGGTTTCATATCTTGAACATTTTAAGAATAGTTTGAAAGTGGTATTGATCTTTATCATACTATATGAAAGTTTTCAAGTTGTCTATGGGTCCTTTGTGTTAGTTTTTCATGTTTCCTCATGCCTTGATTTTCATCTTTCATGCTTTTTCATGGCTGACTTACACATGAATATGTGTCAATTTGAATTCAAAAGTGCATTTATATACACATGTATCTTAGCCCATCAAAAAAAATTTTAAGGGCACATAATCCTATCAAGTGTTATAAATGAGAATAGCTATATTAATATTTTATTAAACTCTCTATTTGTTGAAGGCTTTTAGTTGCATAATTATACTAAAATAATGATTAAATTTAGTGAAAGAGGATATAGTTTTATTTATTTTCATAGGGAGAGAAGGTGGAGGCCTCTCTCACTTGTTAGGGTGGGTCACTCACATGCATAAAATTATGATTCCTCATTATCAACTTGATAAGTAGATAAAACCCTCACTCAAGATACTAGATAAAACTCTACATATTTCCTTTTGTCTTATATGTACTACTAGGCATTAAGGTTAGATTAGGGTTGGATCAAGGGAAAAAATATTTTGACATCTATATGATTTTATTTTCTTATTTGAGAGAGGTTTTTGTACATATATTTTTGAAAAAGGGTTTTATAAATTTTTAGACACCATGGATCTACACAACCATTTTAAGACTAGGCTAATTACTTTTAGGGGAGTTGACCATTATCTTATTATATAAAACTGATCAATGCCTCTATTAGATCATAAGAAATTGGTCATTGTTTCATATCACTATCTACAGACTCTTATACACTATTTCATAAACTATTTTCCAACATAATCAAACTCTATCAAAACTCAAGTAAATCAAAAATCAAGTATGCATCTCTAAGTATCTGTATTTCCAATTTTAATTGTCAATTACTCAAGGTATTTTCTATTTTAACTAATTTTAGATTCAATGTTCTAAATAATCCAAAAAATTGATTCCAATTTATATTTCTAATATATGTATAAATCAATCAAAAATGAATGTAACTATGATTTATTGCACTTTAATATATATATATATATATATATATATATATATATATATATAACCATAAGAATAGGGTACTTATATTATTTAATATTATGTTATATCACAATCATCAAATATGCTCTGCAGGGGATCTATGTTGGCTTAGATAAAAAAAATTAAAAATTCAGCAAGGCATCTCTGTTGTGTTTTAGACACCTATGGTATCTAATTATATCAACCTTACACCAATTTTATCCATGGGATTTATGTAACTATGCGATAAATTAAATTGTTGTGTCTGTGTTTGTAAATAACTACTATGTATTTATATATATTTGAGCCTATGTGAGTAGCTCTATTTTCCTCAACTTTGATTCAAAACCATAGATTTCACTCTTAATATCAATGTGACATATAAAATGGGGTTAGTGAGTTAGGTTGTACTAACCTTAGCCAAACCATAGTTACTATTTGAGTGTTGTCTACATTTATAATATTCTAAAGGGAGTTAAAGTCATGTGTTTCTCTCACTATCAAGTGTGTGGTCCAAATCAAGTAAATTTAAGTATAGCTACAATTACACCTAGGTCCTCCTTTGGTAAAATCATGAAAATTGATATATCCTTTATAAACTATATATTTTGAATAGCAGTAATCTAAATGGATATGTTTTATCAGTGAGACTTTTTAAACTTCACTAAGAGCTTGTTATTAAATGCCTCTAAGGGTTATGTATATATAAGGCTATTAATTACTAATTAGGTAAATATTGGTGCATCAAATACTACCAAAAAAGATCCAAAAGTGTAAAATAAATCACCCCAAAGTGTATTCAGATCTATTCAATACTGTCAAAACTATTTGGAAATCCATAAAAACTTAGAGATAAGAAAATAGGACCAAGGATCCCTATGAAACTTTTTATAAATATTAAAATAGAAGAATATGTAGTCAATTAAAATTATATAAGGAGATACATGACCAAGATATATACACCCATAAGTTCTCTATTCACCATTAATTTTTATTTATTTATTTATTTTGTGTGTGTGTGTAATGTCACATACAAGCATTATACAAAATAGGTTTATACCAAATTCAAGTATTTATAAATTCCATATTTTTATTCTAGTATTTAAATGGAATAACAAATACTATTTTAAATGGGTAATAAGAATGAAAACATGTGTTGGAGATATTTAACTAAGACTTTTCATTTACCTAGTGCTTTATAATGTCAATGTGTGCCTATGATAAAAAAAGTGCACAATCAAATAAATTATTATTGAATAGAAAGAAGTCTAGTCATATTGAGAAATCACAATAATCAAGGAATGAATTCACATGGTATTAATAATTTGGCCTCCCAAGCCAAATATCAACCCCTATAACTCAAAAAAATATCATGAGACCCCTACAAGCTTGTATAAGGTTACCTAAATCTTGTCATGGTATTCAAAATGGTCATTTAAAACACTATTAGGATTATTTAAGGTTTCATTGTATGAAATAGGGGTTGCTTGAGAAACCATTATGTGATAGCATCTTGTGAGTCATTATATGATGTATTAGGTCTTCATAGGTTGTCTTGGGTTTAATATAAGGGTGTCAAGTTTCTTTGAAGCATAAAGAATGGTATATACTTTGTTTGATAAGGTTAAGGTATCTTAGCAAAACTTAAGGTATCTAGAGAGATTAAAGTTTCTTATTCTTGTTATACTTCTTGTTTTAGCAACGTATTGAGGGGGGACCTTATAAGAAAGATGTGGAAGGTATCCAATTCATGTTTGACCCTTGACATGAGGTTTAATGATGTATCCAAAGTCATCTTCTATAGCCTATTAGTCAAGATTGTTTCAAGCTCCAATGAACCCATAAGGTCATCAAATGCCTCTCAAGCATACCATATAGGTCAAATTATATTTTATAACCCTTTTAATAAGGTGTTAATTGTGATTCAAATCAAATTTAGGGGTTTTCAAAGGTCTCATATCCATTGCATAGCTTTATAAGGTGGTCTTATATGTAATAAAGGGGTCTTTTAAAGGGTTCATTCACATAAATGATCCCCACACACTTGAAAAGTGACCTTTAAACTTCCATCCATCCATAATACCTAGTTTTAAAGTGTATTTGACTTCTCATTTCCCTTCTTACAACCCCCAATGGTTTATCAAGATCTCAAACCTAAAAAATGCAAAAAATGAGGTTTTGTAGGTGTTTCTAGTATTTGTACGAATTTGTACAGATAGGTTAGAGCTATATGAGGTTATATGGGGTATCCCTTTGAGGAATAATAGAGAAGGATTCATGTCCCAAGTATATAAAAAAAGGTATAAATGGTAGCAAGATTTCTATCAAATTTGAGTTGGATGGTATGGTCCGTAAAAGGGGATTCAAACCCCAAGATCTTAACCAAAGTTGGATTCCCTAATGAGATTAAAATTAGTGTATTTTTTTTTTAAAATCAAATCCTTAGGATTTATAAATAATCACTAAGACCCCCAGGTGGTCTTAAATCCTTGCAAAATCCTAGTGGCTCAGGTTTGGGTAGTTTTGAAAAAATGAAAATTTTTAATTATGAGAGTGTTTAAGAAATACCCTCATACATATTCACATACATTTTTCACTTTAATCAACAAACATGGGCATGTTTGACATAGATGAATAAGCAAAAAGGCTCCACAAGGAAGTTGAAAAATTGAGAGTCATGTATTGTTACCCATGTATTTTGAAGCTTCTTCAAGGTTAATGAATCCAAATGGTTTTTAATGTTATTCTCAAATTCTTCTCTATACAAGTCTCCCCAACCACCTAGTTACTCTATACATAATCCTTTAATGTTATTCATGTTCTATGTTTAAGGTTGTGTTTTGATGATTTCCTATAGATGGAGCAAAGAGGTCTTGAACTTTATGTTTCAGGATTGTATGAGGGTCTTAACCTCATTATCAAGGTGATGGTTGAGTGTTATCCATATATTCTCATCCCATTAAAAGTTATATAACCTAACTAAAGATTTCATACCAGTCCTCCATGGCATTCATATTCCATACTTGATTATTGAGTTTTAAAGGTTGCATACATGTGTAGTCATATAAAATGTGAAAATTGGTAGCTTGAGTGTGGTTTATGAAACCCAATCCATAGTTCCATCTTGCATGCTCTCTTAACCCTTATAAGCATCTTTTCATTGATTCCTAGACATTCATAGGATTTTGAGACGTCATTCTAGCTTAGCCAAAACCCTTTTTCCATGCTTATTCCATTCCCTTAGATCCCATACCCTTAGGACAATAGCACCCAAGTTGGAATATAAAATTGGACCCTAGGGTGTCCCCTTTCCAATGATCTTATATAATCACATTTTGAGCCCAAGTGACCATTTTTACCCAATTCCTCTACGTGATTGTGTCAGCCTAACACAATTGCATTTAACCCATGACCAATAAATATTTATAAAATCCCATTAAAAGTTCATTTGGAAGGGTTGTCAATTATTTTCAAAAGCAAGCAAGAATACAAGCAAGACCACTAAGTCTATTTTCCCTATTCTCTACATACGGTCAACCAATACAACCATAAGCTCATTCAAACCCTCACACAAGTCCCTAGCCACCTCAACCATACCCAATTTAGCATTTTTGCATATTCATTACATTATTACACAAATCACATCAAGTGGGAGAAATTCATATGGCTTGATCCTTCTTTGAAGTATTGGTATGTAGGCAACGCGCCCATACAAGGGGTGTGGATACATGTTTAGTGCATATTACATACACTAACACTCCTCTTTCTCCAAGTTTTCAATAAAGTTCAAGCACAAAGAAGACCTAGGTTTGGAGATTAAATCATCTCTACAAGGATATTCATCTACATTCAAGACTTGAAATTTCATAGGTGGACTAATACAGGGACATCAGATAAAACCTAGAAAACTCAAATCTCTATGACCAATTTGGATAATAATGGTAGGACTTGGACTATAGTGTTAGACCCTAAAGTATTCTATTTTTAGTGATCCTATCCTTTCATCAAATGAAACCTAGATCTTAATTTACAATAGTGTCCCAGTCCTACACAACTAGTATCAACTTCTATCTTAGTCATCTCAGTCTAGTTTAAGCTAAGTAATATTTCTCTTCATTTATTACTATTTTTAGAAAGGTTCAAATTATAATTAAATTATACAAATTAGTTGCTTAATTTTTATAATATTATTTACTTATTTAATTAGCTTAGACCTTTAAATAAAATAGGATTAAGACACCAATATTACCAAAATTATTAAATCATTTGGCGAACCTGGCTTACTTTGTTTGCACATAAAAACCCTAGGGTAAATTCCTTGCTAATTTTTAAAATATTTTTATATCTTTTTAATTTCCTATTTAAATTAGAAATTTAATTTAAATTTTAAAATTCTATAGTATTTTTAGAAAAAAAATATTTTCTTCCAAACCCTAGTTGCATACAATAGTTCCTTTTATATCAAGAATTTTCTAATAATTTTTTGATTTTTTACTTGCATATTTAAATAAAAAATTCACTTTAAATTTTAAAATTCCTTATTAAGTTTTTTTTAAAAATCTTCCAAACCCTAGTTGCATACACTAGGTCCTTTCTAATCAAGAATTTTCTTTTAATTTTCTAATTTTTTTACCTACATATTTTAATCAAAAATCCACATTAAATTTTAAAATTATTTAGTAATTTTAAAATAAATAATTTTTTCAAAACCTTGGTTGCATATACTAGGCCTCACCTATTTTGAGGTATCACCTTACATGTTTGTGAGCTTCATATCCTTTTTATGCATTTCTAGTTCCTTGTTTAGATTATATTTGTTTAATATTTTTTTTATTATTCAAGTTATTTTCATTATGCCACTTAAGTTCCTTTCATCTCTTCTTTCAAGATGAAGTGTAAGACTTAGTGTCAACCCTCATAAATTCACCTAGATTCCTTCAAATCGACTATATACCATGGATAAACAACCAACTAAAGTTCTTGTTATAGATCCTACACATCTAGATTACACAAATTTCCATGAGGATAACTTCGATAATGAATAGTATGAGAATAAAAAATATGATACAAACACTGATGTTCATGATCCACCACATCAAACTCTTAATCCACTTCCACCTATTATTTATAATGAAGTTGTCCTTAAAAAATATTTGATCCTACAAATTTTTCAAGAAAGACTCAGGGAATAGCCCTGAGATCATACTCTTATCTTGTAATATATCATGAAAATTAAAAAGGATAAGCAATTCAAGTCTTCCATTCATTTAGAGTATCTAGTTGTAAATGACATTACAAGGGCAACTATGTCTCAACAACCCCTTATAGTATCCAAACCTTCCTTTGAGGAACCACCAGTTATGGTTAGTACATCTTTGTCTCCCAATGTGGTAGCCCTTATGCAAGAGATAAAATATCTTCAATCCAAGGTGTTACATCTTGATCAAGGTGCCTCTAGACCTACATAACCCTTGTATTCTCTTGCTCTACTTCATACACCATTAGCACTATCATATTGCTTCTACACCCTTACCACCAAGTTTTGTTCAACCCAAGCTCACTTTATATGATGGTAAAGGTGATTCGAAGACACATTTGAGAGATTTTCATGAAACATGCTTGGACTATGTGCCAAATGATTGGCTATGTACCAAGTTATTTCAATAAATTATAAAGGATTATGATTTACAATGGTTCTAAAGTCTATAAAATTAGTCAGTCAATGCATTCAATCCTTTAACTAACATGTTCCTAGCTCATTTCAACATTAACATTGGTGATAAGGTTTCTTATGCCCAAGTTACACAACAAAAACAAAGGTCAAATGAGCATGTCATAGATTATGTTATTCGATATAAGAATATCTTGGATAAGATGACTAGCCCCATGGATGATCGAGAGTTACAAGATCTATTCAAATAGATTTTTTTATCAGCTTTGCATGAATCAATAATGTTCAAAAGGTTCTCTTCCTTCACTGAATTTTGTCACACACTAAAGGAAAGAGAAGTTAAACTGATCTCAATGGGCAAACTCAAGTACACAAGTATATCAAAAATAAAAAACAAGAGTAAAAAACAAAGTCCCATACAAAGTAAATTTCAATGATAGCAAGAATCAGAATCAACCTATAGTTAATGTGGATTTAGATCCCCCTCAGCGAGTGGTTTTATCAAAACTTCCTTGATGAGATTTTACCAATCTACCAGTAGCTCCAACCAAACTCTTACAACATTTATTGGAGTATAATATCGTATATTTCCCTCATATTTGAGAATTTGATCCAACAAAACCTCTTCCACAAGGATATGATCAGAATGCATTTTGTGAATTTCACAAGGCACCAGGACACACAACAAATAGATGCTTTAGTTTGAAACACAAGATATAGGACATGTTAGATGGTAACATTATTAATCTTGGCACTTCAGTTGAGCCTCCTCCAGTAAAGTAAACAAAAGACAAATCTCTAAAAATTTTCTTAGATCCTTTTCCACAATAGTATAAACAAGAGATAGGGGACATATTAGGTGTTCACCATGCATATCATGCACATCCTCCACAAGCTACATATCAGGGACCTTCAGTTGAGTCACATACTTTAAGAAGCATGATTGGTGTGTATAATTATAAAATTCTAGCTAGACTTTCCATCTCCTTCTCAGAACATGAAATCATTGAGGATGATTTAGATTACCATGCCCTTTTTATCAGAGCTTACATTAATCATCATCCCATTCATAGTTTTCTCATAGACAATAGATCCAATGTAAACATGTGCACTATGACATTACTATAGCATTTGAGATATTTATATTAGGATATTATCTTAACTAACATAGTTATTAGTGGATTTAGTGGGCATAAATAGATTTCATTGGGTGAGATTGTACTTTCTCTACAAGTTGGTATAACACATGTGGCTATATCATTTACTATTAATCACAGTGCATGGGTTTTCAATATTTTACTTGGTTGACCATGGATTCAAAAAATTCAAGTAGTACCTTATATAGTTCATATATACATGAAATTCATTCATGCTAATCAAGTTGTTATAGTTTGTGGAGTTCCATATGAATTACCACTCCCCACTTTAGATCCATCTATAATTTTGCTGTCACCAAATTTTAATTCTCCCACTAGTTTTAGTTTCTCCACTAGTTTTAGTTCTTCCTCTAGTTTAGATTTAGACACAGTCAAGGCCTTCCTCACCAGAACAAAGAGTTCATACACTTCCATGGAGGTATCTTTTAGAGCAGCCATAACTTTAGAATTCTAGATAGCTTTCAGCCATAGTGTTCGTACCTAGGGCAGTATCATTAAGGTCTCATGCCTCTACACATAGAGAACATGTTTAAAGAGTTTATTCTACTACAAGATGGGTCCCTAAGATCCCTATAGTTTCATCCACTTCTCATAGTTATAGGGTGACCCCATAGTTTATTTCCACTAAAGAGATTTTAGAGAATTTATAGTGTACATAGCTTTCAGAGCCATCGTCTCAGCCCTTCCATCATGCTTCATGATCATGCACGATCCCTCTTATTGATACAAGACACCATGTTGGGGGGTATCCCATGAGACTCATTGGTTAGTATCATCTATCCTTAGCCTTCCTTGTACATATTTTCTCAATATTTTATTATACATAGTTTATTTTTGATTGATTGTACATAGTTTCTCAGTATTTTCTTGAGACTCATTGGTTAGTATCATCCCTCTTTTTGATTGATTGATGTATTTTCAAATGTCCTTTTTTTTTTATTCTTGTGTGTATCTTAGAAAATTTTATAATGTCCTTTACCTTTACTCTTCTATGTGATTGTGTCTTTCATGCCAACCTTACTTGTTTTCACTTGTATGTGTATGTGGCATTTGAACATGCCTTGTATGCCTACTTTCTAGTTTGAGTGACATGTGCCCATGTCCCTTGTTTGGTTTGACCCTTGGCCACTCTTTTATGCTTCTTGATTCTTACCTTGTGTGCTTGTTTCTTGATTTATTTTCAATTGATTGCAATGCCACGATCCACATCATGTATTCCCCTGCTTCCTTAGATACCATGATGGGCATCATGATCCATCCCTCCATGACAACTAATAACTAAAAACTAACATTTCTAGTTTCAATTCAATACATTGCACATGTTATTACATTGTTATATCTATCTAGGCATACCCCTATTTGATCTAACAATCTCTAATATAAACCATGTTATATTTTGAGATATCTTGTTAATTATCATTGCTATATCATGTATTTTATAGCATAACACACTTATAGGCCTCTTTATTCTAAGGACAGTCATTTTAGGGTGTTCATTCCTACCCTTAAAAGAGGGGGAAATAAATAGGGGTTTTGTTATAGATATCATAGCCCATACCAATTGAAAAATTAGTTTGTAGAACACTCAAAATAGTAATTAGAGGTCAAACCAAGTAGAACATACCAAAAAATAGTGATGATTCCAAAATAGTCTTTAGTTTTAGTAAAGGACAATAGCACCAGACATAGATAACAATGTTGGACACCAAAGTGTCCTATTTTTGGTGTTCCTATTCAAACAAAAAAAAACCTAGATTTTTTAGAAATAGGTAGAAAGGTAAGCTCAACTACAATTTTGTACATATAGACTAGTTCAGATTCAATGATTTTAGTATAATTTTTATTAGAGAATCCATATATATGGGGAATCATGCACAACATGATGGCTCTCACTTTTAGTTTCATATTGGATAGTTGGTATAACTTATAGATCACAATCTATGTTATAGACACCCATGATTAGGGGTAATGTGCACGACACATTGGTCTTATTTTCTTTTCAAAATCAACATATTACCTAGGCATTCTCAGTAATTATGTGTCTTAATCCATCTATAGGTGGTTGGCATCATTTTAGAGTGGCTTTTATACAATCCTAATAATGGGTGTCATCATCTCCTTCATTTAATCAACTTTCTGTTGATGTCATATTTAACTAGGGTTGTGTCTAAAGATATATGCAACAAGAAGAATCATAGTAATTTAGTAATTGAATGGAGGTATTTGTATTTTTTTGTTTTGGGGTGTTTTTTAATGTCTTAAGGATTTCTTGGTTAAAACCTTATTGGAATCAAACTATGCAAATATGTTGGAAATAAACACACGTTATAGAAATGAAATGGATTGCTGGAAATAAACACACATTGCAGAAATGAAATTGATTGCTGGAAATAAACACACATTGTAGAAATGAAATAGATTGTTGGAAACAAACACACGTTGTAGAAATCAAAATTTAATCTAAAATGCTTGCAAGAAAAAATTTACAACAAATCTTAACTTTAAGGAGTTGGAAGAATTTATAAATTTAACAGAGTTACATATTTACTTTTTCGAATAGAAATATAAATACCAACAAAAATGAAGATCCTGGTTCTTTGGAGGAGTGGGACCTTGCTCCACCTAGAACAAGATTTGAACAATTTAATTTTCTTTCAAAATAGAAATGGCTATTTCATTGATAAAATGTTCTATATTACAAATGTACTAATCTATCCTTTATCTCTTTATTCTTTAATGATTTTCTCTATCTTCTATATTCTATATCAGTATCTTTTTTACTAAACTCCCAAGTCTATATATATAGATGCTTTGATGGTTGTAACTATTTCATAGATATGATGGAACTGAATCGTGCCCAAAATAGATGCTGAATCAAGATGTGGCTGGATGTCCAACTGTGTGATAAATGTCTTGATTTTGCAAGTTCAGAAAATTGAGAATCTGTTCCTGATTTAATGGGATCATTGATCTAACAGATCATTGGCCATTTGGAATAGATCCTCATTAGCTCCATATCTAGCTGCAAAAGTTCTAGAGCTTATCTGTAGAATTACCAGAGCTAAATATAGAGTTTCTAGAGCTAAGTCCAAAAATGTGACAACTTGAAATAGTATGGTCGAGTTTCGAAACTAACTATGATGGTTTTGGAATAGATTTTGTAGGTTTTAGAACTAACTATGATGATTTTGGAACAGATTCTATAGGTTTTGAAACTAATCTGAATTGACTCCAATGCTTCCAAAAACATGCAATCCACTTCAAATTTGTTCTTTAGCCTGATGATGACCTATTTTATTGCAAAACTAGAATTTTCCAACACACTTGTTAGGAATTACAGGTCTTTTAAAATTTTAGAATCACAATCAACAAAAGATGGATAATCACATCCTAACTCATCTCAGATCAAAATAAAATTTACAAAATGTAATCAAATTTAATAGAAAGAGAAAGTAAGATGAGGTCATTTATTATACATTTGTTGGGCATATCCTGGCCTCATCACTTCCCCCATACTTGTTTGTAAGTCCCTTTACAAACTTCACTCTTCAAATTTAGGATTGTATATCCTACATTCCATTTGATTGCTTAGATCAAATGGCTGGAACTGAATATCCTAATGATTCGATTTAGAAGTACTATACCCTACTCCTACTTATACTTTTCTTTTCCATTCCTCAAATTGAATGGGATGTTGAGGTTCTCTATTTTACCAAGGAGATATGGGGGTGAGAAATAGAGGTGGCCTTGTTCACATTCCTATCCATATGCTCAGGGGAGTTTCATTGATCTGAGGAATTATTGTGCAAAAAGCTTTTGCCCTTTCTAAACTCCAAATCAAATTTGAAGGGGATATTACTTCCCTTCTTTTCAATGCCACCAGGAGAAATTCCCATCTTTTTAAACATGCATCATAGATATTATCAAAATTTTCCCTTTCATAAGAGGTGAAGACATCCATGCTTTGTTGTAAACTAAAAAGATAAGGTCCCTTGAATTTATCATTAAATGCATGGGATTGGAAATATGTAGCAAAGGTGAGTGGATTACCATAATGAATTCTCATACAGAGACCGAATGAACTAACCTTTGACCAATGCTCTAACTCCCTTTCTTTCCATGAAATATAATTTTGAAGAACATATACAAATGCGTTAAGCTGGCTTTCTCCTACATACAAATTGATCATAAACCCTATATTTATTTCTAGCATAAAATTGTAGAGGTAAAATTTACAAATAAGGTTTTTCTATTCTATATTAGCTAAGGAGTAGGTGGATGAGAAATTAGCTTCATCTTTTATTTCATGTGGAAGACCACATGCTATCTTTTCCAACTGCCAGTGAATGAATTGTTCCTCTAAAAACGTGCTATAAATAGGAGAAGGTCTTCTACATGCAAGAAACTTCTAACTCATCATACAAACTATTTGTATTTTCATAAGACATTTATACTTATCATTTTCCTCCTTGTAAAATTTTTCTTCCCATTCCTTCCTTGCTTTCTCTTCTTCTGCCAGTTTTCCTTTCAAGTCTATATTGGATGCTTTGATTTCATTGAGTTCTCTACATGTGTCATCCCATAACTGCTTGAGGGGTAGATAATTCAATTCAGTCTGTGTAGAGACTATTGACACAGAGGTCTATATTGTATATTTTTCCTCATTCTCCATTAGTTGCCTTTTAATTTCTACTAATTCCTCATTCTTGGCTATGGAATTACTATACTTAGCTATGAAACTGGCAGATTCAGTTACTTCAATCATAAGAATAATTCTTTATGGTTATTTTCCAACTCATTCCATAATTAATATCATTCTCATGATTTTGCACATTTAACCATGATGTATAATATATGACTCATCATACTAATCTTTCTAAATCAAGTCTAATCACACATGTAAACTTTCCATTTAACCTTTAACAAGTTAAAAACATAATTACCATCCTTGATGATGTAATCCCTCTGTCATGCAGACACATCATCCCTAAAACATGGTTAGAAAATAGTTAGAATTCAAAAAAGTTTTATTTGAATTAGCCACTTATTTGAAAAGATCAATCATCATCACTAATTTTCAATTGATCTCTAATTTTTTTAATTTTTTTTGAGAAGAGAATGCCATTTACTGGTTTTCATTCTCTTCCCTTTATTTTGGATCTTTTCATCTAATTATTTGATCATTTTGGAAGAATTGGGTTCTTCCATATGATCAAATTCTTTGTTTGTTTCAATCTGCTTCAAGAATTCATCCTTAGTAGGAGGCTTCCTATAAAGTTTTAGCCTGTGTCCATTAACCAAGAGTATTCTTCTGCTGCCATCAATAAGAAGTAACTAGATAGAACCATTGTCAAATATCTGCCTGATTTGATAAGGTCCCAACCATCTAGTTCTTAATTTACATTTGAATTGTTGGTACTTAGAATCAAATAGTAATGCCCAGTCTCCTACTTTGAATTGTCTTTCCTTGATATGTGAATCATGCCATTACTTCTTTTGACCTTGGATTATCTCTATCTGGTGAAGTGCTTCCATTCTGAATTCATCTAATTCATTGAGTTGAAGGATTCACTCCTTTTGAGCTACATCTAATTTAATTCCCACCTTAGCTGCTATCCTCAATGTCTATAGTTCAAACTCAATAGGCAACAAGGGCTTTTTCCCATAGACTAACTCATATGGTGAAAACCTTTTTGTGGTTTTCCAAGTTGTATTGTAAGCCTAGATAGCTTCAGGTAATCTTTTTACCCAATCTCTTATTTCATCTCCAACTATTTTAGTGAGGATGTTTTCTAATTCTCTATTTGTTACTTCAACTTGTCCATTTGTTTGTGGGTGATAGGGAGATGAATTCCTATGATTGATATGATAATACATTATGAAGGCTTAGATCATATTGGACATAAATTTTGGTCCCTGGTCTAAAACTTAGCTTCTTGGTGCTCCAAAATTTACCATAATTTTGTGCCAAAGGAAATCAACAACTACTTCTTCAGTGGCATTTGTTAAAGCCTGCACTTCTACCCATTTTGTTACATAATCAGTACACACAAGAATGTGCTCTTTTCCTTTTCAAGGAGGATTAAAAGGTGCAACAAAATCCAATCCCCATCTCTCAAATGGTTTAATCACTACTTGTGGTTGCAAAGGCATTTCATTGGTAATGGTTGGCTATCCCATCCTTTGACAAGGATCACACCGCCTGATATATCTCTTCACATCTTTATACAGAGATGGCCAATAGTAACCAGTGCCAAGTATCTTGTGAGCTTTTCTTTTCACTAAATAGTGTCCTCCACTTGGTTCATCATGACATGCCCAAAGGATGTCAAAAATTTCATATTCTCTTATACACCTACCTAAAACCAAACTAGGACCACATTTAAATAACATTCCATTTAACCATTTGAACTGTGCACTAGTTTTGATTATTATTTTTATTTGTTTTTTAGTGAAAGGAGGAAACTTCCCTGTTGCAAGATAATTTGCCATGTCAGCAAAGCATGGTGTGTTAGCTGAAATGAAAAACAATTGTTCATCTAGAAAGTTATCCTTATCTAGATTTTGCTCCCCTATAATGGTCAATCTTGACAAGAAATCAGCCACCACATTAGATTTGCCTAGATTGTCCATAATGGTAATATCAAATTCTTGTATAAGTAATGACCATCTAATTATTCTACCTCCAACCATTGGTTTGTTCATTAAATATTTAATTGCTGAGTGATATGTATGTACAAAAATTTTGTACCCTGTAATGTAATGTCTAAATTTATTGATTACATAAATCATAGCTAGAAATTATTTTTTAGTGGTAGTGTAATTTCTGTCAGTGGGAGTAAGATTTTTACTGAGATAGTAAATAGCATACATTCTTCCTTTTTCATCTCTCTATCCCAAAACTACACCAATTGAGGTATTTGAGGCATCAGTTTGGATGTGAAAAGGTTTCTCCTAATTAGGTCCTTGTAATATTGGGGTAGTTACTAATTTCTCTTTAATTTCTTTAAAAGCATGTTGACACTGTTCATCCCAAAGAAAAACACATTCCTTGGTAAGCAATTTAAACATGGGGGGCAGCAATTTTACTAAAATACTTGATAAAATGCATATATTATCCATCATGTCCTAAGAATTATTTGATATCTATGGGAGTTTGAGGAATAGGCAAGTCTGAAATAATCTTGATTTTGTTTTGGTCAACCTGAATTCCTCTTTTTGAAATATGGTGCCCTAATACGATCACTTCATCAATCATCATCAAACATTTCTCATGACTAAGAGACAAGTGATGTTGTTCACATCTTGCTAATACTCTATCTAAATTTTTTAAGGCATCATCAAATGTATCTTCATACACAGTAAAGTCATCCATGTATACTTCCACATAGTCATTTGTTAGGTCTACAAAAATTGCTAATACAACTCTTTGAAAGGTTGATGGAGCATTACATAGTCCAAATGACAATACCATGTAAGCAAAGGTACCCCATGGACAATTAAATGTAGTTTTGTCCTAATCCTTAGCAACAATTTTTATTTGATTATATCCACTAAATCCATCCAAGAAGGAAAAGTACTATTTACCTGAAAGGTTGTTTAAGACTTGATCTATGAATGGTAAGGGAAAATAATCTCTTAGAGTGGCTTTTTTTAGTTCCGTATAGTCAACACAAATTCTCCATTTTATATTCTTTTTAGGGATAATTACAAGAGGAGACACCCACTAGCTATCTGAGATAGGGTAGATAAAACCTACTTGTAATAGTTTTTCAATTTCTTGTTTGACTATATCCCTTAAGGCTGGATTAATCCTTCTCTGAGGTTGCCTAATTGGTCTAATATTTTTAGTATAAATGTGATGGGTGTAGATACTTGGATGAATTCCCTTCACATCTCTATAGTCCCAAGAAAATTCTTTTGTATGATCCTTCATAACACCAAACAGTTTGACTTCTTCATCATTCTTTAACTAGTTATTAATATTCAAAAAAATTCCTAGTTGAATCTCAACATGTTTGGTTCCAAGATATGATGAACTAATTTTGTGAAAGGGTTCCATTAAGGTGTTTAGTGGATTGGCATGTGGTAATAATATATGATATGTAACAACATCTCTAAAAGTTCCTAAAGGTAGAATGCTGGATAAAGGACAACATGAAGAGTTATGATACTTATCTTGTTGTAGGTCAAACTCCTCGTTACTGCTATTTTCCAAAAATTCTTCACCATCTCCTAATATCTATAAAGCTAATGCTACAGATCTTTCCTCTCCCCAAGAGAAATCATTTTCTTCTAGAGTGAAGTTATCTTCACTTGAAGAGAATTGGTGTGGTTTTGAAACTAACTGTGATGGTTCCAAAACTAACTATGATGGTTTTAGAACTAATCCTGACTGCTCCAATGATGATTGATGTTCATTTAATAAAGGATTAACCATATCATCTATTTCTTGTACATGATCCTACAATGTTATAATAGCCAAAGAAGATAGATTTTTCTCATTAATATCAGGATTATCAACCCATAATTTTGCTTGATTATCAATAAAAAGTCATGCAAATGGATATAATGAAATTTGCTTAGAATTCTTACCATTTGAAATAGTCATATCCCCTAACTTGAAATCAATTAAGGTAGTAACTGTAGCTAACCATGGTCTCTCCAAAATAATGGGATAACCAAGTGTTTTACCTTTTGGCTGCAATATAAGGAAGTCAACTAGATATTCCCATGATTCCACTATTACTGCCACATCTTCAATAACTCCTAGTTTTTCTACAGACTGATCTGCCATCTACAATATGGTATTAGTAGGTTGTATGCCTATTAATGGTAATGTTTTCAAAGTGTCCACTGCCATTACATTGATATCTACACCCAAATCAATCAAAAAGTTATGTATATCCTTATTCCCTATAGACATAGAAATAACAGGGCTTCCAAGATCTCCATATTTAGGTAGTAAGAGTTGTCCTGCTAATAAATCAACAAATTTCCCATCTACCTGAATAGTCCTCGAGTACTACTTCTTTCTTCTAGGTTTTCTAAAACATAAAAATTTAATTAACTTGTTTAACTTTGGAATATCCTTAATTCCTTGTAACAATGGTATTTCAATATTCAATCTTCTTAGTTCCTGCACCAATTCAGATTCCTTAAGTTCTATGGTTTCTTTAAGTCTTTCTGGAAATGGAATCTTAGTAGAATTTCTTTCTGGTTGCTTATCTTTTTCTTTCTTATCTTCCTTAAGTGTAACTGTGCTAGGGGTTTTAGCTTCTTCTATCATCTCAGTGATTATAATAGGTGGACTGCTAACTATTTTGCCAAATCTAGTTTGAATGTTTTTACAATCCATTGTATTTAAATCAATTGATTTTTCTAGTTCTATTTCATATATAGGAGTTATTTATTTGTTTCTTGGGTTTACTACTAGTTGTGCTAGCATTTGGGTTTGGACTATGTTTTCAATCTATGGATTTTGTGCTAGAGGTCCCATTATGGCTTGTTGGTTTTGATTTGGATATGTTTTTCCTTGCACATAATTTCTAGGGCTCCATCTATGTTGTGGCCAAGCATAAGGATTTCCTTGACCAGCCTAAGGTTGTTGATGTCCTTGAGTATACCAAGATTGACTTACCTAATCCTAAGGATGCCATGTGGGTTAAGGGGCCCAAGGTGGCTATCCCCAACTTTGTGGTATTATTTGAGCTACCCATGGCATCATCTAAGGATTAAGAGCTAGTCTTGGCATAAACTATCCTTGGTTAGGTTATCTCTAAACAAAATTTAATTCTTCTATGGTGGATGATGTATTGGTTTGTTTGAGCTAATTTTTTATGAGTGGAAGAAGAGAACAAGCATGAGTATCATGTAAGACATCCATTTTATCCAAAGGACATTCCCTTATTACATGTTTCTTCCTGCATTTAGGACATTACATGGCTAATGGTTTAAGTTGGGCATTTGCTTTAGCGTACAATCCATCCATGGTGGAGGTTAATTGAACTAATATGTATATTTTTAAGTTTTCCAATTCATCCATTGATTTTTTTATATATGGATTCAAATTTTTAACCATTTTCCCTTTTCTAGGTCCACCCCTTGTTCTTGAATAGTTTCTACAAATTTCTATGATTTTGTCCATTCTTAATTGATCAATGTTTCCTCTACCAATTAAATCAAGGGTTTCCCTAGATTCATCATCTAGACCTTTGAGAAAAATGGTTTTATTTAAATCTTCTTGAACTAAAAATCCACATCTTTTACTCATAAAGAGGAATCTGTCCAAATAATCTTCCATATTTTTATCTTCTTCCTATTTGATTTTGAAAAATTCTTCTTTTCAATTTCTTCCTCTATAGTAATATTGATATTTGTCTAGGAAGATAGTTTCCATTTGTTCCCAATTGGTAATAGAATTAGATATTAATCCCATAAACCACCTCATTACTACATCCTTTAGGGTAGATGGAAATAACTTTAGTTTTTAATTATTTGTCTTGTAATCATAAGTTTGACATAGTACTTTAAACTCAAATAGAAATTGGTCAGGATCCTCAGATGACATTCCTCTAAATGTGGGCAAGTGTGCAGGTTAAATGTTTTTCATAGTGGTTTCATCATCCTTGATTTGAATGGGATAGGTAAAGGTTCTCTCAGGTTCTCTTCTAGCTTCTCGTGCCATCTCTCTGGTATTTTCTAATCCCTTCTCCCAATCAATGTGGTATGTGGTCTATTTTAGGGATGGTGAAAATTCAGGAGTAGGGGGTTGACTACTCAATTGAGAATCAAAACTTTCCCTCAATGGATATTGAGAAATAATCCTCCTCCCTAAGGTTTTACTTGGTTTTAGTGACTGATCCAAAAATTCCAAAGATGGAAATTTTGCTTCTTGTCTTGTAGGAGATAATGGTGCCTCCAATTCTTGCTCAAAATCCTTTCTTAAACTAGAGGATGATGAAAATTCTTGTTCAGATATTTTAGGGAGAAATGTACCCTTAGAATCTCGTTGTCTACTCATAAATTAGGGAAAATTTCTTTAATTACTAAATGAATGATTATTGCTCTTGTTGACACCTAATTAGAAAATTCCAACTAGTGTTCCCTGGCAACAGTGCCAAAAATGATGGGTGTCATCATCTCCTTCATTTAATCAACTTTTTGTTGATGTCATATTTAACCAAGGCTATGTCTAAAGATATATGCAACAAGAAGAATCGTAGAAATTTAGTAATTGAATGGAGGTATTTGTATTTTTTTGTTCTTTTTTTTGGGGGGGTTTAGTGTCTTAAGGATTTCTTGGTCAAAACTTTATTGGAATAAAACTATGCAAATCTACTAGAAATAAACACATGTTGCAAAAATGAAATAGATTGCTGGAAATAAACACATGTAGAAATGAAATTGATTACTAGAAACACACATTGCAGAAATGAAATAGATTGCTAGAAACAAACACACATTGTAGAAATGAAAATTTAATCTAAAACTCCTGTAGGAACAAATTTACAACAAATCTTAACTTTAAGGAGTTGGAAGCATTTATAAATTTAATAGAGTTACCTATTTACTTTTGTGAATAGAAATATAAATACTAAAAAAAATGAAGATCTTGGTTCTTTAGAGGAGTGGGCCCTTGCTTCGCTTAAAACAGGATTTAAATAATTTAATTTGCTTTCAAAATAGAAATGGCTATTTCATTGATAAAATGTTCTATATTACAAATGTACTAATCTATCCTTTATCTCTCTATTCTTCAATGATTTTCTCTATATTTTATATTATATATCTGTATCTTTTTTACTAAATTCCTAGGTCTGTATATATAGATGCTTTGATGGCTGTAACTATTTCATAGATATGATAGAACTGAATCGTGTCTAGAATAGATGCTGAATCAAGATGTGGCTGGATGTCCAGCTATGTGATAAATGTCTTGATTATACAATTTTAGAAAATCAAGAATCTATTCTTGATTTAATGGGATCATTGATCTGATAGATCACTAGCCGTTTGGAATAGATCCTCATCAGTTCCATATCTAGCTGCAAAAGTTTTGGAGCTTATTTATAGGAGTACCAAAGCTAAATATAGAGTTCTGAAGCTAAGTCCAAAAATGTGACAACTTGAAATAGTATGGTGGAGTTCCATAACTAACTGTGATGGTTTCAAAATAGATTTTGTAGGTTTCAAAATTAACTGTGATGATTCTGGAATAGATTTTATAGGTTCCAGAACTAATCTAAATTGAGTCTAATCTTTCCAAAAACATGCAATCCACTTCATATTTGTTCTTTAGCCTGATGATGACCTATTTTATTGTAAAACTAGAATTTTCCAACACACTTGTTAGGAATTACAAGTCTTTTAAAATGTTAGAATCACAATAAAAAAAAGATGGATAATCACATCCTAACTCATCTCAGATCAAAATAAAAGTTACAAAATGCAATCAAACTTAATAGAAAGAGAGAGTAAGATGAGGTCATTTATTATACATTTATTGGGCATATCTTGGCCTCATCACCTAACTTCCACATTTTTGAGTGGCTTCCATATAAGCTTATGGCCCAATTTTGGAGTGGCTTTCATACAGGCCTAATCTCCACCTTTTTTTGAGTTGGCCAAGATTGGCCTAGTTTATAGTACACATTTGGCTCTACATGTCATATTGTCAAATTATAGTACATTCATGGGATTTAGGATCTATCTCATACAACACATATTTCATACTAGTATCAGTTAATAGCTTCACTTCATAGGGCAATGATGGAGCCAAAGGACTAGCTAGCCTTTGTATTCTTGAGCCACCTACTCATAGGGATTGGACACATAGTCCTAACATTGATTAGTACATGCATGATCACATAGCTTCACTTATTAGGTGATGATGGAGCCAAAGGGCCAAGCTTTGTATTCTTGAGCCACTCTAGGGGAATTGAGCACTCAGATCCATTCATGATATTACTTTTGGTACAGTAGATACCCAACACATCTAGCATTACTCAAGATCACAATAGGTTCTTTATTGGTTTACATACCTAGTGAGGAGTATTTATTCCTTTCTCTTCTTATCTCTCATACCCAACTTTGTACGTTATTATTTTAGATATAACATATGTAGTAAGAACTGATCTAGTTTTTATTTTTCTCTTATAGATCTACACTTCATGACGTACTCTCTCTATATACACCCAACATCACATAACTTCATGGGCTTCACCCTTATAGTTAAATTTAGGTACGCTTTCTATTTTTCCTTTATCTTAGCATTTCACTTTGCTATATCACTACAATAAAAAGGGGGAAAATGTAGTCATATAAAATGTGAAAATTGGTAGCTTGAGTGTGACATATGACACCCAATCCATAGGTCCATATTTCATGCTCTTTTGACCCTTGTAAGCATCTTTTTGTTGATTCCTAGTCATCCATAGGCTTTCGATACCACATTCTAGCTTAGTTAAGACCCTTTTTCCATGCTTATTCCATCCTCCCAAGTCTCGTACCCTCAAGCAAATAATGTCCAAGTTGAACTATAACACTGGACCCTAGGGTATCCCCTTTCCATCACTCTTGTCCAATCACATTTTAAGCCTAGGTGACCATTTTTCCCTAATTCCTCTTCTTCATTGTGTTAGCCTAGCATGATTGCATTTAACCCATGACTATATATATATATATATATATATATATATATATATATATATATATATATATATATATATATATATATATATATATATATATATATATAATCCCATTCAAATTTCATTAAGAATGGTTGGTAATTATTTTCAAAAGCAAGCAAGAATATAATTAAGACCGCTAAAGCTATTTTACTTATTATCTGCATACAACCAACCAATACAACCACAAGCTCATTTAAACCCTCACACTAGTCCCTAGCCATATTAAGCACATCTAGTTTGGAATTTTTACATCTTCATTACACTATTTCACAAAGCACATCAAGTGGGAGAACTAAATTTGGCTTGATATCTCTTTAGAGTATTAGTATGTAGGAAGTGTACCCACATAAGGGGTGTGGATACATGTTCAGTGCATATTACACACACTAACCCCCCATCTTTCTTCAATTTTTCATTCAAGTTCAAGCATAAGGAAGACTTAGGTTTGGAGATTAAATCATCTCTATAAGGAGCTTAATCAACAATCAAGACTTGAAATTTCACAAGTGGACTAATATAGGGATAGAAAACAAAACCCAAAAAACTCAGATCTTTATGACTAGTTTAGACAATAGCAACAGGACATAGACTATATCACTGGACCTTGAATTATCCTATTTTTGGTGCTCCTATCCTTTCATTGAATGAAAGCTAGATCCTAATTTGTGATAGTGTCCCAGTCTTGTACAACCAATATCAACTTCTGTCTTAGTTGTCTCAGTCTACTTTAAGCTAAGTTATATTTCTCTTCATTCATTACTATTTTTAGAAAGGTTCAAATTACAATTAAATTATAAAAATTAGTGGCTTAATCATTGCAATATTATTTATTTATTTAATTAGCTCAGAATTTTAACTAAATTAGGAATAATACACCAATATTCCCAAAATTATTAAATCAGCAAGATGGTTTCAAAAAGCCCTCTTCTTATATCATCAGATTTTGGATGAGTGTCTTAACCTAATAAAAATTTTATATAAACAATAAATATTATCTTAGAGTTGTAAAAGGTCAAAATATACCTCAAAAATGGTTTATTGCATTAAAAATGCAAGCCTATAGGTCTCCCTAGACTTTTAGGTTTCTTTTATACATAAAATGAAACTCTTGCATGGTGTGAATAATGTTTCCAATTATATGGAATGCTAGTTCATAAGGTTATTTTAATGAATAAAAATCCTCCGTGATGTCTAGGATTATTTAATGGTGCTAATATAATCAAAAATATTAATCAAGTAATGGGAAAGATATGCTACAAGTCAAAACAACCATTTACAGGTCTTCTTGTAGGTTGATGAGGAATGGATAGAGTTGGTGATAACACATGAACCTAAGGAGATTCATAAAATTTTTTGAGGACTTAAAATATGATTCAATAATTTTTAAGAGCTATATGAAATAGACATGAACACTAGAATAGTCAAAGAGACTCAAACATCTACTTACAGGCTAGTGTCAAGAAAGTGGATTATGGAGGGTATGAATGTGAATGTAACTAAGTTATGATAAAATTTTAGGATAATTTATAGGATCATGAGGTAGATGAATATTTCATTCATAGTTTTAGCATTAGATAGATAAGATCAAATAAGCATAACCTACCTAAGGACCTAACTCAACCATATATAGATTTGTGCTCAATTTAGAGAAAGCATGTATGTGTTTGGTATTGTATATTGGGTCTAGATGGTTGGTAATATATGTGATAAATTAATAATATCATAAACATGTTCCTAACACTTGAAAAATATGATCAAGTAATAACTCCTAAATACCAACATTTAAACAGACCCTAAGTTAGCAACTATAGTGATGGTTTTAGTAGGTTGAAGTCAACATGTTAATCATGGTTTTAAACACTAAGGATGAATGATGTAATGTTTTATTTAAATTTTAAAAATAAATTATAATCACATTTAATTTAATTTAAAGTTTATTTTAAATGGTGATGAAGATTTGAAAGTCAGATTAGCATCACATAGGCACGTATAATGCACTTGAGCAGATTTGGTCACCCTTTTATGATGGACAAGAAATATAGAGGATTGATATAGCTATTACCAATATCATGGAAGGTAGATAAAGTCTTATATTATATTTAAAGAGGTGATTAGACACCAAATATATTAAATAAATATAAAACTAGGCTATTAGGGTTACACATGCCTAATTGTATTCAAACCCTCATAGTACAAAATCAATCTACATAACTCTTATTAGGAGATTAATTTATATTGAACACCATTATTAATCATTAATGTACCATTTTAGACGTTTTTATATGTTTTTATGGTCATAAAATGCACTTTAGGGTGCTTTTACCAAGAGGCACTCTCTCATTCTATGGACATAATTCACCATGCCCAAGAGACCACCTTGAGATGCTCAAAAATACTTGGAGGAGTTGCATGGGAGTATATGTCATTTGGAGATGGTGAAGGGTATATCCTAACCCAAATAAATGGCATTATTTCTCTCAGTAACCCTCATAACTTTATAAATAATCTTTAAGACTGAAGGCTACCTTAAAACCCTATTTTGCACTAAGAAGAACTTGAGAGGACTTCATTTTATGCTTAGAAATTATAGGAGGATTATCATGGGGTATGAATATTTTAGACATGTAATGGGACCTCTATGGTCTAATGAATTTTGGAATTAGTTTAGGATTTTAATTCCTTATCTTTATGAAATATTGCTAAGATGGAAAATGTGTCTGAACCTACCTACACCCTATCAATGACTCAAAAAAAGAGAAAAGGAGATAAATGAATTAAAATGGACTTGTTTGGATGAATAAATATTAATATTATATTTATAGGTCTCATGGACACTAAAATAATCTATTTTTTCACATGTATGAGGTACAAATTGTATGAATCAAGCCTAGGAGTGACTGTTATAGGCCTAAAAAAGGTAGTTTCAGGAGGTTTCCTTTAAAAATGGATTGAGTAAGGCCTGATGGAGTCTCATGGAGTCATCAATGGCATGAATCATGGATTTATCCATATTAAATAGGTAATGTATCATTATTAATCATAGAGGTAGTGTAAAATTCAAGATGTCAAAGGAACGTCCTTGTAACTAATCTTTGAGAGATGACCTTGTAACTCATTCAACCCCTAGGCCACCTTGTATGAAGGCCATTATGCCACTAATTTAATGCATAGGGATATTTATGAGGATATTTATACCATGTTTATATTTTTTCATTGATTAAGGGATGGTCATTATGACCTCTCTACACCATTTCTATGCCACATTCTTCCTCTCTCTCTCTCTCTCTCTCATGTTTTATAAATTGGGCTTAGAAATCCATCATACACATCCCTTTACTGGGTATGACATATTTATGTCCATTTTGTATTGTATCCTTAAGATACTACAAATATTTATTTAGCCTCCTCTATACTATTCTCTAGTTTGTTTCATGTTTGTTAATTTGTGTAAGTGGTTGATAGTTTTCTCCCTTTGCGGGTATTTACTTCTCACTTAGATGCTAGTGAATTGTTCCTATGTAGGTTACATGGTGGGTGAGGTGACAATTATTGTGTTTGTATTGAATATTTATTGATAGTGTTTTAAATCAGACCTCTCACTCATCATCCTTAATTTATAGTCATTAGCATAACCTCTATGTAAAACATTGATGTGTAGGAGTCTTAGGAGAAAGTGTGTTTGTAATTAGTTTTTGTGTTGTTTATAAGAGTTTTTGAAGTATAAATTAGAGGAGACACAACATATTGGTGAATCACCACCCCCCCCCCCCATATCTTAGGTTTGATTTCATGTCCCTTCTATCCCTTTTCATTGGCAAGACAAGTAGTTTTAGGAATTGAGCTTAGATGATGCATTGGGGGAGATAGCCCCAAAACTAGAGATTCACCTCACCCAATAGGCTACCCACACCTAGAGGTGATTCCATTGTATCAATTGGATGAATCAATCCTATCCTTCACCTCAAAGGGTATAATCCATACTGATAACACCTAAAAGTATGCATTTTTCAACTACTCATAGAGTATTCGTAGATACTAAAATATGGTATTAAGTAATTTACAATGATAATATTGAAATAAATCTACCATGTATGAATTTCACACACAAATATGGTCCTAATGCATCATTCTCTCACAGGTTCATGTTCCCTTATGAATTTTAACCTTATGTTATATTGTTACATACTTATAGTAATATACCTATCTATTTCAAGCCCACATACTATCATGATAGACATATCTAGACCATCACTTAAGACCTCTTGTGCACAAGTTAGTAATATCAAAATAAGTCAATATCGCCAATTGATACTGACCTAATCTTGATGTTTTTGACCCTCTTATATAAATCACTATTTTTTAAAACCAAATATTTCCTTAGGTTTGGCCCAACTAACTAGCATGCTAGTGGCATGATAAATTACCAAATTATACTTATATATACACAAATAAATACCTCACTTGATATGGGACTTGGATCTTATTTAGTACACATATATACACTAATATAGATTGATAGAATCTATCATATTCTTACCAAATTATGAATTAGTCACTATGATTAGTCACAAGCCAAGTTTGAATCATACCAAAGATAAGTCAAAGTAAGAATTATTTGGTATAAATCTAAATCATTAGTTGAATTCATATATAAAAAATATAATTACACAATCACACTAGGTTAGAGAACTAAATGTGGCTTGATTTACCTCCTTGGAGTATCAAATACATGAGAAGAGGTTAATCACCAATAGAGGTGATAAGGGTTAGCTCATCCCATTTTACTTTCCCAATTTTTGTAGGTTTTTATTCCTCATAATCACACCTAGGGTTTCAAGGTGAATGAGGTTGATTTCTCAAGTTGTGTGAATCATTAGGTTTCGACATTTCACATGCATAACTTTTAGAGCTATGTAAAGGTTACCATATGGTCACATACCCATATTTCATCACAACTCACTATCGACCACTACAAGTTAGTATCAATAGTTGATAATTAACCTAGATCTAATATAAATAACCCTACTTAAATAGAGACATAGTTCCTGAGCTAAAAAAATCATAGGCTTGCTTTAGTCTATTTTCTACTCTCATAATACATTTAATGTTAGATAGTCAATCAAAATAGTTAAATACTTATCCATTTTTTGTACTTACTATAATTAGCTTTTGTTTTACACTCAATGTATGTATGAATTCCATATATATCTATTTTAATTCATATAATATTTCATATATTATTAAGGTTTCCAAATCCATATTAAGATAAAACATATATATGAACCCATACATTTATTGAATTGTGTCAAACCCCACATCTCACTTAGGGTTTCATCCTTATATGGTTTTATATTTCAACCTTAGGGTTTTATTTTCATACCTAATTTCATATTATTCAGTAATAATACACATTACCCATGGCTATAATAAATGAATTTTATTTGTTAACACAATTCATGAAGGTGATATTTTCATATTGTTCCACTTAGATATGTTACATTTTTATTGATTGTATGATCAAATAGATCACATCTAATAACATTAATAAGGATAAAAATTACAATTAAAAATACCAAGCCTTCTTCAAATCATATTAATATAACATCCAATCTGAATTTTATTTTGTTATAAATCAATGGTAAAGGGCATGTTTACTCCTTTTGTCTCTCCTCTCCCTAGACCTCGAGGTTTTACTAGATAAAATCATGCTTCCATTACTCATCCATGATTTTTTTGTATTTTTTAGTCCATGTTATCAACACTAGACTAAGTATGGTTCCCCATCATGTGTTTCATAGTTAAGTTAGTCAACATGTTCATCCTCAAGCCCCTCCACCTCCCATGAAGCAAGGAAATCAACCCAAAAGGTATGACATCATAGTTAAACTAAATAAAACCCATATTAAATTATATCTTGGGGTTACTCAAGAGATTAGTAGTCTACATAGACATCTTATAATAGGTATTAGAAGAATCAACTAGCCTTAATGATTCACATCTTGTGTCATTTGCCTGTATCATAAATACATTTAAGGATATCAAAAAAATCACCTTTGATAAAGAATAATTACTTAAGAAGAACATAGTAGAATAAAATATGCTATTATTTAGTCAAGTTCAAGTGCAAAGTAAAATGGTCAAACATGTGTTGGTAGATAATGGTTTTAGATTGAATATTTGTAACACTTCTTTCTTAAAATAATTTGGAATGAACCTAGATACCATTTAAAAATAAAATAAAATCATAAAATTATTTGACAACACTCTACATCTAATACTTGAGACCATATCACTGGATAAATTACTTGTATTGTCCAAATATGGTACCTACTACTTCGATGCTATTCCTAATTAGTTACATTATAGCTTGATTTTGGGACAACCTTGGATAAATTATATGGAATCAATACCATAAACATTATACATGTGTATAAAAATCATGAGTGAAGGCTACTTTTATACATAACCAACAAATGATGAACCATTCAAATAATGTAAGATGACCCAATCTACTAATAAGAAACAATCACAATCATAGTTGTAAGATCATACTATCATTCTTCCATAACCCATTCTATTAACTTAAATTAATACATCTAAGGTGGGATAATAAAGTACTAAAAAAGAAAAGAAACCAATCATACCATACAAAAAAACTATATAGCATGAACTAAAAGCTCATACAAAGTAGCTAAAACCTATTCTTGATCTTTCTTTACTATCAAATTTATAAAATCAATATGGCATGGTCACAACTTATTATTACAATGGTGATAATGATATTAACATGACAAAAATGATAGATGATCAACTATGGAATTTAAACTTAAATCATTCAAATTAATATCTATCTCACACTCTATTCACACCTACTTGAGTTAGAGAATTCCAAGATAATTCATATGCAATGAAAAATCAAAAATCAGAAATTCATAATCAAGATCAATCTTCTGAGGGCAAAAAATAGGAAATAATGGTAGATCATCATTACATTAAAAATACAAATAATATTTGTAATATTATCTCAAACTAGGCATAAATAACACTAAATTCAAACATGACTTGGACAAAGAATCAATCATATTCAATTAAATAATGTGAATATTTCATATACCAAATCTCTAACACCATTGTCAATAACAAATATGTAAGACAAACAAAGAATAATATTGAAAATATTACTTGATCATAATATAATCACATTACTATATACTTGATATTGAGCTATGGGATGTCTCTCACATAAAGAAGACAAATCATATTATGATTATAATAGAATCACAAGACATGACACAATCATTGTAATGCATTGGAAAATATTATTAAAAGATACAAAAATGAAGGCACCATCAATGTGACATAATAACAGTATGAACACTCACTTCTAAGTTATAAGAAATGTAGTACACAAATGTAACATATAAATGTTACAAACATCCACAAAAAGAAATTGTGACTATTATATCATATATATAAGGTGATTATAGACAATGTATTCATATTTATGAAGACCATATCCCAAATTTATATAGTGTCACTTTATTATGACACTTCACACTTAATTTTAAAGACTTATTCAATCTAAGTCATGAACATTCCTTGTACATATAACCATATTGATTGCTTGTGGTCCAAATTTCATTGATACATGCATATGGGTAGTACTTTCTACCAACCAATTAACACTCATGATATGTTTTGGAAGTTTTATACCTAATTCAGTGATAGTGAATAAAATAGATCAATATATTTCCCTTTTACATGAAACAAATATAATCAATATTCAACAAGATGGTAATGGTTCTCACCAAAAGGATAAATATTCAAAGATAGCAACAAGAATAAAATATGAACAATTAAAGACAATCGAATTAAATGGAATAAACTTACATAATCTAAAGAACAAGCCATGAGATATCAAATTCAATCCCAATGAATATGACTTAATATCTAATCCATGAACATCAATATCAAGTCAAAAATATTAATTTGAAATGTTTAAAAAAGACTAAAAAACAAAATTAGGACCTAATCATGAAATGATCACTAGATTTCACTATTTACATATGTTATTTATCACTTTTTTTTAGATGTCATATTATTTTCATACACACATGTATTTCATGATATATGAGTGTGATGCAGGACATACAAATTACACAGACATATATATGTTGGAATTTCTTCTACCTAGTGGCCATGTCAATACTAGGGGCATATTATTCCATAGGTTTCACTATCACATTTTATATATTTTATAACTATATAACATGTTGAACTATATATGTATATATATATATATATATATATATATATATATATATATATATATATCTTACACATGTCTTACTATTTAACCATATATTGCATGGTGTTACATGGTCTACTATTATACTATGATATGACATTGATATATATGGATGGTGTAAACTAATATTTATTTTTTATATGTTTCATTCATGTTATTACTCTATTACATGATACGATAGTGTGTTCTTATCTATTATGTGTAGTCCTTTGGCCTTGTTTGATGTGACATATTTTATTCTCTTGTTTGTGCCATCCCTATGTCCCTTACGTATGTCCCTTGGCCTTTTTTGATGTGAAATATTTATGTCCCTTGTATGTGGCCCTTGGCCTTATTTTTTGAAACACATTCATTTCCATTTTATGAAACCTTTGGTTTTATGTGTGATACTAGCTCTTACACTTGTTGAGTTTTTTGCACTTTTTGAGCTTTCTAATATTGAGTGGTGCTAAGCTCCATATCATGCACTTTCATTTTTTATTCTTATTCATTGATCATTATTATTATGTTCTTCATAGATACATATATCTAGATATGACATTTATATGTCCTAAATTACATATGTTACATACATACCTTGATTGACATATACATTAATATGATGTTATAGTCTTCCCATGTTCACATGATTATATGAGATGTTATCTTTATACATGTCATGGTATATATAACACTTATTTTGAGATGATTTAAATTATATCACACATCCCTCATATCAAATTGGGAGAATTATAGTGGACTTGTCATAAATACATAATCCTCCAAGAACTAAAAATCATATTTTTGAATCCAAGTATAGATTTTAGAGATTAAAAATGGTTCAAATATTAGATGGTCTAGTCACATGATAGATACTGACACATCAATATAAACTATGGGGGCATATGCCATGCATATATATTCAATTTACATATACTTTAGTATAGATTCATTCATACTTGAGTGCATATAAATGGGAATATGTACACATTTTATAGGAACATGAATTACAAGTTTTCACATATACATATATTTGAGATGCATATTCTTAGGTTGGGTATATAGATGCATAGAATTCTATATCAGTTGGTATATATTCATGGGGCATGATATTGATTCACATAAATATACACACTTTCATATTCACGAGGCATTATTTTGGTTCATAAACATACATACTATCACAATTTATAGTTATAATAGTTTCAAGGGGGAAATATATTATTTCATACACATTTACACACTTTGTAGTGAGAATTATTATAATTTTTTATTTTTAAATAATTTCAATCTGTATTGATTAGTGAGAAAACATGAATATTTAAATATATCTATAGCGTTTGATTCCCATTTTTGATAGGTAATGTAAATTAGGGTTTAGTGGTGCTTAATTTCCAAGGAATTATTCTAGTAAACCCATCATGTATCTCCCATTATTTATTAGAGATAACTAGTTATTTGGGTTATTACATTACATACTTCTCCCCACATTTATGAGGGTTAAGGCATGTTTTCTTACCAAACTAAAGGATTTCATATCTATAAAAAATTTGGGTCTCATTGCCCTCAATTTATCTATGCTTCAACAAGAGGAACTAATCTTTAAGTGATTCAATAGAAAGCACCTTTATCTATTGCTTTAACAAAAAACCATCATCTTCAACAAGTTTCAAGGGAAACATGGTTTTCCCCAATGAAAATTTGTACTCCTTCCTTTCTCTTTAATTTTCAAACTTTTAAGTTGAAATTTAAAATTTAAATATATGTCCATTGACTACTAAATGTTTGTTTTAGGTTTTGCTATTGAATGACTTTCAAAATTAGATATTCCTAGTAAAGATAGTGTTGTACACACTCAGGTATACATTTATCTTTTTACTCTAGAAATTCCATTACTAGAATAAAATGGGGGCATTATTAGATAATAAAATATGGTATTAATTGCTTGACAATGATGATATTGGCATACATTTACCATAAATGAATTTCATACACAAATATGGTCCTTACCTACCATTTTCTCACACCTATATGTTACCTTATGAGTTTGACACTTTTGGTCTATTATTACACACTTATAGGAACCTCACTATCTATTTCAAAATTACATACTATCTTGCACAAACATACACCTTCAATTCAATTCTCTTGTGCAAAAAGTTAGTAACTTTAGATTGGGTCAGTATCACTAGCCAATACTAACCTAATCCTAACTTTGTCAAACCTCTCTTAGAAAAAACTAATTTTAAAAGAAAATCTTTCCTTAGGGTAATCCCATCTACCTAGCATGTTGGTGGTGTGATAAATTAATCAATTAAACTTAAATATATGGTCATTATCATCCACTATAAGTTAGTATTAAAACTTGATAATAAACCAGATCAAATGAAACCAATCATAAATAGAAACATAGAACTTGAACCATATGAATGATAGACATGTTTCAGTCTATTTTACACTATTATAACATAATAATGGTCATATATTCAGATAGAAAATTTAGGTACTCATCCCTTTGCTTTACTTACTATATTTATCATATGTTACTTATCAAATTTATTGTAATCAATCTTAGTATTTTACATTCAAATATATGATTTAATGTCATATCTATTTATTTGAATTTACATACAATTTTATATTTTATTAATAATTCCAAATAAAAATTGGGGTAAAATAGTTAGCTCATGTGGTTGGAGTGGATATGCCATGGGTATAAGTGACCTAATACATCTAGATAAGGTGTCACTAGTCTTTCTCTCTTCTTGGATAGAGAATTGAATAATAATTTGAGCACTTCCTGGGGATATGAAACATTATAATGGGTTCATATGTAGAATCTAAGTAAAACTTGAGTATAACTTAAGTAATTATTGAGTATTTTCATATGTTTTTAAAATCATCCACTATAGTTGGATTTTCTGATTCAGTCTAAGTATATAAGTATAGATGAGTAGAACTTGAGTAAAAACTTGAGTAAATAATCATGTAGAATGTTTGACATGTGCATTACTATGCCCCCCAAACTAATAACATGTTTAATCAAATTCATGTAATCTATTCCAAAATATCATAGTATCTCTAAATTATCACCATAAAAACATGTATAATGTGTCTCATATGCCCCCACTCTATATAACATGTGTAAACTTAGTCATAAATCTAGAGAATGCATCACATATGCCTTTCATATGCCCCCACTATGTACATCCCATGTAACTTGAGTTAGGAAATCTAAGTAAGAATATCATAGAATATGTGAACTATGAGTCATCACCCTAGAGAATGTGTTTCATATGCCTCACATGTTCCCCAAACTTGTATCAATCTTATGCGAGTTTGTGATAATTGTAATAATTTTTGTATAACATGTTTTGATCTAAAATAATTTGATCCATCTTGAATCAATCTAACCCAATCTAAGTCATATAATCTACATAAATCTGATAATTTTACCCTTTATAATTCATATAATATTTGTCACTCTTATAATATATGCAATATAAGCCTATAATCTTAATATAAGTCTATGAAAGAGTACCAATGTATGGCCCCTTTTGATAGGAGGGATGAAACTATGCCAATAATTCATATCAAAATTTCAACATGTATACATAATTTATCACAATGTCATTAAATCATGTGAATAAGACTCATTCACATGGGGAGTTGTGTCAATATAAAGTATTTTTTTCATCTGATAATCATGTGTGACAATGTATAATCCATTGAAAACAATTGAGTCATAGCGCCATATGTAGTTAGTGTATTGAAGAGGTGCTCATGTAACTAAATATCAAATATGGTTTATAAATTTTAATGATTTTTAAGTTTTCTTTTATTTTTTGAATTTGATATTTGAATTTCATGTTTAATTTACTAAGGTGCTCATGTAACTAAATATCAAATATGGTTTATAAATCATAATGATTTTTAAGTTATATTTTATTTTATGAATTTGATATTTGAATTTCATGTTTAATTTAATAAGGTTGGCCTTTTAGTTTTGAGCATAATGATTGCCCCAAAGTGGGCAAGTGAATATAATAAATGGAAAAATATCATAGTTGGAATTATTTTTGAATTATTAGAGTATTTACATAGGCAAATTTACTAATATTAATTTTGGATTTGGTGTAATCAATGTCCCTTATAGATAGGCATGTATATTATTCATATTTATAACATAACATTGAATTACTATGAAAGTGCTACTATGTGGAAGAGTGCCTTGCATGTTTTCCAATGTAACTAAAAGGAGAGTAAAGGATATACAAGCATCAATATACCATGTGTACCATATTTGAATGTATTAATATTAAATTTTGAGTTTATAATTTATAGAAATAAATTAATTGAGTATTAATAATAATTATTTAAATCAAGATGATAGATTATTAATTAATCGCACATGGCTTCTTTTAATCAATAATGGTTAAGTCATCTTCAATGGACTGTTTTATATTTTTTATGTATTTATTATATTCAAGTGAGATGAATATTATTGGAATCATATTTTTCCTAATGATGAGACTAATTGGTGGCTTGAAACATTGACAATAATATGGAACCCATTTCAGCATCTCTAATTAGTGATGTCAATTCTAATCACTACAAATTCTCAACTAATAACTAACTGAGTATAAATATGTTGACTTTTCAGTTCTATAATTCATTTCAAACTCATTTTATATTGATTTATGACATCCAACTACAAAAAATATATTGAGACAAGAGATGAACCCTACTTGATTCAAAAACTTGGATGTTATGTTATAGGTGAATCAACCACTAACACTGGGATGTTTTGAAAACCTACCTTTTTGAATTATTTTTAGTATTTCAAAAAAAATTCGAAATTAATGGTAATTTACGTATTTTAATATTAGTTTCATAGTTTTTTGGAGATTTATTTCCTCTCACAAAGGTGTATGACGCTATTTGAACATGTTTATGTTCCTATCAAAATTATCTACTGTAGTAGTATTTTCTATAGCATAGGGGTCTAAGAAAGATACTTTTTAATGTTGATTATTATAAAATAATAGTATTTATGATGAAAGTAATGTTGTATTCTAATTTAATTTCAAGGTATCATGTTCATGAGGGATTTTATATATAGTCAACATATGGAGACCATACTAGCCTTAGACCTAAGTGACACAGAGAGGGCCAGGGTAAAGTAGGTAGGATTAGGCCATGTTGGTTGTGTTGACCCATGAGATCAACTAAGTACCAAATAAGCATGTTATTTTTAATTTTAGGTGATTTTAACACCAATAGACAAGAGACATACATAATCTAAATGACACACCTGCATGCATGCCTTGGATAGAATTTTTAACAAAGTAAATGTTAGATGTTAGAATCATGTGGATGTGAGATACTAGACAAAGTGGTAGGGCCTAGGTAATTTTATCCACATGGACCCAAGAATTTTAAAGGATGTTGAAGTGGAGAGATATTGTGGATTAGATAGTTATGGATCCTAAAACAAATTTATGGTGGTATGATGACAGACGACATGGTAGTTTCCCTTGGGCTAAGTTATAAATTTAAATATAGGATTGGGTTCTAAAATCCCAAGAAGAAAAGGCTCAATAAAATAAAAGTTGTAGATCAAGTATCATCTAAGTCAAGGAGATAATCTAGTCAAATAAGTAGGAATTAATAATGGTGTATAATAGGAGTGAAATCTAGAATAAAGTGAGGCAAGGTAGATCACTACTATTAGATCATATTAGGGAGAGATAAAAGCTATAAGTGAGATATAGATTTTAGAGTGAGGCAACCAAGTGTGATGTGTGTATTAATTTATTCCCTTTTATGTAATATATCATGGATCTAATAAAATAGTTTATATTTAATAATTTTATGTTAGATGGTCATATGCTAGTATTCATGTGTTTTCTCCCCAAGTTATTTAGTTATCTCCACTTCCTACCTCTCTCAAACATTGATCTCATGTCAAATGCAACTAACATGACACCAAACTAAATCATTTTTTCCTCCACACCTTATGTGAACTCATAAGTATTTTATTCCATATATGATATGCTGATTTGGGAACTAGTTGAAGCTATGATAAACTAGATTCACATAACATCTTATCCCCCTTAGTGATTAGAATTCACCAACATTTTTGGTTTTGTTATTTTGACTAGCTTGTATTTCATTATTGAGATGGTATAAGGACACATGATGTTTTTAGGTATCATAAATTATAGCTCTACATGTATGAATTATATAGTGAGTGGATTAACATTCTACATGAAATCACCAGATAGGTATGAACTCAGATGGCATAAATATGATGGGAATTAGTAGACAAGAATAATCATTCAAGATCCTTTGAAGAGGGAAGATTCTACCTCTAAAAATGTTGTGAAGAGCCTCAAAATAATGGAATGGCATAAAATGACTATTGTGTAGAGCTAATATACTCCAAATAAAGGATAAAACACACCATGGAGTTATATTTGGATCTAGGAAGAGTTAACTTAAGGACCATCTTATATGAAATTAGTATAGTGACACTTGATGTCCTTGGTCCTAGCACATGAACCCATGTGAACCCCTCAAAATTGAAGGAGATATTATGACATCCACTAAGAGTGGTGTCTAAATAGGTAGAATTAGGGACTCCACATAAGCATGTGTTTAATGACCCTCTACTCAAAATATAAGTAACATAGCTATTATGTGTGTAGTGTCAAATGAAGAGACTTGGGGCGTGACCTATTATAGTGGGAGTCAATAAGAGATTAAACATTATAGGAGGAAATACCCCTTGATGTATACCATGATCACATCAATATGGTAGATCTAGTATTCCCTAGATTTGAACCTTTCATAGTACTTTGGGATGAAAGAAATTTCAAACCATGTGCATAAGTGAGAGCTCACTTGGAGGGCTCAATGGAATTTTTAGTTAGAAGAAAAGGTGTATAATTTTACTACCAATATATAAGGGTGAGTGTAGGCATGGTACCATAAGGCTGATCTGACATAGAAAATCATGGGTTTCACCCTCCTCAAAACTACATTCCTAAAGTATTTTGATGTCTTAAAGGTGGATCACCAAGACATTATTACAATCAATGATATAAATTAGAAGGTTTTAGATACTATACATGCCTATTATGAAATTTTTAATACCTTGGTATCAAATATAACATATTCCCTCCAACCACTCAAACACACTCAATGGTTTATCATTGGATTATTCCCCCCAATCTGATGCACTTTATCCATGATTGAGTTATCTGAATCCTAAGAAGATAAAAAGGCCACACTCAAATTTGATATTGAACATTAGATGGATGAAAAATCTTGATCATGATTATAAATGTAGGTTACAATGATGAAGTATCATTTTAAATAGGTTTTGACTACACAAATTATCAAAATAGGGTATAGTAATGGCAGCCCAAGTAAACATCAAACATGCAAGTGCATGTGCATCCAAAAGTACAAGATTGGCAATGGTGTGATAATTTTAGGTCATGAAAAATGGTATTATAGATATGTAGTGTTGTAGATATCAAATATGCATTCACTTATAAAATATACATGGGCATAGAGTTGAAGAGTAAAATGGATTTATCTACACTCATGTTATAAGTGTGGATTATTGGACTATTTATAGTATGACTTCCCCACCTTTCCCTTTTTTCCGATTACTAGAAAGGACATGTTGAGTTTAACACACCCTATTTTCCTAAGAATTAGGACCCTATGAAATTTTGGGTCATTTACCCTAGGACATACCTTACCATTTGTTCCACATCATATAAACCCTTTTTATGATTGTAAAAGTTTGAAAGTCATGTTGGCCATGACAAATATTAATGAGTACCTTGTAAAATGTTTCACTAATGTTTAAGTTCATTAGTTTTATAATGATCTAACTTGTTTAAGAGTGCTCTTGCAATGGTTTATCATTTGAAATTTAGCGTATGTTCCCTAAAATACAATCAAAGTTACTTAATTAAGGTTACCAAATCATGGTATTACTTTGGCTATATCAAAAATGGTAAATATGATACTATGACATACCTTGATTTTAAGTTTCAAATTAGGGTCCAAGTTAGATTCTTTACTCATGGTTTATGAATTTATACTTGTCCCTTCTCTTTTATCAACTAATTTCATACTTTTTAATTTATTTACCTTTATGCAAAAACTCGATGCCAACTCAACCTCAATTAACATGTCACAACATTAAATGCATTGGTTGATCAATCATATAATGTTTGGGACTTAGTCACATACACTTTAGCCTTTAAAAAAGTTTGTGACCAAGTGATCCAACTAGAGCATGCCATTTGGCATCAGTTATAGCATTTAAAGTTTAAAGGGAAGTTATAAAAGGTATATGACCTAGCAAGACAACCACAACATACCACTTGGAATTAAGTCATGGCCTTTTAATGATCCTACTATTTTCTCAAGTCTTGTGACCAAGGGACCTAGTGGGAATGTGTGAATTGTCACTTAATCATGGCATTTCAGCTTACAAGAGAGTCATAACCCCATCAGGACATGTCACATGGTCACCAATCATAACCTTATGAGACCCTAACTTATTTTAAAAGTCTTTAGACAAAGCAATCCAATCACATTGTCAGACTTGGCACCCAGTTATGTTCCTCACACCCCTTATAGTTAAGGTGAAAAATTCAATATCTCAAGCTTGTGATTACATGAAAACATGACCCCTGACAACTGATCAATTAAACCTCAAATAATTGGATGCCATGTAGAAGCCACCTGGTAGTTAGAACCAATAAGATGATGACACAAGGACCCCTTTTCCCCATGGTAGTATCAGCATTAAAGGAAACTTTGAAACTCATTGAATAATGATCCAATCAAAGGATGACACATGGCTAAGTGTTTTAGTAGTTAGTTCCATTAAGAATTTCATATAAAAAAGTTACACAACAACATGATTTGATGATATATTACCACTTGGAAAATTGGTAGGGATCCCAAGGCCACATTAATCCAAAAAAGGGTTTGAGCCATGAAACATCAAAAGGAGGAGTGATCTAATTAGAATATTCCACTTGGCATAATATCATGTAGCTCACTCGAGTGGCCCAATATTTGAAATAAAAAGCTAGAGTTTATGAAAAATAACCAAGTGTCAAACATGTGTCAAGTACAACACCTAAATGACACATAGTTATCCATAAAGCACCGATAGTTGGTGAAAATTGAATACTAATGGGGTTAATTTTGGTGGTTATAAATCCAAGTCACCTCAAGGTAAAATTCAAGCCTATGATGAAAGAACACATGGAAAAATTGAGAGTAGTGATTGGTTAATTCCCAAAAGTGGATTTCAAAGTTGTTAGAACAAAACTAAAGATCCACCTAGGCTTTAAGTCAAAGCAGATTAAAGATACTTGCCATTTATGACTTGTATCTTTCAGTTCAAAATTCTAAAAAAAAATATAGAGTTTAAAGTTTGTTGTCTTGAGGCTTTGCATTCACCCTTCTTATCTGCCAGAAAATTTAAAGTTTTCTTTGATATTTACTTAAACTCTTGTGCACTTTTTATTGTTATAAAAATTCATGAGTTCATTAATAAGAAAATCTAGAAACCATGGCTAAAGAAGGAACATATAGAGACACCAATCTAGAGTAGGTTCCATTCCTCTATTTTTATGGAATGGATGTCATCTTTTAGGACACTAGTTTAAATTTTATTACATTAACCACTCAACACAAGCATTAAAATTATTTATTCTACCATGTGGATAATATTTTAGACCAAGACAATGATGATGAGGAAGTTCTTAGTGTGTCATAAGAAAGTTTGAACATCTTGACACTTAATTCCATGGGATTAAACAAGGATGCATCTAATCTAGAGGTCATCCCTAACGTAGACTTATTCTACCAAATGTTTATTCAATCCAAGTGTGTAAAAAACATGATTAATTCTTTCAATTTAGGTAATGACATTGATCTGATAGTCAATTTAGCCTTTCAATCTTATTATGATTTGTCTAGGCCTAAAATTTCTTGTAATCAATAAAATATTACCCAATGACTCAAAACACACAACATCAAATAAGTTTTGAGAGGTTAGGAAAAAAACTAGTAGAGGTTCATCTATAAATCCAAAATCACTCAGATCCCCATCAACCAATTTAGGAAGGGGACAATAATGGGGATGGTTATGATGAATAGGTTGAATAGGGATGAAGACATTGGCCATGTAGATGAGAAGTGGGTTTTACTTCTATCCATGATCATAGATGATGCCATGACTCCCCCTCTAAGAGAGATCATTTCTTGCAACTTGGTAGCCCAAATTAGGAAGACCATGGCCAACCAAGGATATCATTTATATATGATGTCTTACTTGGTTGATGCCATCTATTCTACTCTAAAATTCCCCCAATTCACCAATTGGGATCCAAACCTAAAATGGATCATGCTCCATATCTTCTCAAAAGTGAGAATTTACAAATACAAGGAGATACGAGCCATTGCTGAGCATTTTTACCTAATTTTATATAAGGCCATCCATAAGAGGACTATACCTAGGCTATTTGAATAAATTATCTCAACACTTAGCACATTAGGATCCTAATGGTATTATCTTGACTACATAGTAATAAGGGTGGTAAGAATCAAGGCATCCTCCTTTAATATTCCTACCACAATGCTAGACAAGTTGGCTAAATAAGAGATTGACTTTTAGGTCCTTATATGGGTAAATGGATTGAATAAGAAAAAGGGACCAATCCATCCTCAATTATCCAACATCAACTAATTTAATATTAAGAATTAGAACTCAATTATGGCTGCCACCAAGTAAAAGTCCATCTTTTATATAGAGAAGGAAACCAATAGGTAATGGGACCCTACATATTTAATGTTCAATCACTACATCAATCATAAGAAATATCCAAGCATTACGTACCATCATGAGCCTAAAGATGGAGACTAATTATACATTAATATAACTAATGACACTAAGGTGAAGCATAGACTAAAGGCTACTAATATTCCATAGGTGAAAGGGAGGTTAGATGATGCAAGTTTTTTCCAAGTTTTTGAACATCAAGATACCTAGGTAAGAGCATCAACATTTATATCCCACACTGCTAGTGATGAAGAGGAAAGGCTGACTAACCCATAACTTAATCATAGAATACTATAGGCATTATGTTTCATGCTAGAGAAGGGAGGGGATGATAAAATAAAGACTATTGGTCATGCTTCTACTTTAGGAACCCCAACTAACATCCCATCCCAAGTACAAATTTCTACTTTAATATAGGAAAAGACCACCAATGGGGCCAACAATTGCATCTACTTTAGCAGCAACAACTTTAGCATTAGGATTACCTCCCTTACTTCCTAATAGGGAGAAACCAAGCACAATAGGTCAACAATATGTTTATTTATCTCCTTTTTTACTCTATAATCAACACTTAAGAATATTTGGTGAGCCCCAACTCTAGACCATGTGAACCTCTTGCCATACCATCCCTTCCCTAGACCTATCATTAGACCTATGACCATGTCATTTCCCACTTTCAACCCTTTTGTCGTATACTCTACTTCTAAGGTCTCGATAATTGCTAATTTACCTCTAGTCATGCCCAAGCCTATGCTTAGACCTCATCCATAATTGCCTAAAAAGAGGCCTACTTTTTTCATCCCCCAAGTTCCCCTATTTGCAACTACTTCTTCTACTAGCACTAGTTCCTCTTCACTCAAAAATGACACTTCCCTCTTCTTTCCCTAGCTTTGCATTTTTATTGGTCATATCCACAATTACCTCCCATATTTATTCCTTCCAAGGATTGAACCCAACTTAGCCATTGACTCCAACATAATAGCCTCTAAGTGATTCTTTAAACAAATCATGGATTAAGCATATGCAATTAGCTAAAATAGAGAACCCAAATTTGGTCATAATGTACCCTCCCCAGGTCACATTCAAATTTGATAAAAAAAAGGCTATGGAAATCAATAGGGTGACCAAAAAGGTCACCCATCTAGAGCAAAAAATTATGTATGATTTAGAGGAGACCTTATTTGAGTTGACTAAGATGAAGAGAGTTAGGTCAAGTTAATAGTAATAGAATGAGGAGGATCCCCTCTCATCTATACAAGCATATGGTGATATAGCTATTGAATTTATTAAAGGAGTGTAGTAAAAATCATCTAACCTGGAGTAGCATCACAAGGCCAAATTATCATAAGAAACCATAACTAAGGTGGAATGGGTTGTGGGAGAGATGTTTGACATGTTAAATACCTTATCCCATTATAAGGTAAAGGGAGATGAAATATACAATAAGATCATCAAGGCAGAAGCTACATATGGGGCATATGGTAGTAAGATAATCAACTTGGTAAACTTGATTAGGATGAATAAGTTTGATGAATTAAATTTGATTCCCTTAGAGGACTTAAGTATTACTTAATCCTATGTAGTTGGCATAAGGAAATCTCTAAACCATTCAATTGATGAAATTAGGTCACTGGTCTAGCCTCTTACCCAAAAGGGTGAAAAATTCATCACTTTGTTGAAGGATGTCAAGATCATGCACTTTACTAATAAGGATGGCTCCATTGTTAGCAAGGATGCCTTTAGGGCCCAGCTATAGAACTTTATTGTAAATTTTAAGAAGCAGGCTATGGCCATAAAAGTAACCTTTAAACAAGAGATGGTAGATTTGGTAGCCTCTACCAATCAGAGGATAGAGAAGGATATAACAATTAATGAAGTAGCGAAAACTCTCCTAAGAAAACATGATGCAATGGTAGGTCTCACAATCAAGATACTGAAAAAATAAACCATAAGAATGATGGACTTATATAGACTTTGAATTTATTCTTATATAAGTGTGAGTTGTTAGCATTTTATCTTTAGAAATAATATTGTATGTAATTTTTATGTCATTTCACTAAGGATGGAATGCAATGGATTGTGGATGACCTATTCTCTTACCAAAGTAGAAGGTTATCGCAAATCAATGGTTGATTCAACTTATGTTTTGTTGGTGTTTGTGATGATTGGGATTTGTACTTTTCTTGTTAGTTAATTTTGGTTGTTCTTTTGTTATATTTCTATTACATTTTCAATGTTTTACATTTGATTTTTGGTGTGGACTGGTTCATGCTCCTTTTGTCAATTTTTGGTCTTGCGAATTTTTTTACCAGGTTGTAGGACCCATTAAAACCATCTCTTTCTAGTTCCAACCTCTGATTCAAAAGCATTTACCCTTAATTTTTTAAAAAAAATGTCATTTCTTATATTAATAATCCATATTTATTTGTTATAAGAGTTATAATTAATTTGGTTTAGTTATAGGTTATTAAATATAATTGAAACTCAATAAAATGGATTGTAGGATTTATGGTTAACTTGTATTTAAAAAAATAGATATATTTATTTTTATGTAGTAATTAAAGTTGATGTGGTCTCATCATATTTGTAAAATTCAAATTTGATACCATATTATTTACTATTTATATACCTAACCAAATTTTTAAATTTGTTTCTAATTTTTAATAATATTTATAAATTATTAATACGATCTATATTAAAAGAAAAAAAATTAAATTAGAAAATTAAAAAATTAAAAATAATATTTTAATTCATAATTTTGTATATTTATATAAAAAATACTCATTTTTATTAGATCAAACTATGTATTTATCATTAAAATTAATACTTGATTAAAGATTAAAAAATAATAAAACATATATTCTCAAAGTAGATGTAGTGTTTTTTTTTTTTAGTACTAATTAATCCCATTATATATTTACCATAAATATTTAAACTTAATATGCCATGCCATATTTATAGCCAATGTTACTCAAATGTTAATATGATCTATCAAAATTTTAATATTATTTTGAGAATTTATTAATATTAATGTGGGTACTTTATCATACTTGTAAACTTTTAAATTTGATATGGCTTACTATTTTTTTATAGATATAATATTAAAATATTGATATGACCCATCAAATTTTTAATATTACTTTTTGTATCTATTAATATTAGTGTTGGGATGGAACTAATTTGATAGATAAATTCTCAAGGGTTGTGAGCTTAGTAAGTGGTGAAATCATTGACCCAAATCTTGATCCATATCATCATTGAACCATAGCCTCCCAGGGATCCTCCATCCTATTAGGAAAAAACCTTTGGGTCTCATTCTCTTGAAGACCTGAATGCATTGCTCAAGAAATTTATCTCAAAGGGAGTTAAAAAAAAAAAAAAAACAAAACAAAATTCACATTGTAAAAAGGTGGGATGAAGCTCCCATAGTGGATATACCATGTGGAAACATCAAATAAAAAATGGTGGATCATTTAGAGCATGAACTAGTGGGAAATTTCTCTAGTGCATGGCCATCATCCAAAACCCTAAAGTAAACATGATGTTAAAAATCGATCGGCAATGACTATAAGAGATACTTCAAAGCATGAAGAGGGCAAATCAAAGCAAAAAAAACAAATTATCATTACAAGATCCTCTACCTCCTTAGAATCTCTTGGGATATATTCTTATTTAGATACCACTATCATTCTCTCTTCATCTTCTATGATTTCAAATCCATCCACTTCTACACTATGAGCTTCATCATTAACTACATTAGTGGGATCTCAGCCCAACACTTCAATAATGAGATAGCCATCTATTTGGATTTCTCTATTACTAATAGTAAATGAATTCTAACCCAATGAATCCTAAGTGTTAAAAAAATATCATTAGGAAGATGTAGATATGAAATGAAAAAACAAATTAGATCATATACTATTAAAAAATGAAGCATATCAAAAGCATGTTAGTCGAAATGAAGGCACTTGCATATATAGGCAAGGAAAAATAATAAATTAGCTAAGTTGGCCAATGTGGGATAAAGCCTCACATAGGAAAAACTCACTACAATATGAAAAATCTAGATAAGACACTATCAAACATGAGAAAACACATGAAATACATACTCTAACACCCCTCCTCAAGTGAAGCTAGGGGCTAACAAAAGCAAAAAAAAATAGTATCATATCCACAGTATGAGTCCCAACAACTAGGCATGATAAGGTACTCATGTATAATATGTTTCCATGAAATGAATATGGAATATTTCCTCATAAAACCCCCCCAAGGACAACTTTTTAAATACAAAGCATGCCAAGTAACTCAAGGAAATAAGTTGATGAAAAAGGCTTCATGAAGATGTTTGCAACTTGTTATTATGTCAAAATGTACTCCAAACTAATAATGCCATCTTGAATGTGTTGATGAATGAAGATTATATGTACCTTAATGTCCTTGGTTTGATTATTTTTGATTAGGTTGTGAGATATATGGATTTCACACTAGTTATCACACCAAACTACAATGGGTGAATCCTATGTGAAGATAAACTCTGTCAACAACTAATGAAGATAAAGAACCTAATGACTCATTATAATTGATGCCATGTACTCAGCCTCTATAGATGAAAGTGAAATAACATGTTGCTTCTTGCACAACCAATAGGTGAAGAACCAAGACAAAATATATATCTATAAGTGGAACACCTATCATCAAGAGAACCTACCCAATATGAATCACTATATATAATCAACTGAGTATAACCCCTAGTGTAGTGTAATCCAAGATGAGTAATGCCTCACAAATATCTCAAAATAATCTTGGCAGCCTGCCAATGACTATTATGAGGGTTATGTACAAGCCCAATTATAAATAAAATGTTGGGGTGAATATGGGTCAAATACATAAGACTCCCTACCATTTTCCTATACAATACAGGATCACAAAGTGGAGTAGTAAAAAAGGTAGTGAGAGTGACTCCAAACTAAAAAGGAGAATGACTTGGCTTGCAATCATCCATGCCAAAATCTTGAAGTAGATCAATTATGTACTTTTGTTGACCCAAATAGATCCTTGTATCTAACTATGAAATCTATATACCAAGGAAAAATGTAGAAGGATAAGATCTATAATGTTGAACTATGTTGAAAGTGCCTACTGAATAGTCTGAATCTAAGATGAGTAGTTTCTTGTTAGAGGAAAATCATCAACATACAAGACCAAAATAATAATATCCTCCTGAATACAGTAAATATACACTATCAGATCAAAGTGGTAATGAATAAAGCTAGTAGAGAGAAGAAATGAATCCATTTTTTCATACCAAGTTTGAGGGGCCTATTTGTGATTGTAAATAGACCTCTTAAGTAAACAAATAAGAGATGAATCATGAACAAACCCAATAGGATGTTCCATATATATTTCCTAATGAAAATTTCCATGTAAGAAAGCACTCTTAACATCTATTTGATATATTATCCAACCCTATGATGCAGTAAGAGAAAGTACAAGGTGAACATAATCCATCTTGGAAATAGGCATAAAATTCTTAGAATAGTCAATACCTTAGACTTGTGAGAATCCTTTTACAATAAGATGTGCCTTATACTTGTCAATGGACCTATGAGCTACATACTTGGTGCGATAAATCCATTTACACTTGACCAACTCTATTCCCTTAGGAAGAGTGACAAAATCCCAAGTGTGATTATTCATCAATGAAGAATACTCATTTATCATTACATCATCCCACTCTTGTATCCCATGAGCTTATGAAAAAGACTATAGATCCTTAGAGAATGCCTAACATAAAATTTGAGTACTTGTGGGATGTGCACAATGATGTCAAGTAGGTAGAAGATATTGTATGAACCATGTTTCATCATAAAATATAGTATGATCCCATTTAGGCATAGTGGTAACATCAATGTGAACAAGATCCTCATCCTTTATAACTTCCTTAGGAATCTCCTGAACTGGCTCCTTAAAGAATGAATCCTCAAGAGGAGGTGAATCAATTAAAGAATAAGAAGAAGACATGGAAGAAGATGAAGAGTCATGAGATGTGAAATGATCATCAAATGTACACATGTTTAAAAATTAACATCATGAGTATTAAGGTCTAAAATATGATAAGATCTCATGTCCTTATAATACCATACAAAAATTAAAGGTTTATTCTTCTTTTCTAATGCTTTCCTTTTATTCTTTGGTACAAATGCCCAAGCAAGGCTCCTAAATACTCAAAAAAATGAGACATTAGGATTGGATCTAGACCAAGCCTCCTCCAGAGTCATATACTCAAGTACTTGATGTGGTGTGTGGTTTTAAATGTAGTTTACATAGTTAACTACCTCTACCCAATAGATAAGAGGTAAATCCTATGAAGGCATTATGTAGTTAGCCATTTCCTTTAGAGTCTAATTATTCATCTCTACTAATCCAGTCTATTTTGGATTATGTGCAGCAAAATAATGGTGAAAAATACCATGGGATGATAAAAATTTAGAGAACTCTCAACTGAAGTATTCCCCCATTATCTATACAAAGCTTATTGATGTAACTCGATGATTATTTCTCGACCAAAGACTTAAAGAATTTAAAGTGAACAAATACATCACTCTTGTACTTGAGGAAATACACCCAAGTATGCCTCAAGAAATTATCAATGAAGTTAAGCACATACTTAGCTCTATTGAAAGAAGTAGGAAAGGCCATCAAATCACTATGCACAAGCTTAAGTGGCGAAGAAGCTCTCATGGACATGTGCTTAGGAAATGGATCCTAATGTTGTTTCCCAAATGCAAAACTATGGTAGAATCCATCAAGACATGAGAATTTAGGAAGACCCTCTACCATATTATGAGTGCTCAACTCCTTCAAATATTTGTAGTTGAGATGTCCAAATCTCTCATGCCAAAGCTGACTCTCAGAACCTACATGAGAAACTACACATGTCCCTAAAGGAGGAGTATCATAAAAACCCTCAAAATAATAAAATTGAGAACTATGATCAATAACACCCTATATAATGAGTGTTTATGGCTCTAAAAAATCTTGAACTTCAGCACCCTATGGTGTGTAATTCACTATCTTGCCTTGAATAGAATGACAAATCTGATACACTAAAATTAGTTTGGTGGTGATGTATGTAACATATAATTCATTATTTATGCATCCACCATCTAGTTATATGCCACCCTTTCCCTTAAAAAAATAAAGGAAGAATCTCCAACCTCAATTTTGGAAGTAGAACTTAGACCAAAAGATAAAAAAGACTCCTTTGTAGAAGTCATATGGTGTGAAGCACCAAAATCTAGAACCAAAATGTTTGAAATAGGTAGCTATGATCTCCTAAAAACATTAAGTGCTTTCCCATCATCATGAGATGGTGAAGGAGTGGATATAGAGATCTTGTGTTTCATAATGGCATCCTCTAAGGCTTTCATTCTTTTGAAACACTTAGACTCTTCATGAATAGTTCCTCCACAATAGGATCAAGATAGGTTTGACTTATTCTTGGATATGGAAGATGGTTTGGGTTTAGATGTATAAGTTTTGGTGGGTTAGGATAATTTTGAGGTGGAGGAGTGTTCTTCTTCTTACCCTTAATTTTTCCCTTAGACTTAGGATGTGAGGCCACATATGCTTTTTAAGAGGTGGAAGACTCAAAGTGAGATAATTTTAATTCCTCCTTAGTGAGTCTCTCACAAAACAACTCTAAATATGGCATTTTGAATGTGGTACCTAATGCATCCATACTAGAGAAAAAGATAGATGTAAATATTTGGAATTGTCTACTCAACTTAGACAAGATTAAGTATACAAACTCTTCATCCTTTTTATCTCATTAACTCCCCTTCATTTGTGTCAATAAATTCTTAAACTTTGTGAGATGATCTAAAATGGAAGCAAGGTCATCTAGATTTAGTGAAGTAAGCTCCACTTCAAGTTGCATCACTCTCAAGTGGGCTACTTTACCAAATAAAACCTTTAACTTAGTCTACATTTTGAATCAATAATCACACCCATCAAAGTGAAACATGATACTATCACTCACATATCCCCTAATCAATCCCATACATCCTCAAAACTTACACTTATGCTACAAATTTTTAATTCTTGTGTGAATTATGGTTTTTTTCATTCATTAGGGACCATAATCCTTTATGTTATATGATTATCTCAATTTGCGGTCTCCATGTCTGGTAATTATGTGTATTTAAAATCTCATAATGGTTAACACTAGAAGTAAAATCCCTGATAACTAATCACCAATAGAAGAAGAATGCAATGGGTGCATAAAATTGGTACTGAGATAACCCCTAATAAACTATATTGTAGGACCTCCCCAATTTTGGTACTTTATAAAAAAGTGCACTTTTATAATTTAATGACACCAATGGATATAGAATTAAAAAACACACACTTTTGAAAAAAATATAAATCAAATCTGAGCTATGGTTCAAAATATACAAGTTTACAATTTCCCATAAAAATGGGTTAAAAATAATTAAAAAACACTACAAATTGGTTTTAGTGACCAAAATGAAGAATAACATAGGTATCCAACCAATCATTGGAACTATAATTTTTCCATAGACTTAAAAAAATCCAATGGAAGTGAAAAATGATCCTCCTATATAATGCTATGCTTATGTAAGCTAATAGTGCTTCCACTTGAGGCAAAAATTCAATCTTGTAAAAGCAAAAAATGAATGAAAAGGTTGTTTTTGTGATAGAAATGGGAGAATATATATATATATTATGTATATCCCTCTAATAGCCTCAATTTAATAGATTTTTAACTCTTTTGATCTTTTAGCAAAACACAACACCCAAGACAAAGTGCCTTTACATGAAATGTGATGCCTTTGAGTAGATGTGTAAAAAATAAAATTATAGTATTTTTTAATTCTAAAGCCTCCATATATAGTGCCAAAAATGATCTTTTAGTAGGCAGAAAAAGGTGCCAAAGTTTATTTATAGATAAAACTTAAAGTACTAGTCTTTTTCCAACGTAAAAAAACCATCCTCCAGTGCCAAAATCAGATGAGAAATTACAATGCTTTAATAAAAAGGAAGGACACCACCACCAGAAAAATACACCAACTAAACATAAGATGTTTTCTTCTAATGCCTTCCAATGGTTAACACCTCTTCTATATATTTGGAAAAAAGAATTAAAGTTGTAAAAGGTGCCTAAAAAATGATGTCAATGATAGTTTTCAGCATCCTTCTTCAAATATCTAAACTTTAGGCCAAGAAAAAAATTCTAAGCTAAAAAATATCAGATATAAAGCACCAATTTTGTATCCAACGCCTATCTTTGCCTTCTCTCTCTCCAATATAGAATACTTTTCTTTATAAAAATTTGAAACAAATTACAAAAGGGATGCCAAAAGGAATATTTTTGAAAAAAAGAATGGTGCCACCTTTATTTAAATTCAAATCTTATCACAAATTTACAAACAAAAAATAAAAATCAATGCTTCCATGCTCCAACATAGAAGATAATGATTCCAAAAATGGATGATGCCGAGCTTAAAATAGATCTAAAAAATAAAAGGTGAGGAAGATCTCCACCAATAAGGGCACCTTTATTTACCAAGATGAAATATCAAACTTCTATCTTAATATCTATCACAGATAAAAAACAACACATCTTAGATCTAAAGAAAATAAGATCTTAATGCTTAATGCCAAAATAAACATCTCAAAAGAAAAGTGCTATGATGTATAAAGATGTCAGGATCTTCTCACTAGTTTAGTGCCTCGGAATAAACTAAAGCTTAAAAAACAACAAAAGATTCAAAAAATCTAAAAAAGAGGTACCAAAGGGCACTAAGATCTTCTCACACACTTCTATTATATGCTTCCACAACAATAAGAGGGAAGTGGAATAAAATTATCTAAATTGCAAGCTTACATATGGTTACAACTTCTTCAGGTCTCTAGTACCATGTTAGTAATGGTAAAGGCATTCCAACCCAATGAATCTGAAGTGTTGGCAACAAAACATCATAAGGATGCTACAAATATGAAATGCAAAAATAAGGTAGATCATATACTATTCATAAATTAAGCATTTCAAAAGCATGCTAGTAAAAATGAAGTCACTTGCATATATAAGTAGGGAAAAATACTAAACTAGCTAAGATGGCCAATGTGGGATAAAACCTCACATAGGAAAAACTCACTAAAAGATGAAAAAGCTAGCTAAGACACTAGAAAAGGTGAGAAAACACATGAAATACATACTCTAACATTCTCTTGATAAGAATCATGTCCTAATTCCCTTTAATTACATTATAAAATATTCCCCTATTTGAATAGGGAATATTATTTATCTTTAGGACATTAAGAACCTTATGTATTGATAGGTGTCCCATATCTAGTTCTCTTGTATTAGTCTTAGGATTTCAATGGCTTATATATAGGGGGTTTCCCCCTTTATTATACTTCAAAATAAAATTTTCTAATATTAATGTAAAGAGAAAGTAAAATTCCTAAAATTTTCTCATTGTTTTCATTATTTCCATATGTTATTGTTTCTCAAAGATTTGCTAACAATACATGTTTTAATTTCTTCAATGATTAAATTTGATAATTATTGTTCCAAGTGCATCTTCTTGGTTGTGCTTTTAGCTATGCTAGCAAAATTTGTTTAGTATGCTATATTTTCTTTCTATTCTACAAATGAATATGCTGAAAGAAATTTATTATAGATAGCCATTTTAAAACATAATTTTTAGACATATGCATTACTTTTACCATAGAATCCTCACTATAATTATGATATTCTTTGTTTACCACTATGATCTCATAAATTTTAGTTTCTTTTACATTATTTTTAGAAGAAACTAAAGAAGATATGTCAATCTTTTTTGTTGCAAATAAAAATTCCTTTTCTACTCCACATTTCTTCCCCTTTTGATTTTTTAAAAAAAATGAATCATTATAGACTAAAATTCAATGTGAGTATCCACTTTTTTGTTTAAAGGTTGGGTATAAATTGGAAAAATACAATAGCAATTCTACATCATAATAATACAAAGAAATTTTAGATAGATTATGGCTCTACTGATTTCCTATTGTCCCTACAGTAGGGTTTACTTGTAAAAATGGTGGCCACATAATCATCTATCAAAATTGAATAAATCCCTAAGGTATTTTAGAACCTACATTACAAACTAAGAAACATAATTTTGTTATTTGCATTATATCCTTGACACAGATATAAATCAACAAAACATAAGTTCGATGAGTATCCCAACTTCTATGTAAAATTTACAAGATTAATTAATATAGGGAATAAGGCCAAGAAGTCATGCCACACACATAAGGCCTTGAAGAAACTTAGGGATAACTTTACACCCTAGCCCAAAAAACATGTGAGAGTAATGTAGATTAACCCTCGCTCATGTATTGATAATTCCAACTAGGAATTAATGTATAAGGAATTTAATTAGGTTTTATAGGTCATTCAAGCCTTGTGAAGTGAACTCTAGTTGGGTCAGAGGAGAGAAGAGTTACTTCAATAAGAAATATAGAAAGTTAGAGTGTCATTAATATCTCCTGTGATCAATATATTGAGGATTTTTTAAGGCCTAAATCGTTTAAGGTTGAGTTACCTCAATTAGGTACTCCCATAAGACTCAAAATAGTCTCCCCATGTGCAAGGAATGAGAATTTGGTGAATAATTATGCCTTAAAGAAGGATTTAAGGGTAAACACCATGAATCAAGTAACACATTATGTCAACATTACTCAATATTTAGGCAACATGTGACCTATATCAGCAGTGGTTGAGACTAAATGTTCCCCTTGGGTATGGTAATCATATGAGGAAGTTGATTGAGTATGTACTATGATAATTTTTAACTTCCTCTTTGATATTGACATGATGAAATATTTAGTTCAAGCCATGAATCAACCATTGGTAAAATATGGTAGTGGTCATGGAGTCATAGGGACAACACTCTTGAGGAATGAGACTTGATTTTATTTTATTCCACTCTAGAACTAAAAAAATATCACCCCACTAGTTGACCTCGTGTCTATTTTCATCCCTTTGGTTAGGTTTGTGAGATTGGAGATGCAAGAGTCACCAGAGCATTTAAGGTGAAAAATGTGCCTTGAATCACAATGAAAGGGCTAGCCAAAGATATTCCTTATATATAAAGGCCAAATAATTGATTAATCTATCAATATTGTTTTTATTCCTTAACAACTATTTAGTAGCATGAAACTAGGCCCCTCACCTATTGACACCTCAAAAGTTATCAGTTGTCTTTGAAGTGGCTCTTGGGAGACCATAGATCCATTGTGTAATAAGGTGTTTGGTGCCATTATGTAATAAGGATTTCTTAACCATTATTATATCCATTTTTATTTGTGACAAAATTTGTTTTAGGTAATAAGATGCACTCACCTCTTAATATCTAGTTGGGCAAGTTGATCAGGGACTTTCTTCAAAAGGCCACCACACTAGCTGTCTAAGTATCTATGGTGAGTTTTAGAGCACCATAAAATCATAAAATTCATGCCTACACCACCAAAAATAAAGTATGCATTGGCATATAGACAAAAATATCTCAATGTAGCACTGTATTGGAGGTCCAGATGTAGATTTTAGTGCAGGGTAAGATATGATGCTAAGAATAGGATAAGAAAGGTGTCTGATGAAGATGTCTAGAATAAAATTATGGAAGAGATGTTAGAAATAACGCAAAAGGAAGAAAAACACAGGAAGGATTTGACATGTTGACCAAGTCAAAGAGATAAATAAGAAATGATAGTTGTCATGTTAATACACAAGGAATGAGGTACAATTAGCTATCTAACTTGATGGAGAGAGCAATAATAGTGAGTGAGTTGATGTACATGAGGACTAACATGATAATAAGCTTCATTAAAAGTTATTTTTGTTAGATCTAAGTAACATTAGAAGTGATGAGCTTAGAATATGGTTCATTATTGACATGTTATTTCCCTCAATTCATCTCTCAAAGGATATTATCTTATGAAAATAATAGATTGTTAGATAGCTATTACATGGAAAATAAATACTTGTCTTGTTTATATTGAACCAAAGACTAAACCTTTACTTTGTCATTAATGTATAATACATAGCATGTTTTAGTGATTTTTTTTGAATAATGCTTAGGAAGAAGACATAGGTGATGTATAGTAAAAGTTCAATTTTGATCTCCATCCAGCAAAACTATAGACTCTGCAGGCTTGATTCTACAAACTCTGTAGGTTTTTTTCTATAGACTCTACAGGCTTGTTTCTACATACTCCATAGGATTTTTTCTATGGACTCCATAGGTTTTTTTCTATGAACTCTACAGGCTCATTCCTACCAACTCTACAGGGTCAATTTTAAGAATTTTTTAAGGATGAAGCTATAAATGGGGAAGCTGGCGGCCAGATAAGATAAGAGAGAATCATTCCAGCTAGAGTCAAATAAGGAAAATAACTGCCTGTTGTTTTATAGGATTTTATTTTTATAAAATTGTATATAATTGGATCTTAGGACTATTATAGGATAGTATATTTATTTCATTAGAATAATTGGATCTCTTAGAAATCTAATCTCCTATCTTTGGATGAATGGATTGACCAAGGAATCATATTTCTTTGCATCCTATTTTGAGTTGATTGTATTAGTATAAAATGTAAGATTTTCATCTTTGAAAGATATTAGATATTATATGAGATGATAGAGAGTAAATAATAGAGGAAAATACGTACAAGTATATGACAGGTTTTATCTAGATTGTAATCATTTCAGTTTTATGAATTATCACTTAAGTTTCTAGCATTGATTAATCTTTGTTCTTGAGTCTGAGAGGAGCAAGGGCCCACTCTCCTTAGAACCAGAACCTGTGTAAGATATTTATGTTATGTTCTATTAACTCATTGTTATAACTAATTAGAATTTTATTAATGTTTACATTTATTCATAAAAACATCAAAACAAATTCATAGTTTAAAAGGCATTTTATTATTCTAAAATCATTTCCTTTCTAAGCAAAGTGTATTTTATTTTATAAAGAATGTGTGAAGAAAATTTCATTTTGTTAGTTAGGAGTGTGATTTTACTTTCCACCCAAGTGTAAATAGGAGTGTGATTTTTAATTTCAAGAAAAAGAGTGGATTGATTTGATTTCTTCCTTTTCAGTAAAATAGTGAATCAAGTAGTACAAGATACATGTCTTTCTTTAGTCAAAGTTAGAATAAGACAATCAAACACCCCCATAAGCCCCATAGGAAAAAAAATCTTAGGATCAATCTCTTATAGGAAGACATTATTTAGAAATTACCAAGGACTTAGCGAAATCCTTTCAAAAATCCATAGCTGAAGAAAATTTTAAGATCTTTGAACAGCCCATAACTGATACCATAAATATTCAATGGGAAGATCATCCTAGATTTGAAACATCATCAGAAGAAGAAAATATGGCTCTCCAACAAAATCAACAACTTACACAAGCATGAAGGACTTTTTTCTTTCCTATTGTTGTAGATCCTTATGATCAAACCCCCATGAAAAATATTTCACCAAATAATCTACCAAATTTTTGGGGAAGATCTACAGAATATCCTAATCAATTCCTATTTAAGTTTACGGTGCTATGTGAAACCTATGATTACACAATAGATAGCTGTAAATTAAAACTATTTCCCTCTACACTTAAAGATGCAGCTATGAGATGGTTCATGGGTTTACCTAGCGATTCTATTAGAACATGGGATGACATGGAGATAAAATACTTGAACAAATACCAAGATTACTACTGAGTATGAGAAAGAAAAGAGGATTTATTCAAAATCAAATAGAATGAGGATAATTCTTTAGAGGATTATTTGGATAAATTCATGTTCACTCATAAAAGAAGTAATTATCCACTCATTGAAGAAGTTCATAAATTGGTTTTCTTAAAAGGGTTGGATGAAGATATTAGAGATGCCTTAAATTTGATGAGAGGTGGAGATATAAATAAGTTGGATTTTGATTAGATTTTTGATCTTTGTACCAACTACTCTCAAATAAAACCTAAAATTAGGAGAGGAAGGTTTGGGAAATCTAATTAAGCGGGTAAGCTAATGGAAGAATTTTCCAATCTAAAGATAGATATTCTAGTTACACTAAATAGTACTTTATATTGTCTTCAAGCTAAAGAAAATGCAACAGAAACCTTAGCAATCTACTATCCTAAGTGTAGATAGAAATACACCCCTAGAGACTGCCCCCTATATAGAACCAATGTTTCATCATGTAAGATCTATGGTGCAATATATCACGATACCAAACATTTCACTCTTCTACCTGTTTTAAAGAATCAAATGAAAACACAAGTCTAATCCACTAAAGAAGTAAATTATATCCAAAGACAAAACTTTTCACCACAAAACTATGCTCAGGGATAGTTTAATGTGAGAAACCTAGTTAATCTATGGATGAAACCATAGAATGTTTTAGTTTCTTCACCATTTTGAAATCAACCCCAAATTACATCAATTCAAAATCCATGGGTAGGACAAGATTGGATGCCAACACCTCCATGGATGGTGCCACAGCCATAGTAACAATAGGTACCATAGAAGCAATGGATGCCAAAACCATATCAATAATAGAATCAACAGTGGAACCCATAGCAATAATTCACCCAACCAAGAAGACCACTTCAACACAAACTATAATGCCAACCCCAATTATTCAGTAATAAGGACAAATCAGTCAACCCTTAATGCCTACACAACCAATATCAAATCTAAAAAATAAACAACCATCACTTATTTATGTTAATGAATAGGAAGAAACAATGAATTTTGGAGCTATTGAGTGTTTGAACATACATTTAAGATTAAGGAAAACCATACAAAAACCTCTAGTTCTCATTTCTGAGATACTTGATGAAAAAGAAAAAATAGAATCATCTCAATTAAACACTAGAGAAGCTGAAATCAAAATGAGCAGTAAAATTAATAAAGAAAACACTACTACACCAATAGTTCCTTAACCTGAAAGATTAAAATAAATTGATATTAAACTAGAATCAAACTTGGTCCATGAGTTACAAAAAAATAATATTGAGATACCCCTACTACAAGATATTAGGGATATACCTTAATTGAATAAGATCATCAAAAACCTTTGTGTCAAGACACCAGGGAGGAAAGAAAAATATCCAAGAACTATTCATGTTGATGGAAAACTTGTTGATTTATTAGAAAGAAAACTATTACTTCCAAAATATGTAGATCTAGGAAGCCTAGTGATCATAGTCACAATCAAAGGTAAAGAAATTCCTAACATTTTGGTAGATTTGGGAGCAAAAAATAATGTTAAGACAACTGATACTCTCCATACATTATCTCTTATGAGAATGCAACCCACAACTACCATTATTCAAATGGTGGACCAATCTATAAATGAACCAGAAGGGACTATATAAAATGTTGAAGTACTAATAGAGTCTTGGGAATATCTAGTAGACTTCATGGTCTTACAACCTAAAACAAAGAATCTAGGATATCCCATAATCCTAGGTAGACCATGGTTGGCTACTATAGCAACATTAATTTATTGTAGCTTAGGAGACATGACCATTTATAATGGGCTAAAATCCAAATTCATCTCTTTGTATCCTCCTAAAAAACCATCAACAAATCACATATAAGAACTTTAGGTGGATGAATCAGATAGCACATCAAACAACATTTCTTCATTAGCTATGATCATAGTTAAAAAACACTTGGAAGAATTAAATGGAGACATATACCCAAAATTTATGGACTCTACCAGTTTGAAAGCTATGGACTCTACCAGTCTAAAAGCTATGGACTCTGCCAGTCTAGAATCTATGCACTGCCTCAGTTTTGGACTCTTGGGTCATAAAAAATATTATGAAATCTCCACTTCTACTTTGATCTAGAGTTTAGTTTGGAAAAAGTTTCCAATTTGTGACAAAACCAATTGCACAGCATAGATCTTGTGGAGATCTTTCTGGTGCTTCTTTTGGATCACAAAATAGACTTTGAATGCCCAAGTTATAGGCCACTATTTTGTGGCAGGCAAAATAAGGAGGTGTTGCAATATGAATGTGACAAGTGGACCAATCACCCATTGACACATAGAAGTATTTTTATGTATGATCATGAAAAAAAATTGGTCGGTGTTTGGTTTCAGCCTCTAGTCTTTGATAGGCAATCATATGGAGAACCATGGGCCCCGTTATTGGCTCATTGGGGGCCCTCAACGAGGGTCGACACACTTGATTAAGGAGGGGTGCCTTGGCCTCCATCTTCAAATATATATGCATATGCAATTGTATTTAAATCCTTATTATGCCTTATATTTCCTACATGTGCGACTAATGTCTAAGCATTGTAAACTTCCCATTGCATTATAACCAACCAAGGGTTGAGATGGAATGGACGAGCCCCATTAAGCCATATGGGAGAAATACTAGTTGCCACATTGTTATGCTAGGAAGGCCCTTCCAACTACTTATCGAGTCAAGCTCAATAATTAAAGACCCCTGAGCTGAACTTGAAGACCGAACCATATGCATATCTATGTTGGCATTTTAGGCTAAGCTCAAAGATCGAGCCATATTCCTATTCAAAGTTAGCATATATGCTAATCGGTACAACAACCAACAGATAAGCCAAGTTGGTAATCCAATGTCCCATGCTATGTTAAGCACCTCAATCCCACCAAAAGGGGCATCAACATTATGTAAAGAGGCCGCTTAACTATTAAAAACTATCAAACCATTTTGAAATTGCCAATATGGGACTAAATGATAAGCTAAGCACCCAAATTTAATGGGAAGAGACTTGAACTCATGACCTCCCATGCAAAAGGGATACGCCTTAATAGACCAATTTGTGAGTTTAGAGGTGTTATAAGAGGCATGAACTTTTATTTGAAGGTATGCTTCATAGGACTGTATTATTATTTTAAGAGGCCGAGAGCTAGATGAAAGTGTGGAGAAAGCTAACAAATGGAATTTTCTCCAATATCTAACCTGATACACAAAGGGTAAGCCTTTTTAGTTATGTTTTGTAATTAAAAATATAATGTTATTTTTATTATTTGGATAGACCAATAGTTTGAGTGAAGGGACCAAAGCAATTTCAGAAGGGGATTGAAGACTGAGGAAGGATTCCATGTGACCGAGCTTGAGTTTATCAGTGTAGGTGGAATTCTTGGATAGAGATCAGACCTGAGGGAAGTTGTGCAGTATTTCAAAGAATTTTTAATCCATTTGTTTCACAAATTTAATAGAAATGGTCCTTACTATTGGGTGGACCTAGAGACGTAGGTAAGAGATGTCGAACTCTGTTATCAATTTCATGTGGTAATTTGTCATTTATTGCATGTTTAAAATTTAGTTTTTTTATTTTTAATTAATCATAAATATATGCAAGTTTTAAAAATTGATAATTTATGACATTTGATTTAAAACTAGAAATGGTTTAATTGGTGAATGGAAGTGAAAAGTCTGGTGAAGGTTCCAATCCAATTCATAATTGAGAACACTTTTGCCAAATAATTTGCAAGTTATTTTGAGTATTTTTGAGAATTTGTTAAGTTTGAGAAATTCAAAATCCATAGTTTTAAATTATCACTTTGAGTTTATTAGTATAGTTTATAGATCATACTTTTATTATTTCCTCACCATATGATCATGGATTGATTCAAGAAAGTGTGTGAAAATTGGCAGAACAATAGCAAACTCATTTCTTAGATGCATTCCATTATTCTTTAACAAGATTGATTCCTCCTAGAAAAGAGTTTGTTGATAATTAAACCATGTTTCATAAGATACTTCCTCATCCATGTCCTCTAAACTCATTGATTAGTGAATTCAAGAAAATAGAATTCAACTACCTAGGTACAAAACCAATCATGGTATTACCCGGAAAGATTTTGAACATCAATAGTTGGTTAACAAATGAAGAGGAAGAACAACTCTTTAAAGTGTTGGAAAGACATACCAAGGATTTTTTTTGGGATTATACCGACATGAATGGAATTCACCCCAGCATATGCACTCATCACATTTACACAAAATCTATCAAACTGGTCAGACAACTATAAAGAAGAATAAACCCAACATTAAAGGAGATAGTCAAAATAGAAATCCAAAAATTAATGGAAGTTGGGTTTATTTACCCCATTTTAGATAGCCATTGGGTTTCACCTCTGGTAATTATGCCCAAGAAAAATGGAAAATTAAGGGTGTGTGTAGATTATATAGAACTGAATAAAGCAACACTAAGAAATTACTTTCCTTTACCTTTCATTAATCCAGTTCTTGACAACTTGGCAAGAAAAATATATTTTTCTTTCCTATATGGGTTTAGTGCATATAACCAGATGATGATAGTAGCTGAAGATCAAGATAAAACCACATTTACCTACCCTTGGGGAACTTTTACTTACCGATTACTTCCATTTGGACTCTGTAATGCTCCAGCAACCTTCCAAAGAGTATTTCTGGCAATATTCTCTGACCTTACAAATGATTGTGTTGAAGTATATATGGGTGATTTCATCGTTTATGGTGGAAATTATAAAGAGGCTCTTTCTAACTTGGAAAGAGTATTGATTAGATGTGAAGAACATCAATTATTTTTGAGCCATGAGAAATGTTTGTTGATGATAGATAAAGGAATAGTTATGGGACACCATATTTATGCAAAAGGCATTCAAGTAGATCCAAAGAAGGTTGATATACTCTCCAACTTGCCCATTCCATAAACACAAACTAAAATAAAGAGTTTTTTGGGATATGCTGGTTACTGCAGATGCTTTATAGATAATTTTAGCCAAATAGTTGCCCCTAAGTTTGCTTTTCTTACAAAAGATAGTACATTCAAATGGAGTGATAGTTTCCAATAAGCCTTTAAGACCATCAAAGCTAAACTTGTTACTATTCTAGTATTGAGAGGACCATATTAGACTCATCCATTCCATATATATACATATACTTCCAATATAACACTAGGAGTAGTCCTTGTGATGAACTGGTCTTGGACTGTTTAATGCTCTGATACCAAATTTGATGGGGGGATCCTCAGACTAGTCTTAGATTGCACTTGATGTTCATATCAAATCAAAATGACTAATGAAGCAGGATGCTCATACTAAAATTTAACTTCATATATATATCAAAATGATTGATACAAAATCATAAACATAACCCTGTATAGTCTATAGATTTTCCTCTCTTCTGTACAATCTGTAGATTCAAGCCTGCAAAGTCCATAGCTTCAAGCCTACAGAGTCCGTAGATTTTAGTCATTCATAGTTACACACAGAATTACAAGATATGGGCCTAGTAGAAATATATGGAAAGCTTTAAGGAATTGGTGTGCTGTCAAAGGCCGCAAACAAGACAATATTCATTAATAACATAACATTCTATAAAGTTTGTACATTCATCTTTACTCCAATTCTCGTTCCTTTCTATATCAAAGTAAGAGCCTCCACAAACATCTGAACTCCACCCATTCGTATAATCAAGATCTATTGATGCTTTATTTACATCTTTCTATTCTGGCTCATCCAATCATGTCACGACCTTGCATTATCATTATTACTATCAGGTTTTATTTTGTTCATTTCTTTTCTTTAACTCAGCCACGAGTTATGCTGCCACCATTCTCTTTATCTCCACTATTTCAACTCAACTGGAACCACTTTCCACCATTTTCATTCCTATACTTCTTTCTCATTGATTTCCTAACTTGAAGCTTGTGAATTTATTGAACTTGAGTAGGAGACTTGGTGTTCAGCCATTTATTAGTATCTCTGAGGGGACATGGTGGTTGACATGAAGGAGGGACTATGCAACAAATCCTGTGTGATTCAGCTGCTACACAGATGTTGACAATGTATTTTAGAATATCCTTGAACTCCTCCTCGCTAGGGTAAAACATAGGTGCTTCATCTATCACAGGCTTGCATCCATCTTCAGGATGCCATCGTGTTGTCACCTTTTGGCAGTCATCGCTAAAAATTTTATCCCAAATGGCATCCAAACTGTTGAATCTTCCATTTGTATTCCTCTACTATGGTGAACTCCATCCCACTTAGGTTGACACCATAATCTACATCTAAATGGTCTTGGCTTATATGTTCATCCCCCTTTTTCCTGGTGTTAATGGCCCTATGCAAAATTGGCCAAAATTAACTTGGCTTTCTCAAAATTTAGCAATAGGTTAATATAGGCCGAATGGCCTTCATGACTCCTCCTCTCTCTAGAGGAGATCATCCTTCCTTTCTTCTTTATTTACGTACCTCTCATCCTTTTCTCTCTCGTTCATAACATTTTCATTTTGACTTTCACTCTCTGCCTTCTACAGATGCATGGGTCCCAAAGGAATGCCTTCTGTCCTTCTCCTCTCTTTTCTTCTTTTTCTCCTTAATGGCCTTGGACAAAATCATGGCCGCCTTCCTTCCTTATCCCTAGATCCTTCAATGGCTGGAAAGCTATATATATATATATAATGAAAGGCCCAGCCCTTTTTCATTTGGGCCTGCATAAAATTTGAGCTCTGTCATTGAGCTACCATTATACAATCATTTCTAAAAATAGGGAGTCCTCTCTAACCTCTACGCCAACTTGGGCTCAAACAATTTTTAATTTGTAACAACATACTAATTGGGAGAAGACTAATATCTTACAGTTGAAAGATTTCAACCATTCCCCTTGATTTACTCCACAAGCTTCCTAACATGGGATTCTTAACTGACATTTACCTTTTCCACTCTTTTTTACTTTTAAAAATTACAATTACTCCTCCTTATACAACATTTTGGAGGGAAAATACAATAATATGAATTCAAATAACAAACAAGACATGAATTTAGCTTGCATGCCTAATAACCACGCCTTGCCTGAAGCTGTACGTAGATGCTCCTGCATCATACTCTCCCTCTAGAAACAATTTGAACCTTAGTTCAAATGAACTGCTACCTCCATGCATTAGTCTTCACTATATGCCTGGATCCCAAGGTCTTGTTTCCAATACCAATGCTTGTCTTTGTCTTTTATTGTCTTTGTCCTACATTTTTCTTTTCTTCCTTTTCTGGTATGTTCTTCTCCTCATTTCTTTCTTAGCTGCCATCTCCCATGTACATGCTTCTTCATCTTCATACATATCTTCTATATCTTCTTGTTTTTCTTCATGTTCCATGAGCTTCTCCAAGGATTCATGTATGTCATTCACTTTAGCTACCTTCATACCTACATACAAAACATTCAAAGCCACCTTAGAATCAAAATCTTTAGTCCATGAAGCCTCTTGGTTGTCTCCATGTTCTTGTTCCTTGATCAAAATTGTTTTGATCTCTTTGCTTTGCTCTTGTCTTGTTTCACTCTTCCCAATGGTGTCTTCACCATGGCTTGTACCTGTATGTAGCTCTCTTGAATAACTAAAGAGCTCTTCCAACATCTTCAACTCTTCCTTTAGTGAGATCTCATCTATCTCACTATTCTCTTCATCAAACTTGGGTTGATCATTCACAAGGATTACTTGCCCTTTACCTCTTATCTCTTCTTTTCTTAGCTTGTCTTCACATAAATAAACTTCTTCATCAACATCAATATACTTATCAAAAACAATAGGAACACTATTACCTTGTGTTTCCTTACTCTCTTCAACTTTTCTTTGAAGCCATCTTGTTTTTTTCTTGCATTCAATGAGGCATTGCTTTGCTGCATACTCTGCCCTTTCCTCATCATCCATCCAATTGGAATTCTCTTCTTTCTGCATATTAGTCCACACAGCCACTTTCCAATTTCCATTTCTCATGAAAATATCATTGAAGGATTCAAAAACATCATCATAAACCATTTGTTTACCTTTTACCTCTTTGGTGTACCTCTCAAGCATCCTATCTTCATGGAATTCCTCTTCCATATTCACCATCTCACCTTCATTCTCTTGATTGCTGGAATCACCTTCAATCTTCTTCCATTGACTTCTTGGTGTTGTTGTCTCAACACTCACATCTTCTCTCTTTGCCTTCTTAGGCACCCATACTTGTTTCTTCTTCTCATCATTTGTCTTCTCAAAACATGTAGGCATCTTGCATCCATGATTTTTTACCAACACTTCCTCTTGCTTGGGAGTTTGCTTCTTCCACCATTTAGGCATCACATATCCATGGTTAATTGGAAACTTCACCTTTCTCTTTGCTTCTCTAACATGCATATCAATAGTTTCATGCTTATAAGACAAATCAGTTTTTGAACTCACCTTTACCTCCTTAACGGGCTGCTCCATTAGTTCTTTGACTTGCATAGCTTCTTGATTATCTGTCCTTTCTTCTTCCTTTGTTCTTGGCTATTCTCTTTCCTCCTCTTAGCATTCAATGGCATCATGAAAGTCATCCTCATCTTCCATCTCTTCTCTTGCTTGTAGGGGTTCCTCAACACCTCCCTCATGCATTAACCAATGCATCTTTTCTTCTTTATCAACAACAACAAACTCTCTTCTCTTTCTTGCACATTCACTTCTGCACTTGGTGTCTTCTCTTGCACCAATCTCTTCACTCTTCAAAGCCCTTCTCTTGACCTTCATAAGACTGCTCATACCTGCAATTACCCACTCAAAGACAATATTATAAATAAAAACAAGAGACCATAATGTCTCCATTAGTGTCCTCTTAATGGACATTCTCATCTTTCCAAGTGCTCTTCCTGGCACTTCATCTTTTCTTTCTTCTCTTCTCTTGTTCTCCTCAATGAGAACCTTCTTCACAACTTCTTCTTTCTGCTACTCACTTGGCAACCTACTCATCCTCTTCAAGCCTCTATGGGCTTTTCTTTTCATGGCAATCTTCTTTTGACTTCTTCTCCTCTTCATTAGGAGATCAATTGGCCACTTCAACCTCTTCCTCATTGGCCATACCCATGTTTGCTTGTCCATCTGCATCCAAGACTCATATTCATCTTTAATCTTTGCTAAATCTCTCTTCAAATTGGCAATCTCTTTATCAATTAAAATACTGTTCATACCTTTGATGCTTGCTTTCTTCTTGGTGTCATCATGTACCTTGCTGCTCTGCTCTTTTCTCAACAATATCTTCATTTCTAAGATCTTCACCCAAGTCTTTTCCACCTTGGTCTTTTGATCCCTTCAGGTCTTCACCTAGGTCTTTTACACCCTAGTCTTTTGGTCCACTTGTATCACCCAAGCCTTTCTCCTTGACTGGTCTTTTGACAATCTCCTTGATCTCACCTAGGCCTTTTGCATCCTAGTCTTTTGATCCTTTTCTCAATCTTGCAGCAACTCTTTATACAACATTTCTCAAACACAAATTACAAATCCAAGCTTACCTTGCTTTGGATCTTCCTCTTGAGCATTCACTATGCTCTCTTACTTTTGAGCTTCTCTAAGCTTCTCTTCTCAATTCTTCAAACTCCATCCTTTACCTCACCTAATTCTATTTCACCTTAGTCTTTTGGCAAACTATCCAAGCTTATTCTTAGATTTTCTTCTTCTTCTCGAGCAATTCACTATGCTCTTCTTCTAGAGCTTCTCTTGGCTCTTTACTAAGCCTTCCTTCGCTTCATCTCCTCTTGAGCCTCAATGGCTTGACTGCCTTCCTTTTTCACCTATTTGCTTCTCAAACACAATAAACTCCAATCAAATATCAAAGTTACTCATACCTTTTCTTCAGTAAATCCCAAGGGCTTCAAGCTTTGATACCAAATGATGAACTGGTCTTGGACTGTTTAATGCTTTGATACCAAATTTGATGGGGGGCTCCTCAGACTGGTCTTAGACTACACTTGATCTTCATACCAAATCAAAATGACTAATGAAGTAGGTTGCTCATACTAAAATTCAACTTCATATATATATCAAAATGATTGATAAAAAATCATAAACATAACCCTGTAGAGTCTGTAGATTTTCCTCTCTTTTGCACAGTCTGTAGATTCAAGCCTACAAAGTCCATAGCTTCAAGCCTGCAGAGTCCGTAGATTTTAGTCATTCACAGTTGCACATAGAATTACAAGATATGGGCCTAGTATAAATATATGGAAAGATTTGAGGAATTGGTGTGCTTTCAAAGGCCATAAATAGGACAATATTCATTAATAACATAACATTCTATAAAGTTTATACATTCATCTTTACTCAAATTCTCGTTCCTTTCTATATCAAAGTAAGAGCCTCCACAAATGTCTGCACTCCACCCATTCATACAATCAAGCTCTATTGATGCTTTATTTGCATCTTTCTATTCTAGCTCACCCAATCATGTCATGACCTTGCATTATTGTTATTACTATCATGTTTTGTTTTGTTCATTTCTTTTCTTTAACTCAACCACGAGTTACACCGCCACCATTCTCTTTATCTCTATTGTTTCAACTCAACTGGAACCACTTTCCACCATTTGCATTCCTATACTTCTTTCTCATTGATTTCCTAACTTGAAGCTTGTGAATTTCTTGAACTTGACTAGGAGACTTAGTGTTCTACCATTTATCAGTATCTCTGAGGGGACATGGTAGTTGACATGAAGGAGGAGGGACTATGCGACAAATCCCATGTGATTCAGCTACTACATGGATGCTAACAATGTATTTTAGAATATCCTTGAACTCCTCCTCACTGGGGTAAAACATAGGTGCTTCATCTATCACATGCCTGCATCCATCTTTAGGATGCCATCATGCTGTCACCTTCTGGTAGTCATCGCTAAAACTTCTATCCCAAATGGTGTCCAAACTATTGAATCTTCCATTTGTATTCCTCTACTCTAGCGACCTCCATCCCACTTCGGTTGATGCCATAATCTACATCCAAATGGTCTTGGCTTATATGTTCATCCCCCTTTTTCTTGGTGTTAATGGCCCTATGCAAAATTGGCCAAAATTAACTTGGCTTTCTCAAAATTTAGCAACAGGTTAATACAGGCCGAATGGCCTTCATGACTCCTCCTCTCTCTAGAGGAGATCCTCCTTCCTTTCTTCTTTTTTCTACGTACCTCTCATCCTTTTCTCTCTCGTTCATAACATTTTCATTTTGACTTTCATACTCTACCTTCTGTAGATGCATGGGTCCCGAAGGAACGCCTTCTGTCCTTCTCCTCTCTTTTCTTCTTTTTCTCCTTAATGGCCTTGGCCAATGTCCTGGCCACCTTCCTTCCTTCTCCCTGGATCCTTCAATGACTGGAAATCTATATATATATATATATATAAAATGAAGGGCCAGCCCTTTTTCATTTGGGCCTACATAAAATTCAAGCTCTGTCATTAAGCTACCATTATACAGTCATTTCTAAAAATAGGGAGTCCTCTCTAACCTCTACGCCAACTAGGGCTCAAACAATTTTTAATTTGTAACAACATACTAATTGGGAGAAGACTAATATCTTATGGTTGAAAGATTTCAACCATTCCCCTTGATTTACTCCACAAGCTTCCTAACATGGGATTCTTAACTGACTTTTACCTTTTCCACTCTTTTTTACTTTTAACAATTACAATTACTCCTCCTTATACAAGATTTTGGAGGGAAAATACAACAATATGAATTTAAATAACAAACAAGACATGACTTTAGCTTGCATGCCTAATAACCACGCCTTGCCTGAAGTTATACGTAGATGCTCTTGCATCACCTTGGATAAAAGGATGAAGAGGGTAACATGTATGCTATATATTATATTAGCAAAAACATGACACCTACTGAAAGAAATTACACCACAACTAAAAGGGAATTCCTTGATGTAGTCTATGTAATTAAAAAATTTAGACACTACATAATAGGCTATAAGGTATTTGTCTATACAAATCATTCAACTATTAGATACCTTACCAACAAACCAATTATGAGAGGTAGGATTATTAGATGGTTGTTGCTCTTACAAGATTTTGATGTTACTATTATAGATAAACTAGGGAAGTATAATGTGGTTGCTTATTTATTATCAAGAATGAACACTATAGGTGAAGAAGAACTAGTGGAAGATGACTTTCCAGATGAACAATTATTTTCTATTTCATCAAAATCTTCATGGTTTCCTGATATAGCCAATTACCTCACCACAGAGAATTTTCCTCTATAATTTTCATAAAAAGAAAATAAATGTTTAATCAAAGAAAGTTCTTATTTTAAATGGATTAATGGAATTTTATTCAAACTTGGACCCAACCATGTGTTTCACAGGTGTGTGACAAATATTGAAGCTTATGATATCATCATAGCTTATCATAATGAACTAGGAGGAAGTCATCACTTAGCCCAAAGAACCATACACAAAATCTTAAGAATAGGATACTATTAGCCTCACCTTCATCAGCAAGTAAAAAGATATGTCAGACATTGTGATGCTTGTTAGAGAATTGGACAGCCTACACTTTCAATAGAGATGCCTCTACACCCTCATCCTCAATTAGTTTTAGAACCCTTTGAGAAATGGAGAATTGATTTTATAGGTCTTGTGGATCCTCCTTCTAGAGGAAAAGAATATTTCCTATTATGTATAGACTATGTGACCAAGTGGGTGGAAGTGGAAGTATTAACTCATGCAAGAGATGGTATCTAATTTTTTATATTTCAAAATCATACACATATTTGATGCTCCAAGGGAGATAGTCTCAGATAAAGGATTGAAATTCATGTCAAACATGATAAAACACTTCATGAAAGTATATCAAACTCAACACAAAAAACATCTCCTTACCATCTACAGGCTAATGGGTAAGTTGAAGTCACCAATAGAGAATTGGAAACCATTTTAACTAATATTGTTAATTCCAGTAGAAAGGATTAGGAAGATAAGGTACCAAAAGCTATTTGGGCCTATAATACTACTTGGAAAAAAACAACTAGATTTTCACCTTATGAATTGGTTTATGCTAAGAAGCCCTTAGTCTCTATTTAATTTGAATTGCAAACATTGAAAACAACTATAGAAGTAGGGATTGAATTAAAAGAAATATATAAAGAAAGACTCCTATAGCTTAATCAACTTGATGAGATGAGGATGGAAGCACTACAAAGAAATGAATTGGTACAACATCAAAGAAAATATTGGCATGATTCATAGATCAAGCAAAGGAGGTTTTACAAAAGAGATTGGGCATTGTTGTTTGATTCCAAATTTCAACAATTTAAAGGAAAACTACAAACAAGGTGGTTGGGACCTTATCAAATTGAGGAGGTCTTTGAATTTTTTTTTGTTAAGCTAATACCTATTGATGATAGCAGAAGAGCTCTATTAGTCAATGGAAATAGATTGAAGCTTTATCAGAAGCCTCTTAACAAAGAATAATTTGTTCAAATGGTAAAATATCAAGTAGCCTTTCTGGAGGACTCTGCTTCTTGTAGAGAAACTACTAAAAATCAAGTAGCTATTCTGGAAGGCTCTACTTTTTATAGAGAACCTGTTCCTTGATGATCTTGCGTTATATTGAAAATTCTTCCAGGGACACTATTGACAATGCATGCCCAAAAACTAGCTTGCTAGCTGGCTATGTATTGTAAAAAGGGCTTTGGCTAGAAAATCAACAATGGCTGGCCAAAGAGAAAAAACAAAATTTATAAGAAAAAAATAGAGTATCTCATCATGTCATTATGATTGGACCTGTTGACTAATCCATGCAAACTTATTTGTGTAGGATAAATGGTGAGTAAAGGATACATCTAAGGTCAAAGTAAGTAAGACATATCTTCTATTTATCTATGTTTAATTAACTAATTATATTTGATTTAATTAAGATTTATTCTATGAAGATGACCCAAATTTGAGCCTTCCAAAATGGAATGACATGACACATAATTTGGTACAATCAATTGAGTCATCAGTCATGATAATAATAAGATGTCATAGAAGGGGTTTTAAATAAATTAATAAATTATTGTCACCATCAAAGTTAAATGTCATCATTTCATTTAATTTATATTAATGTGACAAAATGGTTGGCACACTCTATATAAATGTGTAGCACTTAATTGTATCAAGTCATCATACCAAAATACGAACTCATGTAGCTATGGATTTTCATATGAACCATTTCATTTCTATAGACTTCAATAGAATCTGGTCTATAGATCCTCCATGATTGTTGCCTACAAATACTCAGTGACTGTTTCCTACCAATTTTAACAAAAGACTGGTCTACACACCAATCAGAATTAAAGGAATAGAGTTGTCTATAAATTTGCATAGAAATGGGATAAAATATGAGATCAGAGCTAAAGAATGCAGCAAAGTTTCACAAAGATAAAGATTCTATGGTAGTTTTTAGAGCAAATAGCTAGTTACCTTTCATTGAAAAGTTCTAGGGTTTCAACAAAACAATGGTAAGTGAATTTATCACTAATCTCACCCCTTAATTTTTAATTGTGAAAGGCATTGTTATTCCTATTACAACTCAAATTATAAGCCAAATCATACAAGTTATAGAAGAGGGAATGAGAGCTACAAGAAAAATTTCAGTTAGTGATTTAATTAGTCAGTTTAATGGTAATGAAATAATTGAGACTTCATGTCTAGTAGATTCTAAGGGAAAATCAAAAGGCATTAGTAAAAATTCATTGCTTGAACCTTGGAAATCTATAGCCAAGTGGGTACTCAAGTATATCATTTGTGAAGGGCAACACAATCTCTTAGGAGGAGATGCCATGAAAATGTTAATACACCGTCAGCATAGGAGACAAAAACCTCAGCACAAGATCAACCTCCCATCCTTCTTATATAGTTCCCTTCAATTTATGACTATAACTCCTGATGTTGCTCTTAGGCACCATGGCCTGATTCACTTAATTATCCAACATCACTTCCTTCAGCAAGGACAAGAGGTCTGGGAGGAATTTTAGACTAGTATATCATAATAAATATCAAATTTTCATGCATAAGAGACATCAAATTTAAGATAGGAACATTAATCTCCACATGTTGCATCTATTGAGAAAACAACTCCAAAGAAGAAATCTCAGACTGTAGTCTCAACAAAAATCCCTACTTCTTCTTCAAGATGAATCATAAGGTCTCAAATCCCTAAAGTTTTAAGGTCTCCACAAGAACCTCATGAATCTATAGTGCAACTAATTCCCTTATTAGGAAGAAGAAAATTAAGATGAAAGGTTGCTACAGAACTTGAGAAGACTGAGGGTTTGATGGTTGAGAAGGAAAGCCAATTGAGTGTAACTCAAAAAGTGACCAAAAGAAGGAAAAGGCTAATTTTGACAGATGAAAATGAACAAGAGGTTATAGACATTATAGGTAGTCTTAAAATAGTATCTCATTCCCCCATACATCAAAATATCCCTGTAACTATTGATGTTGAAGAAACTTGTTTTGAAAGGAACTCTCCAATCATAATGGAGGAGCCAATTCTAGAAGAAGAGACAATTCTAGAGGATGAGCCACACATGACATAAGAATCAAGCATGGTGGAACAACCACCTATTCTAGTTGAAACTATAATGGATAAAGGGAAAACTATATGTACAAATGATAAAGGTGAATCATCTAATCTAAATGATCCTATTATGTAGTTAACTTTGTAGTTATCTCAAGCTCAATCTCTAGAGAAATAAAAAATAATTGACATTGCTAACTTGATCAGTCAATTACATGACAAAGATCATCTCAACTCATTATTGGTGTATAAATTAGACACATCATCTGCCAATCATGTAGTAGAAGTTCATAGATTAGAGAAAATAATAAAGGAACATGAAAGTGAACAAATAGATCTTTGGATATATGTAGAAAATTTGAAAAAGGAAAATAAGAGATTGTAGAGTTTAGTAAACTCTTCCAATGCACCTTCTGACATTGCACCTTCTCCTCCTAAGGTATTTTTTGACCATAGTTGTCAAACAAGTTATCCAAGTATTCCTCCCTTACAAATACTACATCAAATTGAAGAAGAATATTCCATACTTAAATAGAAAAATAAAGATGTAACTTCTTCAAACAAACTCTTGGAAAATGAAAATAAAGAATTAGAGGCTAAGGTCCAAAATTTAGAAGAAAATTTGCAAGATGCATGCAAATTAGGGGAATCTCTTTTGGCATGTAGTAATCCTTCTCCAGCATATAGTTTGTTTTTATTTGAACAATTTTATAGATGGCAGCTTATACGGATCTATTGTCATCTTCCTTACAAGATTTTATAGCCAACAACATTTTTGGAAATTTTCTATAGTGTTGAACCTGATTAGTAGGATTTGCTTTATGAATTTTATTTGCATGATTTGATCTTAGGAGATCATGAGCACAATGAGTTTTTGATAAATATTCATCTAGGAGAAGTTCAACTGAGGGCATTACGTTCTACATTCAAAAATAAAATAGCATGGAAAAGTAGATTTGAGGACTATAAAAATCATGCTAAGACTACGAGATTGTGTGTCAGACTAGCCTTTCCTATTCCTAGATTGATCAAATATAATTTTAACTATGATTATTTAAGTGATGAGGTTAAAACACATTATTTATTGGCTTTATATGATTGTGTTATTTATTTAGACTTGTTTTCGAGATATAATTTTGATTTAGTGGTGACTACAAGTGTAAATAGATGGGACTAACTTTTAGTGCCCCTTAAAAGATGAGAGGTAATGTCCCCAAATAACTTATGATGGAGTATGAGGAGTGCTTCTTCAATATTGGAAATCTTAATAGAGGTAATAAACTTTGGGCGAGAGTAGAAATGGATTGGTATGAGTTATAGACCCCCTTTGTTGATCATACCTATTCCAGGATGGTAGAGTTGGGCTCCATAATCAGAGGAGCAATTCAATATATGGAAACAAATGATTCAAGAACATTAGGGGTTTACAAGAAATTCAGATAAACATATAATAAATGAATTTAATGAATATGATTTGAGTCAAAGTGTGGAAAGTAGATGCCAGAGCTATGAATGCCAATAAATGTTTACAATGGGACTTGCAAAAGGTAAAGCCTAGAGGAGATGATGAGCTCAGAATATGGCTCATTATTGACATGTTATTTCCTTCAATTCATCTCTCAAAGGATATTATCTTATGCAAATCATAGATTGTTAGATAGATATTACATGGAAAATAGATACTTGTCTTGTTTATATTGAACCAAAGACTAAACTTTTACTTTATCATTAATGTCTAATACATAGCATGTTTTAGTGATTTTTTGTTGTGAAGAATGCTTAGGAAGAAGACACAGGTGATGTATAGTAAAATTTCAATTTTTATCTCCATCTTGCAGAACTATGGACTCGGTATGCTTGCTTCTATGAACTCTGCAGGCTTATTTCTATGGAATCTATAAGCTTGTCTCTATAGACTCTATAGGCTTGTTTCTATGGATTCCATAGGATTTTTTATACAAAATCCATAGGATCATTCCTACCAACTCTATAGGGTCAATTCTGAGAATTTTGTAAGGATGAAGCTACAAATAGGGAAGCTGGCAGTCAGATAAGATAAGAGAGAATCATTCCAATTAGAATCAAATAAGGAAAATAACTGCCTACTATTTTGTAGGTTTTGCTTTTGATAAAATTATATATAATTGGATCTTAGGACTCTTATAAGATAGTATATTTATTTCATCAGAATAATTAGATCTCTTAGAAATCCAATCTCCTATCTTTGGATGAATGGATTGACGAAGGAATCCTATTTCTTTACATCCTATTTTGAGTTGATTGTATTAGTATAAAATGTAATACTTTCATCATTGAAAGATATTAGATATTATATGAGATGATAGAGAGCTGATAATAGAGGGAAAATATGTACAAGTATATGACAGGGTTTAGCCAGATTGTAATCATTTTAGTTTTATGAATTATCACTTCAGTTTCTAGCATTGATTAATCTTTGTTCCTGAGTCTGAGAGGAGAAAGGGCCCACTCTCCTTGGAACCATGAACTATGTATGGTATTTATATTATGTTCTATTAACTTGTTGTTATAACTAATTAGAATCTTGTTAATGGTTATGTTTATTCATAAAAACATCAAAATAAATTCACAATTTAAAAGGCATTTTCTTATTCCAAAATCATTTCCTTTCTAAGCAAAGTTTATTTTATTTTATAGCAAACATGTGAAGAAAATTTCCTTTTTTTAGTTAGGAGAGTGATTTTCCACGTAAGTGTAAATAGGAGTGTCATTTTTACTTTCAAGCGAAAGAGTGTATTGATTGTATTTGTTCCTTTTCAACAAAAGAATGAATCAAGTAGTTTAAGACACATGTCTTTCTTTAGTCAAAGTTATAATAGGACAATCAAACACCCCCATAAGCAACCTTCTATATCTACCATCATATACCTTACTACAGACAGCTTTGGACATGCCCTGGTTGATAAGACATCAATTGAACATTGATTAAATGAAGAGTTAAATGACACTCGTCAGGAACTGACTCATCCAAGGAAGGACAAGCATGATAAGGACTAAGGCATGTGAAATATCTTCCACCTATCATAATATAAAATTTTAAAACATGACTTGGATAGGCTATCATATGAATAGGAATAAATAGGAAACAATATAGATAATTGTTAACCTATTAGCTACATCAATCGGTCACTCATTTTGAACCTATATGTATGAGTAGAAACATGGCCCATGGTACAAATTTATAAATTAGGGTAAAAAGTGGAAGATACCATTAATAACTTAAAAATGTAGCATCAAAATGTTTTCTAATAGAGAGATAGAGGAAAATGATGAAGATATAAAAGGAAGGAGGAAATTAGACCAAGAGGGTCAAAGCACGAGAGGTTAGATAAGAGGAACCAGAGCTAAGGAATTAAAGATACCACACTACCCTATGGATATAGCTCAATTTATTTCAAGAAGGTTATGAAATATAATATCCCATTTATATCAAGATACTATAGGAAAACCAAGGACCTATAGGTAGTAGGAGGAAAAAAGAGCTTGTCTATTAAAGGGAAGAGTCAAGAATAAGATGACTCAGGGTAAAGTCATGGGCATTCATCATGAATAGATTAATAGAGGAATAATAATTATAGAGAAGACATGAATTTCTCAATAAAAACTAACACATGAAACTAATTTAAATTATTAGAGAAGAGGGATCAAATTTGGTGAGTTTGAATGTAAAATAAATAGAGTGGGTCACACCATGACCCATAGATGTGTGAAGTGGTGTTTTGAAACTAAAGTAACTAGGGAATTTGATGATAAGATTAGATGGTGAGGTAAGGAAATAAGACCATAAGGCTATATAGTACCAGTTCAAGTCACATTTAACTAAAATCATTAGGAGCTGAAAGGAAGTCCCTATGAATTGGGACTGGGTAGGATGAAATGGGATTCTACCCTATAAAGTTTCCTCTAACTTTGAGGAAACCCTAGTGGTACATTATAAAATATGTGTGCCCATTCAGATGCATGAAAATTATTTTCCCTCTCCAAATATATTTTATTTGAATGCTTGATACCCTAGGAAACCAATGCCCTCTAAAGGATGTCAAGAGAGATAAAGTACTCATAAACATAGGCATCATAAACCTTCACAAGAGGATGTATAATAAAGGTTTTTAAGAAGTAAAAATTAGATAGTAAGTGATAGGAACATGATGAGTAATATTTAGGATGAATATGAAGTATTCCTCTATAATAAATCATGATGATAGAACCAAAAGAATACTCAAACCCTAGGTGTGAAGAGGGCAAGGCTGGGGGCCCCAAATACTCATGTTTCTTGGAGAAAATGGGCTTGATCCAAAGGAGAGGATGGAAAGAAAAAAAATTAGATGGGAGAATAAATGGGAATGCATGTTTGAATGCCAAAAAATAAAATGGAATTATTTCATGAGGAGTTACATAAAAAACGATTTCAAAACCACTAGTCCTAGACAAAGCAATTTTTTTATGAAGAAACTTTGAAGGCAACTAGATTGCCTAAGGAATTCAACCAGAAGAATAACTCATTATCTAAGGATGGATAACTAGTCTAGTTTGGGGTGATTTTGACCCCCAAAATCATATAATTACTATACAAAAACATGTTAGCATTATTATGGTGAGTTCTTATCTAAGAGGCACATGTAATCCAAACCACACAACTTGCACATCCACCTTAGATTAAATTACCAATAAATCATATGTCAGCTATTAGAACCATGTCGATGTATACTACATGATAAAGTGGTAAGAATAAGGAAAAATAACCATGTGGACCTAAGAATAGTAGATAATATTTTAGGGGAACTATTATGATCTTGATGTGTGCATTTCATTAATGCCTCAGTGTTTTGGTGTAATAGTTCATTATATTTGGTATCATAGGTTATGATCCTAATATGTAGATTTCACTAACACCTTGAGGTATTAATGTAATAGTTTATTAAATTTGGTATCAGAGCCTCTACCCAAGTTTAAGTCATAGAGTGAGTGGCTAAATTTTCATTTAAGTATTCATTTGGGGCTCATACATATGGTGAATCTTGGTGTATGACTACAAATCTAACCTAGAGTCTTGGCTTTGGTAGCATGGTGGGATGTTATGATATCAATGTATTGATTTCACTAATACTTTAAGGTTTTGGTGTAATGGTTTCTTAAATTTGGTAAAAAATCCTCCACTCAGGTTCAAGTCATGGAGTGGGTGGCTACTTAGGCATTGCAATGTTCATCTAGGGATTGTACATGTAGGGGATCCTAGTGTATGGGTGCAAATCTAGCTTAGATTCTAGGATTTAGAAGTATGGTGGGATATTATGATCTTGGTATGTATATTTAACTAATGCCTCGTGTAATGGTTTGTTACATTTGGTATTAAGGCCTCCATCTAGGTTCAAGTTATAAAGCGGGTGACTATGCCAATATTGCAATGTTCGTTTAGGGCTTGTACATGTAGGGGATTCTAGTGTACAAGTGAAAATATAACTCAAAGTTTAGAATTCAAAATCATGATGAAATGTTATGATCCTAATATGAATATTTCACTAATGCCTCAAGTTTTTGGTGTAACAGTTTATTATAGGAAAACAATAGGTCGATTGGATAGCTATGGATCTAGACATAGAGTTATGGTGGTACAATAGTAAATGGTGTGGATTTTACTCTCAATTTAAGTTGGAAATTAAAATATAATATTAGGTAGGAAATTTTTAATAATAAAATTCATAGAGAGGCTTGAGAAAAGAAAATAATAAGTAGAATAGTTATCAGCCAATTCAAGGAAAGAATCTAGTCAAAGAAATAGGAATAGAAAATGATGGATAATATAGGGTGAGAGTTAGTGAACTAGAATAGGGTGAGGTAGGGTATATCACTACTATTATATTATATTAGTTATATATAATAATTGAGTGATCTCTATATTATATATTAATGGCACTAGGTGTATTGTGTGTAACAATTTGTTCCCTTATGTGCAACAAACATTAGATATAATAAAAGAATTTATATAGAATACTTATTTATTACATGGTCATATAATAATATTCATGTGTGTGTTCCTTGAGTTATATATTTATCTCCACCTTCCTCCTCTCTTAGTCATTTATATCCTATCATACATGACTAACACGTCCCCAACCTAGATCTTCCATTATTTCACACCTCAAGTGAGCTCATATGGATTTTCTCCCCTACATGATAAGCCGGTGTGGGAACTAGTCCAAGTTATGCTGAGATAGACTCATATGACATATTGGCACCCTTGGTGACTATAAAATACCAACATTTAATTTTTTCACCATGCTTTATGTGTGCACCTAATGGATACTCTTATAAATAGATGGGATGTAGACATGCACTTTTTGGCTCCCTATATGTGAGATGATTATGATGTTAGAGGATGTTTGAAGGATTATTATATTGATAGTGGTAAGGACTTTAGATACTATGTAGGTTTTTGAGGAAAATAGCTATAAATGGTGTGCCTATATTAACATAATTGACCATTTCTTAGGAGCACATTATACTACATGTGATTCTACCATTTTTTATTAGAGAATTTTATATCAAATGTTTCATTCTTTTAAATGTATTTTTGTGTATTATTGGATTCATTCATAGTTTTGGATGGAGGTAGTGTGGCCATCTCATATTTAAGTCACTATATTATTTATTATATTAAGGAGCATGGCACTATTTATTCTTGGGGTCACACTATTGTTTCCCATTTGTATAAATATCTATATTAGTTCACTCATGAGGATTATAGTAGAATATTAGGATTTGCTAATTTATTATATATATAATATTATGAGCATATATTAGTGGTTTGTCTCTTAGGCATTCCACATGTGTAGTGGGATCACCCACATGTGTTTACACAGATGTGATTAACTAGATTACATACAAAATGGAGGATTACCATTGAGTTTCATGTGTTTCTTGGCTATTTGACACTATATTACATCATTTGGAGGCCATATTGATCTTTTGAATCATGGTGAGAGGATGGTTTACAAATATATATAATTAAGGTTAGTTATTTGTTCCATGACTATTTTCCTAGATTTTGTGAGCACTTTCAATATGATTTTGTTACTATACAATTTGGTGTTAGATATAGTGTGCCCCAACTCCATGGTTTTGGGTACATATACATAGAGTTGGAAGACATCCTAGTGAGAAGGATAATATTATGTAGCAAGGATAATAATGATTTTGGTAGGAGAGGTGGATTATTATTATAAATGGTGTAGATGATTTAGGGTGTACCAAAGAGTATACACAGTAGTGGGGCTAGAGTTAATGGGCCATATTATTTCCTAGCATTGTAAATGTGTTAGAGTGTGATGTAAGGGCACATGCTAATCTAGATATGGGTGAATATAGAGGGGATGGATAGTCAAACTCACAATCTAATTCCCCCCATAAATAGAGGTATTGAAATATAGATATATGAGGAATATTTTTAGTATTTTATTATGTTTTATTTATCTATCACTAATGATTGACATATGTTTTTACAATTGATGATTATTGTACCACCATTATTAAGGCATCACTTTAAGTTCTCATGAGATATGTTATTGATGATTCGGTCCTAAGAATGATAATAGAGTGAGTTGGTGATATAGAGGGTATTTATACACTTTTTTTATCATGCCATTATGGTCACTAATACATATGTGATAGTTGCATCTAAATATGATGAGTTGACGGCCCATCTACAAAGGTATTATATTCTTTGACCAGTTATTCCAATTTATGTCATAGTGCCTTCACAAAGTACATATGATTATAGCAAGAGCACATGGTCCTATGTACTAAATTATCCATATATGAGGATCATGATAGGCATAGTTAGTTGAGATCAAGATCAACACATGAGGATAGTGGGGAATAATTATCAAGGACCCCCATGCTTAGAGACTTAAATGATGGGATTGATATATAGGGTTAGGATGATCATGGCCCAATCATTGAGTGAGTCATTTGTTATGTATTTTGAGACTTCTTATTGTCATGATTAAAAACTTATTTTGATAAACATACATACATACATATACATATATATATATATATATATATATAATATATGATTATATTTCAAATGTTCTCATATTATGTATTATATAATTTATGTTTCATGTATGCTTATTGTTTTAGACATAGATTGCACCCTAGCTGAGAAAGGGGATTATTCAAGTCCTCTTGCTTAAACCTAATCCAACATGGGACTGACCCTAGGCTATGGGTCACCTAATCTTGGGTCAGACCTCTAGATAAGTCTAGCTTCTTCTTGGATTTATCACCCAAACTAGACTTAATACTAAATCTTGTTTGGAAAAGGGAGAGAGATTGATGAAAATTCATAAAAACATGTAAAAATGAGGTGATGCACCAAATGTTTGATCCTCACACTTGCACAAGACACACTATAGGATATTAAGACATATAGTGATTAGGTAAATCCTTACAAGTTCAATGACATTATCTACATTTCCCGATATGAAAAAGATATTCCTTTTTTTAATGTTCTCTTTCAAAGCTTTGATACTTCCTCCTCAACATTTCACATTAACTTGTGTTCCTAGAATGTTTCATTTGGAATCTGTCTAGAGGATATTAAAAGACTAACAGGTCTACCTTACAAGGATGGGGACCTAGTCACCACAAAGGCCTTGCTAAATGATTATGACAAAACATATTTAGATTCCCATTAATCACTACAGGTGGATGTTATGTATTTTAAAATTTATAATTGCTAATTTTTGTATAGTTTTACTTCTGTTGTTCTAACTTATTAATTTTTGTTATAGATATTCAATGTTGTAATAAAAGGGGACTAAAAATTGAATTCATTAAAACCCTTTCCTAATGTGAATGCTTGAAATTTTCCAAACAAGAATTGTTTTATAGGGTAGACCATCTAATATTTCATTCTATGCTCTAGTTTATATTCTTCATACTTTAGGTACTCAACCATTAGACTAGTGCAATTTTATATCCATCATAATAAAAGATGATTTTAAATATGCTCTACACAATGAACATACTTAGTTTTCTTGTTTTAATTATATCATTACATTGTACTACAAAGTGATTTTGGATTTGCAAACATCCTCTATTCCTTCTGCTCTCAATCCTATAATGTTTGTTAACACACTCTCCCTTGAAGCATATGAAGTTAGTTTGAGTAGTTGTTTGAGACTATTTGAGCTTTGTCCTATATCTATTTCAAATAATTACATGAATATCAATCTATTTCATTTTAAATAAAATATCTTTTTCTTGTAGAAAATTATATGAAATGGTTGCCAGAAGAAATGCAGTAAGCAAGGGACGTCAACCTCTTGAGGCCTTAGTAGAAATGGAGATGGAGAATGATGCAAAATTGACTCTATAAATATTCGAGCAACAATTGATAAGAAGAAGGTGAATTCAAAGTTTGATTACACCTTTAACACATCCCTCCATTAATGTTACTAATATACCTTCATCAACTATCTTTGCTTTGATTAAATACTCTTTTATCATTGTAATATTTTAACTCTATTATATATAGCAAAGCTTGTGCAATCTATATTACAAACACCAGCTAGGTTTGGTAGATATTTAAGAGTTCCCCAACATCAATATAAATAGCAACAACCACAACAACAATGACAAAAATATCAAGGTGGAGTAAATAGATATATTTTTTCTTAAATGCTAATATTATATTACATTTTTTTAATTGGTCATTTAAGTGATTTAATTCCCATTTATACCTCATTCTTTTCCAAGGAAAAAATTACAACCACCACCACCACCCTATCATGGCCATTTAACTACTGGTATTGGGAAACATCTTTTTATCCTAGCTTAGATTGGTGGCATAGTTTATGTCCCAATGTCTGAGTTTCTAAACTTTTTGGTTGGTGGTCTTCCCACTGTGATGGGGATTTTAGTTCTTTGTAATATTGATCTAGATGATGAGTATTTAGGCATTGATAGTGGCATGCCCATGAATATTTTCAACCCTCATGATATCATACATGGATCTTAACCTATGAAGCCTTTACAACAACCTCATATGCCCAATTCTCCACCTAGAGGCACTGAAGGCAATCCTATGCAAGAGATTTCCCAAACAAATGACCAACATACTTTTTTTATTGTTTTTAATTTATTGGTATAAAATACTAAATCTTATTTTAATTATTTTATTCTTCCAAACCTTGATGAATTGAGAACTTGGGAGCATCGAGCAAAAATATTAATTCAATAAATAAATGAGTGTTTCTACAACCACAGTCAATGAAATCAATTTACATAATGGTGGAGCATTAGCCAACAAAAATTGATTTTTTATTCAACCAAGCAATTTTAGGAAGTGTTGTCATGAATAATAAATTTAATTATGATGTTCTTAATATCAAGTTAAATAGGTTTGAGAACTTGAATGTAGAAGCTAGAACATACTATAACAAATGGGCACAAAACAAAATCTTGGTGGATCTTGTTAATGCAAAAAAAAATTTGAGGTAATTTTAGTGATGGTTTTTTTAATTAAAATTTATTTTAAAATATTTAACTAATTAATTTGTTTTATCATTTGTAGTCAAAATATATCAATCTAAAGAACCAAGTTGTTGTCCTTGACATACATCTAAAGAATGCATGCAAAAATATTTCTATGGCAATTTCTTTCAAGAAAAAACTTATTTTATTGAATAAGCAAAATAATACATTGAGGAAAATAATTCAAGAAAATGGCTTGGATCCTGATGTTTTGTTTTAAAAAGAAAGTTGAAGCAGACCCATCATTATGTTTAGTGGGATATGTTATTATATAATAATGGGAAAATATTTCTTATACAAATTTTGTAGTGAAAGATCTCGAAGATTCTGAGATCTTGATCCTCACAGTCACATATAACACAACCACTACCAGTACCATCGAACAAGTAGTTCAAGGTCAAATTGATCCATAGTGATAATGAGACTATAAGTTTAATGTTGTTTTGTAATTTCTTCCATATTATTATTTAATTAATGGAAACTAAGATTTGAACTCAAAACCTCAAGTTTTTTTATGCTTATGTTTTATAATTATTGGAAATTTATGTTTTATAATATTACAATATATTTTGTAATTATATATACCTTACTCATATTAGGCTACAGCCTCAATGTGTAATAATTTGCTGAAATTTTTAACTACTTTAGTTTATAGTAAATTCTACCATTGAATTTGATTAAACAATGTAAACTTTATTCAAAATAATGTCAAACAATCATAAAAAAAATAATGTTGAATATGTACTATTTTTTGCATCTCACAATGTAAAAAAATGCTAAAAAATACTATTATGAAATATTGAAGATAGGATCATATCAATTAAGCATTTCATAAACAACTTAACTCAAATTAAATCAATCAAGCATTTCAAAAATATTATTCATTAATTTGCATATACATATTAAAATTTTACAACTTAACACTCATGTATTTCAAACAACCCTCTGGTAACCCGTACTTCATCATTAACATTTGTATGGCCTATCTCATTGGCATTTATAGTTTCACTATCTTATTTGGTAGTTATATTCATGACACCTCTTCTTTTAGTTAGAATGCTCCAAATTGAAATTTATCTATCATATGGAAACATATCAACTTCATAACCTGAAACATACAACCTTAAACATGTCTTAAGATTTCTATCCAATATATTATGAAGCCTTGATTTAACAAAAGATAATGCACTGAATACCCTTTCATCTTCCATAGACCCCAAAATCATTATTTGGCACAATTCATATACACAAAAATATTCATTGATTTATTTCTACAAAACACTACTCTGATATATTTTCTTCCATAGCTTGGTAATAGAACCTATTTATGTTGGTTCAATTAACAACTGATATTGTTCAACCATTGTAATTCCAAAAAGCATTGGCTGGTTCTTCAGTAAACTCTTTTGAAAAATACCCTTAACTTACTCTCCATTGATTTCCATAGACTTACTAAAATATTCGATGAGAGTACTCATGTATTTGATAAATAAATTACTTGTTTGTTCTTGACAATCTACACCATTCTAAAATGTAGGATTCACTATGCCCATGGCTTCAAGTAAGTCATCTCTTTGAAAACAATCTCTAATTTTAGTAGATAATATTTTTGAAATGTCTCTCAATTTCATTCTCATGTCACATATGACATTATCATATAGAACCCTTATTATATGTACTTCAAATTTTGATTCATCTACATTAGTTTATCTTTGGAGAGTGTGTAATGGTATCTCCTTTCCATTAATAGAAATATAAAGATGATCATGCATATTGAATTTCAAATAGTTTTGAGGGTCCTTTAGATTTGTTAAAGTTTCTCAACTCTAAAATATTTCTTACTTAAAACTTTCATTTAGTTATTATAATATATAACATGATAAACAAACATGTTTACACAACTTTATGAAGTCCACAATATATATTGATCTTTGTTGTGCATGTTTCATCAAACAATGCATTTCCTTCAACATGGGTAGAATACCACATAATGTTAAAAAGAGTTTTGAAATCTATCAAGTGGTTTAGTAAATATTTTACCTTATCAACCTCTATCCTATACTTGAACATAAAACTATCCAATGATTGATATTATTTAAATATTCTACACATAGGCTCATACATTGAAATCTATCTAGTATCTACATTTTTTAATAGTTTTTTTCCATTAGTCACTCCAATTGAAAATTCATAAAACTCTAAAAAACTTTTTGGATTGAATGATATGTATGCATTCAAATAATATATTATCTCCTCCACTTTTGTGACATTTTTTAATGTGCTCACAATTTTGTAATCAAGATTCATTCTATGTGCCATGTAATGGATTGGAGTCATATATGGGGAAAAAGATGTTTGTAGGCAAACACACAAACCTATTTTATTACCCTACATTATTGACGCACCATCCACACCAACACACACTAATTTAGTACCTATATCATGGTAACTCATCCCAAAAATATCCATAAAATTAGAAATAACTAATTTGCAAAGGTATTTAGCATTATAATTTTCAGCCATTTTATGTACAGATAAAAGGTGAGTTTGCCTTGAATGATTATAAAATGTATATACATGCATGCATACCCATGGGGTGTTGTAAACTAATGTTACCTCATCAATGGACAATGATATGAACCTTTCTGATTTTACTTTTTCTTTCAAATCCTCATTTTCAATCATTGCGAGGCATTTTGCCATCTCCCAAGCACTAGTATCAGACCAATGTGAATGTGGAATGTTGTGCATTCCAATCTGCTAAAATAAAATATTGTAATCTAAAAAATAAAAGATTGGTCTTCCTCTTTTTAGAGTGTGATATAAATTTGAAAAATTGTATATTTTTGGCAAGCAAATTAGACTGAGAAACCTTTCTGAATTGAGCTTTAATTGTTCCTCATTTCTCAATGAGGTGCCATTGATGTTTCTAATGATTATGATACTCTATTACGTAGCATCGATGCATGCACTCTTTTTCATTTTTCCATCTCACTATTTTTTTTATATTTCCATCTTTGTCTTTTAATGACTCATATATTTTGCCACAATGTTTTCAGTTGTGTTCAACTTGAGTTGTATTTTGTGGTCCTTACTAAGTTTCCAAATACATATTGCACATTTTAATTTTGTTTGTGTGTCAGTACTATTTTTTGGCTATATAGGTTCAATAAATGGGTATTTAGATGCACACTCATACTTAAATGACCTTCCAATTGTACATGTATTTTTCTTCTTCTGCATAGTTTTTATTGTGCCTTTTTCAACTAAAAATTGTTTTTGTTGTGTAGTAGTTTCATCTAAAGATTGTGTTGGGTGAGTAGATCTCACATTTGGTGTTGGGAACTCATCATCATCACCACTACTTATGATGTGATCTATGTTTCCTTGAATTTACTGGGACAGTGGGTATTTCTTTTTTAATGACTTTTTTGTGCCTTTTTCATTTGAAGATTATGTTGGGTAGACACATACCTCATTTGGTGTTGTGAACTCATCATCGACATCACTAGTTATGATGTGATATATCCATTTGCTTGAATTTAATGGGATAGTGGGTATTTCTTTCTAAGTGGCTTATTTTTGGGGAGGTATATATTCCAAATCATTATACAAGTCTTCAATACTTTTATCATTGAATTCCACATGCAAAAAATTTGTGACATTATTTTTTAATAAATGCTAATACTAAAGTATAAATAAATTAAATAATATTTATAATATAGTACTTCTATTTGGCATTTCATTCCCAAGTCTATCTTCCAATTCAAGGATATGTTTGATACATTTATCAATGGGTTTTATATGTAATATTATTATAGGCCTTGTCATTATTATTAAATATTGAAAAGAATATTTAATTAATTGAAAAATGGTAATCTACAAACTAGTACCTCTATTTGGGATTTTAAAGTAATGCCTACGTATGTCTTCCTATGGAGACAATTATTCAAAAGAGTACTTAGTGGGTTCTATACGTAAAATGGTTTAAGACATTTTAATTATTATTTAACTTTAACACAAGATAATGAATTAAAAACACTAATTAAATGAAAATATAGTACCTATGTCTAGTGTTTGGTTAAAATAAGATAATAGGTTATTTTGTGTTTTAAATTTCTTGAAGGCCTTAATATTTTTAGTAGATGCCATATTATCTAGCCTATAGAGCCATAGACAAAAGATGATTAACAAAAAAATGAAGATGATTGAAAATAAATAAAAATGCTTGACCGATAAACAAGGAACCACAAAAATAATCAAGCATGATGGTTGCTACACATATAATGACCTCATTTACACAATCTAGCATGGTTTACCTATAGGTTGTTAGCCACCACCTACATCCTACTAGTACTAGTGCCCATTAGTAGGATATGGGTAGATGCCATCAGACTGCCAATGGTCACCCACATCACCCACATGTTATTGGTGGATGTTAGTAGTCTATAGATATATGCTAACAAAATTTAGTGATCACCCATAGACCACTGACATCTACACATAGTCTATGAGTAGCTGCTAACAATATACTCGCATCTTCCCATGACTTTTGAGCTATGATCAAATGATAGTAGGATACAAGCTGATCCATGGGAAATGGTAGACTACGGTCAAGCACCCATAGGCTATCGTTGGGTGCCTATACTTTTAGGATGTATTTAGGCACCTGTACTTGTAGAATGTAGTCAAATTCTCATAAATTGCCATCATGTTTAATTATCATAATGGTACTTAAAGAGTAATAAATGGACTAACAGTTTAAAAATAATAATAAATTAGATTGTAAAAAAACATTGCCCACCTTGCTATGAAATATTGATTTTTGAAGCCCTCTTGGGAATTGAACTATAAACCACTAAAAAAATTCTTAAAGTCACCCAATAGTATGTGGTAAAATCCTCCAAATTAGCTTTTGAGGTACCAATGAATTATATTCATATGATGAAATTTATATTCAAATGTAGGTAAACCTATCCTTAAAATTAAATTTGACCACAAAAATTTAGGTGATCCCACCCTATCAGCCACTCCAAAAAAATCACCTAATGTTAACTTCAAAAAATGGAATATTTGTACATTAATGAAGATTCACCACTAAATTTTTTTGGGATCTATTCTAAGGCTTAGAATCATATATATATATATATATATATATATATATATATATATATATATATATATATATATATATATGGATGAAATAGATGAGGACCTATTATAAAATCAATCTACACCCTTGGAAGGGGTTCTTTAGGCTCCTTCTGATTAAGCTATAATATTGGGACAACCCCAAGCTGTGGGTAACCTATGGTGGAGTTAAACCTCCAGAGAAGGTCAAATTCCTCTTGATGCTCACCTAAACTAAATATTTCATAGATAAATGGTTATAATGGGGAAAAATGATCCTAAGAAGGCTAAAAGGTGATGTCCCAAAAATAAGGGCATTCACATGAACTTGAACCCACACTAGATTAACATAAGACATATATAGCTCACACAACCTCACAATCTTAATAATTGCATAAGTATTCCATAGAAGAGGTTTAGATATAAAACTAATCAAAACTTGAAATAAATTTAAAACACCTTAATAGAGGCAAGCAAAAGGACAATGAATAAGGAAGATTATCCTTCACAAATTCATCATGCACAAGTATACTATGCACTAATAAAAGGCAAGAGATAGGTAAAGAGTTAATATTATTGATTCAAGATATAATTCTTACAATATTATGATAGGTTTTATCCTTATCAAATGAGAACCCTTTTTCAAGAGTCTTAATGAGTATGTTTATCTCTTAGAAAGATCAAAATTCTAAAATTTGAGAACTCTTTCAATGGAGAAAAGAATGGGACATATAAGAGGAGGGAAAGAGAGAGAGGAGCACATTAACAAAGATTAATAAATTATCTAACACATTTAAAAGGATACTCCCCCACCTTTTGATCCAATCAATATTAGCACATCATAGACTAAATAGCCTTCATTTTCTCTAATAGTCTTTAAGCTCTTCTCATTGGCTGAGGAATGCACTAGAAGACAAGGGTCTATTTTGTAGATTATGAGTCATGATATTTAATATGAGGGAAGATCATAAATTATTATAAATATCATTAAATTATCCATTATGCTACTCCAATCCCCTGATCTCTTTGTTATGATCTATGCCATCTTCACTTACTTTATTACAAAGGCAAGCTCCCTATATCTATGTAACTGATAGAGCCATACCCAAGTACAATTTTTGAGGATATTTGTTTAATTTGGGGCCATATTTTAAAGATGAGACACTCCTTCATAGTCATCTATCAATCCTATTTCAATATTTGATCATAGGTTTACTATAGATGAAAACCAATCTCCTTTATTATTTTTCCTATAGTCTTTATATCGATGAAGCTTTGTAAGTGATATGATCTCATTTAGACAAAAAAATGTTGAACCTTGCTTTATATTAGGTTTAAATACCTATTTTATCTCCATATATCTCCAATGGAGATGTTTAGACTCAGTGTACCCATCTTGGTTCAACTTGGATCTTATTCGATCTTGGTTCCTTTGTATTTGTTTTGCTTGAGTTGAAAACTACTTCAACAATTATTTTAGGCTCAATTTGTTCCCTTGGAGATATTTATTAAATATCCCTCCAATTTATATACATAATGGGAAAAAACCCAAGTTTTGGGTTACCTATGGTGGGGTTAGACCTCTAGAGAAGGCTGGCTTCCTCTTTGATGCTCACCTAAACTAATTTATCATAGGGAAAAGGGTTAGAAAGAGGGTAAGGGATCATATGAAATTTAACTCAGTGATACACCAAATAAATATGGGACACTCCCATAATCTTTAACACACACTAGATCTATAAAAGACAATGGTAGCTCACATAACCTCAAGATCAAGATCAATTAGTTTGGAATGTGATTAATTGTTCAAGCGAATTAAGTGATGGAGTGGGCAAATCAAGATTATATGAATTAAAAACTTCCTTAAATGTAAATATTATTGTAGATTAGTGGTATCAAAATATAGATGAACATAAACATATGTGAATGACTATAATCATATGCAAATGGTCATCATCATATGCAGATGACCATTGTCATATGTAGATAACCATCAACATATGGATATTCATTGGCATATGTGGATGGCCATAAATATATACATACTACCATCAATATATATGGATTACCATTGATATATATGGCCATCAAAATATGTGGATTACCATCGATATATGAAGATATGTAGATGCTTGTCGACATAAGTAGATGACCATCACATATGCAAATAATCATCTACATATGTGACATGAGGTGAATATATGTAGATTTCCTTTTGAAGTATTGATGAAAAAAATTATATGAATGAAATTATTTTAAATAATAGGTGATATAACCCTAAAATTAACTTGGATCTAGAAAATTTATGTGATTTTAGGGTCTTCAATACCCCAAAAATTTCCAAATGTAAATTTATAAAACTAGAATATTCATGAATTAACAAATATTCACCACTAAAATTTTCCTTGATTAATATAAATATGATCAAGTTTGTTTTAGGTGGTTGTATGTTCTTATTCTATCTCTATGGATGATTTGACCCATATTGATTTGTAGCAAAATCATTACAAGGTATAAATATGATTAAGTTTGTTTTAGGTGGTTGTATGTTCTTATTCTATCTCTATGGATGATTTGACCCATATTTATACCTTGGAATGATTTTGCTACAAATCCTAAGCATGGATTTACTATAGAATGAAAACTAATCTTCTTTATTAGTTTTTAGATAGTCAAAATATCTACTTGGATGCATTTATATCTCATGAATATCTCAATAGCTTGTTTTATCTATGTTAGGTACAAAAGGACTTATTTTATTCTTGTCGAGCCCTAATGGTAAAGCTCAATCATATAAATACCCACTTGGTTCTACCTATAACATAATTGGGCTTAAGCCCATATATTTGCTTTAATTGGGGTCCTAAATAGCCTCCTCAACCTTCATTTAAAATGTCTCAGCTTGCCTTTTATCTCTTGGCCTTGCCTAGAATGTGCTCGAGCTTGGTTCTATATATTCCCTGCTAGCCCAAGTCCATGAAACCCTTGATCCAACATATCTACCAATGTGGCATCTTCTAACCATGCCTAGTCATAATTTGAATATGACCATTGTCATTTTTAGACATGTGTCATTCTTACATGTCAAGGAAACCCCCAGAACAATAAACATGCTCCAATCCCTACTGAGTCAGGATCTTGCTCTACCAATTAGAACACATGTGATTACTTCTTGTATTAGCAACTAAACACAGAATTATACCAGAATCAATAAGTAACTATAAATATGAAACAACACAGGAATTAAGAGACAATACACAATTGTATTATAAACATAGAAGAATATACAACAAGGAAGATGCCACTTCTTCCTCCACCTCAAAGGTTCGCCACACCTCAAGACCTTCTTCCCTCTCTCTCTCTCGGTCCCAACAATCAAATCCAATACAGAATTGATGTTCACCTCTCCAACCAGTCAGTAACACGCTGCCAGTTCACCAAGTACACAACTGTACTCCAAGTAGATCCCCTGCTCTCTGCTACCTGCAAATCACTAGACCTTACTCACCATGTAGACATCTCTACACCCCTGAAGAACCCTTGTCCTTGCCTCAACAAGTCCTTATGATTCTTCAACTAGTACCCGGTGGATCAACTCCTTGACCTTGCAGACCTTGCAACTCTCCCTGATCATACACACTCAGCACCCCTTTGGAACTAGGAGGAGCTACACTAGCTCTCTCTAAAAGCTCTATGGCTTTCTAGCACACCTTTACAATACAGCCCATGAGTCCATATATAGATCTCATGCTTACAATAATTAGACTAACCTAAATACAATAATTAGACTCGCAACTCAAGACTACGACTAGCCTTCAACATGCAAACTAACAGTCTCAAAATAGACTCTCCCAGATTTGTCATGCAAACTACCTGTTCTCACACAGGCTTCCGACGTCGGCACCTCCATGACCGATGTCGGTCCACTGGTAACCGACGCCAGTTGCTTTCTCTTGCTATCTGACTGATGTCGATTGATCAGACCGACGCCATTTATCTTGCAACTGATTCTACAACTCTGCATCCTCTGTGACTTCTCTTGTTTGCATCCTGGTGAAGCTTTTAGCTCCATAACCTAACAATCTCCCACTTGGAGATAAATAGCTGCACCTGTACCTGTACCTGTACACCATCTAAATTATTCCTTGGCTTGTATCCCTCTTCAAGATCCATCCTGAAGACCAACCACCACGCAACTGTGATGCTATACCTGTCATTCAAGTAACCTGCCATATCCGAACCTACATATCCATGTAGTGAAGAAATTGACCCTGCATAACAAGAAACCCTGCTGCTAGTCCCACTGAACTGCCCTCCGGTACTCCTTCCCCGAATTGGCTCCATACTTTTTGACAACCCCCACTGATTGGGAAAACTCAGGCCTATAATAGACCTCATGTGATTTCGAACCCTGTTTTAAGCTGAGCTTGAACTGTCCAGCCATTGGTGTGCTTATCGATTCTTCATCCTGTGTAATGAACCTCACCAACACCATCTTCACATCAGCTCCCACTGGAGATAAAATCTCCATGTCTCTTATGCCAAAAAATTTTGCTGCTCCAAATTCTTCATGACACACCTCTGAACTAACTTTACCCTTAGCTCAGCAAATACCTGTATGTACAAACCTACTAGTAAATCACCCACATACAGTAACAAAATGATGTTGCGACCATCATCTACCTGGTAAGATAAACACAATAGTTACACTGACATTGACTGAAGCCATGCTTAGTCATCCACCTATCAAAACCTGTACCACTGTCCTGCAGCTTCTTCAAGACCTTATGCCTTGGCCTTCTATCTCTTGTGTCCATCCACTCTCTTCTCTAAGATGGGAATCCATCTCTCTCAGTGCTTACTTCCAGTTGACAACTCTACCAACAAATACCTGTTTGGTTCTTCTCCAAGGACTCACACTCCTCATCCATGCCAAGCTCCCACTGTATCTGGACTCTACCTGCATTACCTCTTCACATCCTCCTGGTTCTTGACCATCAATAAGCAATATAAAGAAGGTGAAAAATGAATATGAGGTTCACTTACCCTTACCTGACCTCCACATGAGCATTTGAGACTTGCTATCTGCCCAATATCCGTTCTAGTGACCGATCTCGGCCATCTCCCAGTCTGCTCCCGACCGATGTCGGTTCCCTGCACTGACCCTGACTACCGACGTCATTTCCCTGGCCAACACCGGTATCCTTTCTGCCGACGTCAGTTCCCTCATGACTGACATTGGTCTTCCTATTTCCGACATCGATTACTATGTGACCGACGCTGGTACCTGTGTTCACCTGAGAGTGATAACTTTTTACCCGTGAGCTCTCCATGGATCAAAATATTAATCAAATCAACCTTGCTCTACTCAGAATAATTCATTTCTCTCACCTGATCTCTATCCATCATCTCCTCCATAAACACCAAGGCTTTCCAGTTCTTTAGCTTGTCAAAAACATCTATCTTCCACTTTAGAACCTGCATTCTCCTTCTACATATGTGACTAAGCCTATGAAGCCACATCTCTGCAACAGAAGTTGAATCAGCAATATAAGTAGATAGATAAAGGATACCTACTTTCTTACCACCATCTAATTCAAGTGTATCTATTGTGAGAGTTACATTGCATCTCTCATCACCCAAATTTCCTGAAGAAATTAGACTCATCTCCAAGACTGGTACCTGCATGACTTCCTTTAACCACTGTGTGTCATCCATCTGCAATTTCAGCTTCACTTCCCCTTTGCCAATTCTTTGGCAAGGCTCACCAGCTCCTCTCCCTGGGGCTGCATGGAAAGAGGCAACATAATCTATTATCCAAGATTCAAATTTATCCAAGAAACCTTCCAAAGCATCCTGTGCAACAACACCTGCAACATCTGCATCTTCAGTTCCTTCATGCTGATCTGCAACCAATCAACAATATCTTTTTCTCTGCTCTTTCTTTCCATCAATTAGACCATTCATGTTATTCAGTTTCTCCATTCGTAGCTTACTTCCTTCTGCCATTGCTATACTCCCACTCAATCAGAAACCCCTGTGAGCAACCTGTAATCAACAAACACTACCAGATCTGAAACCACCTGTTAGTAACCCAACCAAAAGCTCTGATACCACGTGTCAGGGAAACCCCCAGAATAATAAACATGCTCCAATCCCTACTGAGTCAGGATCTTGCTCTACCAATTAGAACACATGTGATTAATTCTTGTATTAGCAACTAAACACGAAATTATACCAAAATCAATAAGTAACTAGAAATATGAAACAACACAGGAATTAAGAGACAATACACAATTGTATTATAAACATAGAAGAATATACAATAAGGAAGATGCCACTTCTTCCTCCACCTCAAAGGTTTGCCACACCTCAAGACCTTCTTCCCTCTCTCTCTCTCGGTCCCAACAATCAACTCCAATATAGAATTGATGTTCACCTCTCCAACCAGTCAGTAACACACTGCCAATTCACCAAGTACACAACCGTACTCCAAGTAGATCCCCTGCTCTCTGCTACCTGAAAATCACTAGACCTTACTCACCATGTAGACATCTCTACACCCCTGAAGAACCCTTGTCCTTGCCTCACCAAGTCCTTATGATTCTTCAACCAGTACCCGGTGGATCAGCTCCTTGACCTTGCAGACCTTGCAACTCTCCCTAATCATACACACTCAGCACCCCTTTGGAACTAGGAGGAGCTACACTAGCTCTCTCTAAAAGCTCTATGGCTTTCTAGCACACCTTTACAATACAGCCCATGAGTCCATATATAGATCTCATGCTTACAATAATTAGACTAACCTAATTACAATAATTAGACTCACAACTCAAGACTACGACTAGCCTTCAACATGCAAACTAACAGTCTCAAAATAGACTCTCCCGAATTCGTCATGCAAACTGCCTATTCTCACACAGGCTGCCAACGTCGGCACCTCCATGACTAATGTCGGCCGACTGGTAACCGACGCCAGTTGCTTCCTCTTGCTATCTGACCGATGTTGGCTGATCAGACCAATGCCATTTCTCTTGCAATTGATTCTGCAACTCTGCATCCTCCGTGACTTCTCCTATTTGCATCCTGGTGAAGCTTTTAGCTCCACAACCTAACATTACATTCCTTCCATAACTCTATTTTCACTTGGTTCACACACTTATGCCACATAGAAACCTCTAGAGCTCCTTAAACCTTTGACTCATCTTGCACCATTAGATCAATGGTCCAAGATAATTCAAACCCTCATATTTGACTTTATTTTGAACCCCAACAGTTACTTTCTCTATCTTAAAATTGATGTATATGTGCCCTTCACTTGACGTCCACATGACCACCATTGACATCCACACGACTGTCAAATTTAGTCCCCCAATGGTTTTTGTTGAGTCCTAAATTTGACTTTCATGAGCCCATAAAATACATCTATGAGCCCATCAAATATATCTATGAACCCATAAAAATTAAAATTCCATTAGTTTTCTTGTTGAGATTAAATTTGTCATCTATGTGAACATCAAATACATTCATACGATCATTACTTCTATAGGTTCAAATTTGAATGCTTATAACTTAAGCTAAAAAGCTCGTGTCGACATGAAATTTTTAAAGGAAAATCTTGGCATGAGAGAATCCTTGTCACTATAATTTTTTGTCTCATGAGGCTTTCTAAAGTGTATTTAATAAATACACAAGTTAGTTGGTCCACTCATTTTTGCATGACATCCTAGTGATGGTCTAGTTATTCAAAGCTTGTTCCTAAACTTTTTATTGAATTTATAAGGTTTGGATGAACTCCTAAGGCTTTATGTAGACTTGTCCATGACTCTGAACTACTTGAACGCCATGATACCTCCTTAGATATTTATTTAAAATTCTAGACTAGTTCCTTGATGATCAATTAGATCACACTTGAATCTTACTTAAAGTGTTTTAAAAGATTTACAATAACATGATATTCTCCTCAAGTCATCTGGTCTTTCTTTCCATAATAACTCTACTTCGTTATTCAAAGCTTGGTATGTGAGCCAAAAATGGCCAACATCTTTAATGACTCATAGGGGTTGTATGCTAATTTTTTTATACCTTGGTTGGAATTTATGGGAGCGATGGCTGCGAGTGGAGGGAAGGAGAACGGATTTGGCGAGGGCATAGGGACAGCACGACAGGGCTAGGAGGAGGTTTCCCAAGTAAGGGAGTCACTTTATTTTAGTGAGAGACCCAAAATTTCTAAGGTCAACAGTTGTTTCTCACGCAACCAAGATAGACCAGTTCTGGTGATTACTCAGGATACCATCAAGGAGGATGTCTAATACTTATCGGCTCATACCCTAATTTGTAAATTTATGGGGATTCGAGTATCCCAATCAGCTTTGGAAGCCTAGATGAGGTGCACCTAGCAGGTAGAGGGAGATATCAATATTATGTTGGCTGCTAATAGTTACTTTGTGGTAAATTTCTCTTTTGTATCTGACAAGAATTGCATATTCGAGGGAGGACCCTATTTTTATGACTGCTTCGATCTGTTTATCAAACCCTGGCACCAAGGGTTTAATTTTGTAGAGGATTTGCCTACTAGTGTTCCTGTATGGGTTCGCCTCCTGAGACTTCCCTTGGAATTTTGGCGTGAGGATATCATACACCAAATTGCCACCTTACTGGGAACACCAATAGCTGTAGCTCATAAATATTTAGACAAGAAGCTTATTTCCTTTGCTAGAATCTATGTGGAAATCAATCTTAATAATTCCCTATCAGAATCAATGGAAATCTACTTGGGGGTGACATCTTGGGTCCAACAAATTGATTATGAAGCTATCCCTTTTTGTTGTAGAATTTGCCATGTCTATGGGCACCTGCACCATCAATGCCCTCAGGCTGGGAGGTTCAGAGGGATGGATCCTAAGGGAGGACAAGAGGTAGGTCAAATGTCTCATCAGGATACTCCAATTTCTTTGATGGGAAAGGCTACAAATGTAAAAGCCCATTCAAATGGGGTAGATACAACTTTGGGAGCAACTGAAGATATTGGCCTTGACAGGGAAGGATTTACCCAAGTTCATCGTCGTAGGAGAGGACGCAGTCAGAAGTGAAGAAATCAAGATAGATCTCTAGAAATGAGCTTTAATCAATTTGAAGCCCTAGACAGTATGGCCGTAGAGGATGGCATTCCACCTATGGAGGAGGGAGGACCCTCAGAGAGGGAGGAGAATAATGCCCTCCTCATTGATTCTCAAGACATGGTGATTCAATAGTGCCAGGATAGTGTGAATGCTTTGGGGGATGGGACTCTGGTAGTTTTTTTAGAGCAGCAGAACAAGAATGACAGTTGGCCTGACTTGGTTAAAGACAAGGAGGTATCTAGGAAAGATAAAGGAGTGTCGAAAGTATTGGGTTTGATGCAGAGACCATTCAAGAAAGTCTCTTTTTCCACACCTTCCAGACCAGGACGCAGAAAGGACCAAGAGTGGCTCAAGCTCACAGGGGACCTATTGGTTGAATTAGGAGTGGTTAAAACCTTGGATGAAAATTTCACCCAACCCAGTCAATGATAGTGTTGTCATGGAATGTGAGGGGGCTGCATAGTACCCTTAGACAAAAAACTATGTGGAAGTTGATCTCAGAACACTCTCCAGATATATTATGTATCCAAGAGACCAAGCTTTCTATGGATGCTATGTTTAGTTGCTTTCCTAAATTTTGGGATTTTGGCCAATGTCAATGTGTTGGGGCATTAGGGAGTGCTGGGGGATTAGCAATCTATTGGGATCTGGTAAAGGTCACACCACTCCAATGGATGGCTACTACTTTAATGCTTTCCATGATTATGTCCTCCCCTGAAACAGGAGAGCTGATTTTGGTCACTAATATTTATGCTCCTGGAGATATTCATGGGCACCAGAAGCTCTGGGAACATTTATGTTATGTTTGGAATTGCTGCCCTTACTTGCCATGGATCATGGGTGGAGATTTCAATGTGGTCCTCAGCCTGGAAGAGAAAAGAGGTGGACTTAATCATCTAGACTCTTCATCTGAGCTTCTTAGACTTAATATGGATCGGCTGCACCTATCTGATGTCAAACCCATCAATGGCAGATTCACTTGGAGCAACAGAAGATCAGGTAATGAGGCTATCTCTGAGCGCTTAGATAGATTTCTTGTATCTTGCTTTTGGTTATCTAGTGCTTTCTCTATTGCCTCTAAAATTCTAGATTGGAGAGGGTCAGATCATTGGCCCATTAAGCTCACAACCAATTTCATTGATGGCCCCAAGAAACCTCCCTTTAAGTTTCAGCTAATGTGGCTTTGGGATCCCTCTCTTCATAACTTTTTACCACACTGGTGGAGGCAGGGGGGCCCTAAGTATGGCACAGCTATGTTCTCTTTTACCAAGAAGCTTCAGTATGTCAAGAGAAAGTTACAGGTGTGGAATAAGAACAATTTTGGCAACCTTTATACTATGAAGAAGAGAGCACAAGATAGGTTGGACAGCACTACCAGACAGATTCTTGAATCTGGCTTGTCGGATGAGCTTCGTAGAGCAAAATTTGTGGCTTTAAATGACCTTAATGAGTGGGAACTTCGAGAAGAAATCTTCTGGAAGTAGAAATCCTGGGTTGATTGGCTCTAGGAAGGTGATAAAAACATAGCCTTCTTTCATAAGATGGTTCAGGCAAGGCACAACTGAAATTATATTGCTTCTCTTGTGACCTCGGAGGGAACTCGTATTTCTTCTGCCCCTGCCATTGCTGAGGAAGCAGTCCATTTTTACTCTGAGCTTCTAACTGGAGCTACACATATAGCTAATTTGGAGGAAAACATGGTTTTATCCTGCATACCTTCTATAATCATGCCATAAATGAATGACGCCCTCCTAAAGCCGATTGATAAATCAGAAGTGGAAAAAGTTTTTTTTACTATGCGCAGAGGAAAGGCACCTAGTCCGGATGGATTCCCTACAAATTTTTTTCAAGAGTTCTGGGATATAATCAGCCAAGATTTAGTAGAGGTGGTGCAGGAGTCCTTCCATAGAAAAGAGATGCTTAGAGCAATTAATGCAACCTTCCTGGTGCTGATCCCAAAGAAGGAATAGGCAAATCAGATGGATCACTTTTGGCCCATTGCTCTTTGCAATATGGTGTACAAAATTATCACCAAGCTCATCATGGAGAGGCTCAAATTTTGGCTCCTGAGGATCATCTCTGAGGAATAGGGGGGATTTATTGTAGGCAAGTAGATTATGGATGGAGTGGTGATTGCTTCGAAAGCAATCACTCTATGAGCATGTCTCAAGAGAGAGCTATGTTTATTAAGCTTGATTTGGCTAAGGCTTATGATAGGGTTGACTAGAGTTTCATGCAGAAAATCTTTCTTGCTTTTGGCTTTAGCCAGGACTAGATCCGTTGGGTGATGAGTTGTGTCACCATGCCATCTTATTCAGTCCTCATTAATGGGGTGCCTTTTAGATTGTTTGGGGCCACTAGAGGTCTTCGCCAAGGGGATCCTTTATCTCCCTACCTATTTATTATTTTAGTTGAGGGTCTATGTCAGCTCATAAAATCTTGGGCATCGTAGAACCTGGTTTATGTCTAGCAGTGGGGCAATGGGGCTACCAAATTGACTCATCTCCAATTTGTGGATGACACCATTTTGACAGGGAAAGCCTGAATTCAAGAGGTGCAAGATTTTTGGAATACTTTGGACACTTATCTAGTGGCTTCTGGATAGAAATTAAATGAGCATAAATCCTCCATTTTTTTCTTTAATACTCCAGATTCTATTCAGCACAGGATTGGGGCTATCCTTAGATTTTAATCGCAACCTCTTCTGATGACTTATCTGGGGGTCCCCATTGTAGTCGGTAGGCAGCCCAAGCTCTTTTGGCAGAACATTCTAGATAAATTAAGGTAGAGAGTCAATCATTGGTCCCACCATTGGCTCATGATGGCTGGATGAGTGACTCTTCTCCAGTCAGTTATTCAAGCATTGCCCATTTATCGGAGCATGGTCCAAGCTGCTCCAATGTATTTTCTCTGTGAATATGATGCTCTCTCTTGGAAATTTCTTTGGAGCAGCAATCTTTGGAATTCCAAATGGAGCTTGATTAATTGGACCACTATGTGTAGGCCTAAATGGGAGGGAGGTCTTGGGCTTAGATCTACTATCTTGTCCAGTTAAGCTCTTGCGACAAAGCTCTACTGGCGGTGGTGCACCAACCAATCCCACCTTTGGGCCTGTATCCTTTCACTGAAATATTTTCCTGGAGCTAATCCGGTATAGATTCCCAAGTTCACCATTGAGGGAAGAGGTTCCATGGTGTGGAAAACCCTCAAACTTGGAGCTTCCTTGGTGCAGTCCAGCCTTTTTTAGATTTGCAACAACGGAGCTGAGACGTTATTTTGGGAAGATTCTTGGAATGGAGCTCCTCCCATCATAGTTTCCCATCCTCACTTGCAGGACCTGCGTGATGCTTTTTGAAATGTGGGATGGAGTATAGTTGAGCATTATAAAGAAGCTTATTAGTTGGGGACTGCTATTGCTTATAAATGGAAAAATGCATCTACCTAGCCATTGAGAGGGACCATGGAAGATAGGTAGGACTTAGCCCACATTCTTGCTAACAGGGGATGTAGTTCCTTGAGAGAGAGTGACATCCTAGCTTGGGGAGGAGATCCCAGTGGATAGTAATTAGTTTCTTTAGGATATTAGGAGTTGATGAAGAAACATTATGGAGAAACTGAATTTCTATGGAGCAAGAAAATTTAGAATTCGACAGCTTGGCCGAAATGCAATTTCTTTTTATGGACTCTTACCTACATGTGCTGCCTTACTTGGGATAATCTCTCCAAAAGAGGTTTTCAAGGTCCCTTAATATGTTTGTTTTGTCATGATAGTGAAGAGAATGGAGAGCATCTCTTTTTTCAATGTCCTTTTGCTAGAAGATTATGGCATTTGTGGTGGGATGCCTGGGGGCACCCATGTTGGCACGTTGTGTCCTTGGCTGAGTTTTGGCAATGCCAAGATAAGCCTCCTAGCAAGGCACCTATTCTATAGAATGCGTGGACTATTAGACCCACTTTTATTCTCTGGCACCTCTGGATTGAAAGAAATAGAATAATTTTTCAAGGGCACAGCTTAAACATTAGAGAGGTATGGCTGAAAGTGCTCGTCACCCTTCAGGAAATGCTCTAGGTTAAAGGGGCAAGCGATGATGACTTGTAACAGAATGAAGCCATTGTTTTATCATGGCTCTCCCTAGGCACACCTTTGGGAGCATACCCCTATGGTCAAACATGTCCCATGACTTGTAGCAGGCAAAGGATGCACCCTATCAGCCGCTTCGGCAAATGGAAGCCACCTGTGGAGGGAGTCGTGAAGGTTAATGTAGATGGCTCGGCTAGAGGAAATCCTGGTGTTGCAGGGATTAGAGCCATTGGGAGGGATCATTCAAGCTCTATCTATTTTTTGTTTTTAGTTTATAAGGGGCATTATACCAACAATTGTATGGAGGTGTTGGCCATCCTTGAGGCGTTGCAAACATGCTGTCAGCAGGGGTGGCTCAGTATTATTTGTGAGTCAGACTCGCAAGTGGTGGTCAATTTGATAAACAATTGTAATTTTGACAGTGTGGACTGGAAGCTAGCTGTGATTATTAAGTAGATTCACTAGATAAACTTTTCCTTTGAGTTGATTGATTTTAAGCATATTCCTCGTGAGTGGAACAGTGTGGCGGACCGTCTTGCTAAATGGGCAACGGAACATGGGCCGAATTGGGCTATTTACGATCAGTATAAGCTTCCTGTGGGGTTATCCCCTACCCTAGCTTAACTTCTTGAGCAGGATATGATGATGTAATTTTTCCATTCTCGAGCTTGTCTTAATAAATTTTTACCCCCTTTTTAGTTGCATAGGGGTTGTATGCTTGTCTATGCAAGAAAACTTAGATCACTTGTCTTGACTAGTCCATTGGGCATGGAGTCTCTTCTCTAGTTAAATAAACTGACCTAAAGATGAAAACAACACTGACCCTTTCCAAAACTTCCTCTTGAATCAAAAGGGATAACAAGAAAATAATTAACAAAGGCACTTGGAAAAAATAAAAAATAGCTAACCTACCAAAAAAATGTGCACAAAATCACTTATAGAACATCATGAAAACTATTCTAATATGTATAAGATTATAATTCATAAGTACTTTCCACCTAGGTCAAATGGGAAACTCCTAGCATCATTCACTTGTGAAAAATAGGATGGTAAATAACTTGATTTGAAGAACTCATGATAGGTGAGCTGAAATGCTTCATTATTGACTCCTTTGGCATACTCTCCAATGGACAAAATGGGACAAACATGTCTCAAATGTAGACATACCAATCTATTTCTTCAAAGCTTTCCCCAAATTGAACTATAAGGTCTCCTTCAACTTCCTCATCTGATGAATCAATTTTATGCTTTAAAATAAGCACAACATGTGATAGCTCCTTTAAACTAGTGCTTGAATGATTGTCTAAGCTTATGTAGAGAAGCTCTAATTCATCCCAAAAGGTAGCTTCCTCTTGGTCACCCAAGACAATGCCAACTTAACACCATCCTTGCTTTGCTTATTCTAAATCGAGCCATATGGTAGCTCATCAGTCCATTTAAGGCCCAAAATGTCATTTTCTTGTGGCTCTTGGTCTGGCCATCCTCCTTCATTCTTGAAGACATCAGTACTGACTTCAAGGGATAATTCATCTTAGGATTGGTCAGATTATATATCTTGATTTGCAAGTATATTTTAATGCTCTAGAGGAAGCATGAGATGGTTTAAAATATCTACCTAGTCTATTAATCATGGTATAGTTTCTACCATAATTCATCTTGATCCTTCTTTTATTATTCTTGCTCATTAATGACTTCCCCAACATGGTCAGTTGATTGATTAACTATGTCAATCTCTATATCTTGGTCATCTTCACATTCAACCATATAAAAAGGAATATATTGGGACCAAATAGAAACCTCTTTGCTCTAAATTACATACTTAATACGCATTTCCTTAAATATGAAGGCATTAGTACTACCTTTAGGCTCTAATTCATCAAAACAATACTAAAAGGTCTGATCAAAATCTGACTTATCCTCTCTAACATGAAGGGGACTACCCATCATGATTTTTTCATCATAGAAACTAGATTTGTCCTCTTCAAGCTAAAATTTTATTATAAGCTTCTCCTCTAATATTTCTAAAATAGCCTCCTTTTCCAAGAGGGAGATGGTGGGAGGGTGAAAAAGTTCACCTTGCTTGAAGATTAAGAGGGTGTCCTTCCAAATAAGGACCTTGAAGGCTCTTTTAGGTGGTTCATGGGGAAAGGAGAGAGAGTCATATATCTCTTATATGAAAATATCATTAAGCTAAGATTACCTTTAATTTTCTTGGATTGGCTCTTGGACTATCTCAGCTAACACTTCCTCTCTCTTCTTTGTTCCCTCCTTGATTGATTTCCATGAGGGGAAAGTGTAAGAAGCAACTGCCTTCCTTTGATTTTGACTCTCTTCCTTTTATTTCATCTTCATCTCTAGTTCCTTAATTTGTATATCTATATTTTCTTAGAAAAACTCTTCTTGGAGATGGTTAGGGGCTTCATGAAGAAGATAAGTTAAATCTTAAGTCTCAACAATAAGCTACTCCATAATGGTCCCCTTTTTCCTTTGAAAGTTTCCTTGGATTGAATTCTAAGAAGGGAAGGTTTGAGGCTTGTCTACTTTTTCATTATTTTTGAATGAGTATGGGAGAGGATGGTTTCACAAGAGAGGGCATGCCATAGTTAGGGTCATTTACAAAGGATAAGATCCATGATGGGATGGCTTGGTATTCTTCAGCTAAATGGTTTTTAGTGTCTTGTTTGACTCTTGGCGAGGATGAGACTTGACAAGGTGGGTTAGGGGTTTGGATGTGAGTATGAACAAGAGTGGGAGAGGGTATTTGAGGTCTAGGGTTGTATTTTATCTATCTCAAGAATAATTGATAGTCATTTTACCTCTTGGCTTAGTATTTCCTAACCAAGCACTCTTTTTGAAACCTCAACTTCTACTCCTAAACATGAGATTGGTGTTCAAGATTCGGTTATTTCTTATAGTACTCTTCCTCCCTATCAACCTCTCTTAACCTTATTTCAAGATAAAACATCATCTATTTAAGGCTAATTTTTGGTTGATTAGAGAGAGGAAATTTTTGAAAAGGATGATACATTGAATCTTGAGGGCCACTTGGGTGAAGCCATGAACATTGCTAACTTGACATGAAGGATAAGGAATGAAAGAACATGAATGTTGATCAAATGAGTAATGATACATAAAAAATAAAGGTGATTAGGCAACTGAGATGCTTAAACCAACTGATGAATGCTTGGATTCACCATTGATGTTTGTACAATTGCCTCCAAAGGTTGATTGAATGAAGAGAACACTAGAACTCTTCACTTAGTGCATGATAAACTTAGCCCACCAGGTATGCTAGAAACTATTTTAGGTTTAATTTTCACCCTTGGAGAGAGTTATTCAGGCTCCCTCCAATTGAGATACATAATGGGAATAACCCCACGCTATGGGTCACCTATGGTGGGGTTAAACATCTGGAAAAGGCTGACTTCCTCTTTGATGCTCACTTAAAATAATTTGGCACAAGGAAAAGGGTTAGAAATAGGGTAAGGGATCGTAATAAAGTTAAATAAGTGATGTACCAAATAAGAATGGGAGATTCCCATAAGATTGAAGCCACACTTGATCTGTAGAAGATAATGTTATCTCACACAACCTCAAGATAAAGTTATTTACATAAGTATTTCATAGAAGAGGTTTAAGAAGCAATGAATGTAAACAAAGAAGAGTTCTAAGACACACTGAAAACTCACATTTATGGTAGAAATAACACTAATCTAGACTTATAACTCAACTTGAATATACCTTAGAAAAGGATCAAGAAAGGACCATGGATGAGGAAGATTCTCCTCCACATACTGCCATAGTATACAACTCACTCAACATAGATCCCAAGAAATATATAGGCAAAGAAATTCTTATAGTTCATCAAAAGGTAGTTCTTACAAATGCTTGATAGGGTCAAGCCTAATCAAGATGAGCATATTTTTTAATATCTTAGAGAGTATCCCTATCTCCTAGAAAGATAAAAATCTCTAAAATATGATAACCCCCTTAAAGGGAGAGAGAGAGAGAGAGAGAGAGAGAGAGAGAGAGAGAGAGAGAGAGAGAGAGAGAGAGAGAGAGAGAGAGAGAGAGAGAGAGAGAGAGAGAGAGAGTATGCCATATATATTTTACCAAATGGGTTAAATCTATGCCACTTACTTACACCATAGCTCTCCATATCTCTAAATTTATCTTGAATCAAATCATTGATTGATTCAAAATTCCCACCAATATCCTATTTGATAATGGTAAGTCCTTTAAAAATCAAGAATTTTAAGACCTATGCAAATTCTATCACATCAAGTAGCACTTTTCTATTCCTTATTACCCCTAGGGGAACAAATAGGTAGAAGCTAATAATAAGAATCTTATTAAGATTATAAGTAAAATAATCAATGATTTAGGAAGAAACTAACACTCACAATTATATCTTACACTTTGGTCTTATATAACTAGTGTCTAAACACCCACTAGGGTCACTCTATATTCTTTGGTATATTGTATAATAGCCATCTTGCCTGTAAAAGTAGAACTCCCATATTTACACATCTCATTGTAGGACATCATTACCAGCCATAATTTTAGACAAGAAAGGTTACAAGAACTATAATTTTGAGATGAAAAATGTCTAAGGGCCTTAAATCACCTTTGGTCATATCAAAATAGGTTAAATTCCAATATTGCAAAAAGATCTAGTCATAAGAAATTAAAGTTGGTGATCTCATCCTTAAGGAGAATCAAAAGGATATCAATGTAGGCCAAGATAAAATGGGTAAATTTGAATCCAATTGGCTTGGGTCCTATATAATTTTTTTAAAACTTAGATCGAGATACTATAGGTTAGCTACACTTGATGGTGAAGAGCTCAATGAGATAATAAACATCATGCATTTGAAATAATTTTATACTTGACAGGTTCTATTTACCTCCATCTATGGGTCCCCACTCTTGGGGGAATATCCAATTCCATTCTACTCTTCTTATCCTCATTCTACTCCATCCCAACATTTTACCATTGACCCTAGTGTTTAAAGTGGGAATCTATTATAGGATTAACCAGAATCAGAAGATAGATATTTCAAATTAGGGCAAGTCATTGCTTATTATGTGTGGGGAACATTTGTTGAGGATTATTATGGAGTCTCTCTATATAATTTTAATATATTATCCATCATCTCCCATACTTATACATTCCTCCATCACATCATCCTTGATGAGTGTATCTCCTACTAGCCTCTACTTCTATCCATTCCTGATTATCTTTAGTCATCCTTAAGCCAATGGTCCATAAGCTCCCACTAATTTTATCATTATGGAAGGGTCAAATAATATTCTTAGTTTGGGATCCTTCATGCACTCTAAAACTAAATCTATATTGATCATATTAGGCCCTATAAATAGTTATTTTTGAGTAAATTGGATTCTTGTCTCAATCAAAATAGTTGTAGGCATAATATACCCCATGCACATATCTCCTATTATAATTAGGTCCATTATACATAATCATTTCTTTAAATTTGTTTCATATCATCATCAACCATTATTACCTTAGTCATTTGTCTTGTTTTATATTTTGTATAAATTTGTGTTATTGTTTGATAAGTTATTAAGTCTTGTATATATTTGTTATACTTAGTTAATTTGTCTTATCTTTTCTTCCATTATCTTGTTATATTTTTATATTTTATATTTTTACCTAATGGGAACAAGGATGGTCTAATTGACTACCTAAGGTCATCTTGGGAAAGTTAGTCATAATATATTTCCCCACAAACCATGCTTTCCATGTGCCCTTTACCATTATCATGTTAGTGACACACGTATATTCACTAGTTCAATATTAAAATGGATTGCCTACATCACTAATGGTTTCAAAAATTACCACCCATCTGATTCCCCCTAACCAAATCATTTGCATTTAACCTAAACATCCTACCACCCCATCCCTACCCATATTCTTTCTGAAGGAGGATTGTTACCTAACTATAATTTGTGAGACATGAAATTAAAACATGGATTACCTTTTATTAGCACATTAATTAACATTTTCATAAACCATACCCATCTTATTCTTAACCATTTTAAAATCAACACATCCCATTAATATCACATAACATCACATCCATATAGACATTAATCAATATCAAAACATCTCATGAATCTCTATATAACATCCATATAATCCATAAACACATCCATCTAAACATTCAATAAATAATCATATCTCTATCACATTAATCATCTAATCAAATGCATACATATATGCAATTACTATCTAACTAACCATTCACATCATGTCATCACATAAATCAAATATAATCACATCCATCAATATATGTCTCATAATCACAAAATCAATAAAAACACAACCATACAAAGTCATAATGCATAACACATCCAACATCAACATCTCATAATCATGATCATATATAATAGTCCTGAATGTCCACAAGGATTCCATGTCAAAATATATAAATACAAAATATGGGTTCCATGGGCATCAATGTGTTAAACTATTAAAAATTTCCATCACATAATATAAAATCTCACAAACATCTTGACTATGGCCCAGTTGGTCCTTGGGGATGCTAATGTGTCGACGTAGATGAGCAAGCTCTAAAAGTAGTCACACACTACCTAGGTGGCACTACCACCTCATATAAGTATTTATAGTATAATTCCTCATATTTCAAACTCATAATTTTATGCATCACTCTAGCCATCCCACCTTTTTCGTGGCTCCATTTACCTCCTCCTTTGTCCTCTTGACCACATGTACCTCCCCTATCAAATCTCTAATTTGAGTCTACATGTACCTAATATAAACCTATAGACTAGTAATATGTATATCATAGCTATGGATATAGATCTATAACATCACTATATAATGTTTTAAGGAGGTCACCTATCCCTATAATCTTGTGATCTACCCCTGTGTAATGGCTAGCAAGTCATCTCTCTAAGTTATTTACCCCTATAATTGCCTTAGATTTAGTCTCTCTTTATATTAATACCTACTATCTCATAGATATGTGTCTATACCTTCATCATAAGCCACTTTATTAAGGCCCTCTCATCCTCTATCAATAGAGGCTAGGATGGTCCTACCCCATCTCCACCCCTACTACCACTAGCCTATGTCCTACTCCCTCCTACCTAAGCCTAAGCCACTACATAACCCCCATCAGGGCCTCCCTAATCCCCCACATCTACATTCATATCATCCATACCTCCCTATCCATCTTATCCATCTTGAGCTAGGGTTTATCCTCTCCTCTACTTTTATAGCCTTGCCTATTCCTATAATACTCTCCTCATCACCCCCTCCTTACTCTATCCTTGCATCTGAGTAACATCACTAGTAACATCTATGACCACCATGTTGTGTATGTAGCTATCACACCTGGGTCTAGAATGAGCGTATAAAAATACCATGCTATTGGGGTATTACTATCATAATATTCACATGATATGGCTCTATCCACTAATATCCCCTATTATCGCTTCTCCTAGTCACTCTATTTAAATATGTGCTTTTCCCTTAAAACATCCTATGGCAACCCAAACTATCTCTAAACCTGATCAAGTCTATACCACTTTATTATATACTCTCTACAACCTATGAGGTGGCACTTCACCAGTATATACTATGTAATGTCTACCTCATCCTCCCATCCAAACTATAGCCCCTTATAAGGTATCTAGGTAATGTGCCCAAGATGTAGTCCATCCAATGCCTATCTATAAAATCTCATCTCTATTGTATGGACTTTATATACCCTTAAAAAAATATACCAACCAAAAATGATAGGCTAATGTGGTTGTCTAACTATGTAAGTACCTAATGGGTGTTGTATCTTTATGTGATCCTAGCTCTAAATCTATAGCAATGCAAAGGAGCCAAGATCACCACTCCTTTGCAATCCCCCATGTGTAACTTTAGATACAATTTATCCAAAACTATTGGCCCCCAAGAAAATACCCTAAATTCCTAAACCATGTCTAATACAAGTTCCCCAAGACCTAAGTAAAACCACCATCTGCTCTTGTTTGACAAGAATATGATGGTAATAAGAGACCATCACTAGTGTTAATATGTCAATGGTCTCCTCCCTCAAACACCTATTGATGTTTACCTATGCATCTCACACACCAATCTAGAACCTCCCTGATAATCTATGTACCATCACACTAAGTGTTTGTGATCACTAGTAAATACTTTATCCTATGATCAATAACCAAAATATTTGATACACATCCTCAAAAGTAAATTTCATCTCTCTTATCATGAAGTGGAAAGTAATAATCTTTTTTAGTGGGATATTATTCATATAAGGAGTCATCATAACATAATGACATGTCAATAGTCTATAAGGTACCATTGTAACATAAAGACATGTCAACCATCTACTTAGTTGGCATACATGAGATACTTAGTCAGCAACTATATTTCATTTTGAATAGATTTCATGGATTTATTTTATTATAACTAAGGGAGTCTATATTGATGTTAGATTTTTTTAATATTCCCAATGCATTATGTTGTAACCATGTGCCTAAGATAGAGATAGTAATGTGAGTATATATGTAAGCTATAAAGAATGAGAGGAGGTTGGACATTGAAGAGTTGATTTTGAACCATATATGAAAGAGTTGCACATTAATTTTATATAATTAATTGATCTCTATATAATTATAAATATATATTATAGAGTTATCAAACTTGTTCTACAATATTTTCACATACTTATGTATTATCTATGATAAGGTAGTAGTAGATATAAATATTTTCTATACATGTGGCTATTCAAACTATGTAGTAATTGATGAATCTATATTTTGAATTGGAAGGAATTCATATGAGAATCACACTAGTCCAAATATATATGGTCTTGGTAACTTTACTATAGATCCTTATGAATATATAATTCCACTAATTTAGAGTCTATTACCTCTCCCATAATTGTCCTCATAATTAGCAAGTTCTAGGAAACTAGGAACCTCTTCTAACAATGGTGTGATGAGCGTGGAACCTTGTTATGGGTTGATAAAATAAATTATATTCTCCATTGGTTACCAAGTCAAATAGATTTGAAATAGTGGTGGGATAAAAAAATATCTAAGTTCACATAGAAAGATGTGAGAAGGATAGGTGCACTAAAAAAGAACTCATAGAACATCATCTGTATGGTGATGTACATGAAATCTTCTGGTGCAAATTTCTTATCTTAATTACTATGTGGCTAGTGAGATTAGTACATTTTTATTTCCAAACTATATATACATCTAAAATTTAGTGGACTGGTGATCTAATTGAATGATTATAGAGCCTGGAGGTTGATTGGACCTATGTGATAGATCATTGGATACAAATTACTATAGAGGGATATATAAAAAAATTTATAGTTCAAAGTTATATTAATTTTAAAGATGCACAATACTTATTTTTATGGGGGACTAGAGGAAAGTTTCTATAGAGAATACCAATTCTTATCAAGATGTTGGTCATTGAAAAATCTATAGTGCCTTACCAATTCATGATGGAGTAGTCTTTCAAGTGCTATAAGGATGTGTGTGGTCGAGATGTGAGATAGTACAGAGCTATTCAAGATATTTATCCAATAGAAACCAAATGAGGAGGCCAGATGAAAGGGACCAAAAGAAGCTTATGGATATAGAGCAAGAACTATAATAACAAATTAATTGAAATATATCAGGGACTTCAAGAATAACTATGAGTAGAGTTAGAGGTAGAAGTAAAAGTAAAAGCCAAATAATTATAGGAGATCAAATTGAGGAAGAATGAGTTGATGAAAGGATAGGGGAAGAAAGATTCAATGAGTGAGAAGAAAGACCCAAGATTAATGAGACCAAGAAGAAAGTATAGACATGGCTAGAAGATGTCGATAAAGGAAAGAGAATAAAGGAAGATAGCTTATTATATGGTAGTAGATTGTAGTCACTCAAGGAGACACCTTTCTTCTTCAAAAGAGATTTGCCTAATTATGGAGGTTAGATCAATAGAAGTCATAGTACTGACTTGACTTTTTACACAAGAATAATCTAATAAAGAGAAGTTTTATCACCATAACACACATCTCCCAAGCCCATATTTTATATAAATACCCCTATTTACATTCATCCATAGAGATTTAAAAGTCAGAGAGAGGAGATTGAGGAATAAAGAAGTAGTATCAAATAATTAGTAGATTATAATTTCAAAAAAACCACACAAGGATTCATTGAATCACAAAAGAATTATTTAAGAGAGGTAGTGAATAATTTAACTAACCCCTTGTTGATTGAATAGGTTGTTGATTGGGTGTCATAGATTAAAATTTTTACTGAGGAGAATATAACATGAATAGACAACATTATGGAGACTAAAGATGAGTCAAAGGCATTGTCATCCCCTAAGTGATCTCCATCATTTCTATGATCTCAAGAATATTTTCTATTTTTATAAGGTTTCCCATTTTCAATAAATACACTAGTACTTGGAGATAGTCAAACTGGGTTTTCAAGATCGTCACCACAAACACCACTAGAGATCATTCCTCCTCAAGTGATAGAAAAAATTCCAATAATAATAAGTTCTCAAGTATCAATTCCAAAAATTATAGTATCATTACCACCATTTGGAGGAGCACAGATAATGCTTCCTTCATAATCAACCCTAGTTAATATGGATTTATAGCCAAGATCCTTTATCACACTGGAAACTTATGATGGAACTATGGAGCCAGAGCAATACTTGCTTATGTGTGACATGAAATGATAGTCTAAAGGCATTTTAGATGAAAATATTAAGAAGTATGAGCTTATTGGTGCTTTTTCTAGAAGAACATTGAAGTTCATGTTTTATAAAGGATCAGGAACATCAAGTTTAGATGATGTGTGAAAATGGTTGGTTGTAGATTTCAAGGTTAATAAAAGTACAAGTTGAACCATATAAGACCTCAAAGAAATCCATCAAGGTCCAAGGGAAAGTATTCATGATTATGACCACAAATTTTTTGATGTAGTTAACAATGTCAAGTTTACTTTGGAAGATAAAGATAAGGCCACTTAGGTTGTTAAATGACTATGACAAAATATTTGATTTGAAATAGTACAAATTGAGTTCACTAATAAATAAAAATATATAATAGACATAGTAAGAGTGGAGAAGATAGAATATTGTGGTACCCTGATATAGAGAAAAACACAACTAGAAAGCACACTTCAAGCTATATTGCAGAGGTTGGAGGCTCCACAAAATACTACTAAGAGACCTAGAATTGGTTTATGGTGTATTGAGTATGGTAAGGAAGGCCACCACAAGAATGAATGCCCAAAATCAAATACAAAGTTTTGTGATATCCATCATATAGTGGGACACTCAAAAACTCATTATCACTTATTAAAATAGTATGCAAGAAACCCATAGATTATGTTAGGAGACCCCTTATCCAACGGAAGCACAATTGATTACTTACTTATAAGCAATTAAACACGGAATTATACCAAAATGATAAAGTAACTAGAAACATGAGACAACAAAGAATTTGAGAGACAATACACACTCTTGTATTAGATATTACTAGAAGAAAATACAATAAGGAAGATGCCACTTCTTCCTCCACCTCAAAGGCTTGCCACACCTCAAGACCTTCTTCCCTCTCTCTCTTGCTCAACACAAAACCCAACTCTACAACCTGAGTTGCTATCCCTCCTTGAATGCTTCAATTGATCTCCTTGACCTTACACCTGTAGATCTCCTTGACCTTGCTTGCTTCAATGCTTTCACTTGATCATTTAGATAATTACAATACATGCCTCATGGGTCTTTAAATAGAATCCCATGGTTACAAAAATATAAATCTAACTAATATAATTAGACATGTAGCTCGTGACTTAAATTAGCCCCTTAACATGCAAACACTCAGTTCAACTAACTAACTGTTCATGCAACGAACAGTTCTAGAACACACAAGCGACCGACGCCGGTCCCTGCTTAACTGGTGCTGCCGACGTTGGCCGACTCTCTGCCATCGTCAATTTCCTTCTCCACTGTCTGTGACCGACGTCGGTCATGCTATCAATGCTGGTTCTTATGGTTCTTCAGCATCCTCTTCTTTGTGTCTGCAAATAGTTGAAGCTTTTAGCTCCACACCCTAACAATCTTCCACTTGGAGATAAACAACTGCTACTGTACCTATACCTATACACCATCTATTTTGTTCCTTTGGCTTTGTATCCCTCTTTAAAGTCACTCTTGAAGACCAACCACCATGCAAACCTGTGGTGTTATGCCTGTCACTTATGCCACAAGAATTTTGCTGGTCCCAAATTCTTCATGACATACTTCTAAACCAACTCTACCCTTAGCTCAAAAAACTCCCTATATATGAAACCCTGCAAAAAGTAACACAATATAGTAACAGAATAATGTAGCTAATATTATCCAACCTGGTAAAGATAAAATACAATGGTCAAACCTCCATTGTCCGTAGCCTAACTCAAGACCATATACCATAGCCTTCTATCTCAGATGTCCATCCACTCTCTTCTCTAAAATGGGAATCCATCCCTCTATCTAGTGCTTTCTTCCAGCTGACAACTCTACCAACAAATACCTGTTTGGCTCTACTCCAAGGACTCACACTCCTCATCCATGTCAAGCTCCCACTATTTCTGGATTCTACCTGCATTGCTTCTTCTATCTTCCTAGTTCTTGACTATTAGTAAGAAATATAAAGAAGGTGAACAACGAATATGAGGTTCACATACCTTTTCTGACCTCTATATGGGTGTTTGAGACTCCTTGACAACTAAATGTCCACCCATCATCCATTCCAGTGACCGATATCGGCCATCTCCCATTCTGCTCCTGACCGATGTCGGTTTCCTATACTGACCCTGACTGTTGACGTCGTTACCCCTGGCTGACGCCGGTGTCTGCCCTGCTGACGTCGGTCCTAATGACTAATGTCAGACTTCTTCTGCCCGACCTACCGACCATGCTAGTCTACACATGACTAATGTCAATTCCAAGTGATTGACATCGGTGTCTGTGTGTTCCTGTGAGTGATGAATTCTTCATCTACGAGCTCATCTTGGATCAAATCTCTGTCCATGCTGCCCTGCTCAGATTTATTCAGTGCTTGTAACTGTTCTCTGGCCTTCATCTCCTCCAAAAACACCAAGACTTCCCTGTTCTTATCAAAAGCATCAAATTTCCTTTTCCTGCAATGAACTCTATCTATGCTTTCTAAATTTGAACACATACCTTTTGAATCAAGAACTTCCATTCCCTTCCTATTCATGTGACCCAGCCTTTTAGACCACATCTTCGAATGTACACTAGAAGTAGAATCAGTAATACAAGTAGATAGATAAAGAGTACCTACTTTCTTACCTCTAGCTAAAACAAGTGCTCCCTTGGTAACCTTCCAAGAGTCCGTTGTGAGGGTTATTGTGCATCCCTCATCACCCAACCTTCCTACAGAAATCAAACTCTGCTTCAGAATTGGAACATGCATGACCTCCTTCAACACCCATGTGTTGTCAATCTACAATCTCAGTTGCACTTTCCCTTTGCCAACTATCTGACAAGGCGTACCATCCCCTAAATAAAGCACTCCAAAGTCTCCTTGTTCATACTCATGAAACAAATCTCTATTTGGGGATGCATGAAAAGATGAACCAAAATCTAAAATCCATGATCCTACCTAACTATCCAAAGAAAGTATGAGAGCATCTTGTACCACAATATTTGCATCTTTTTCTTCTTCTTTACCTTCAGGTTGATTCTCTTTATCTCACAACCAACACTCCTTCTTTGTATGTCCTTTCTTTCCACAAAACCAATAGGTAATACCTTTGGACTTGGATCTCCTTCTCAACCTTGATTTCCCTTGCTCAATCTTCTCCCTTTGCCTTCCCCTGCTTTTTGCACTTAGAGCATTCCCTGATGATTCACTTGTGCTTCTCCTACATATTTCCTCATTCAAGATCACACTCACAACATCATCAACTTTTAAGATTTTAGAAGCAGATGCAGAATTACTTACTGCCATAACCAAACTATCCCAACTTTCAGGCAAAGAACATAAAATCAAGAGAGCCTTTACCTCATCATCAAAAATAATATTGACTGAAGCTAATTGGTTTACCAAACCATGGAAATCACTGAGATGAGTATGTACCGATCCACCTTCCTGCATTTGCAAAGTAAATAGCTGCTTTATAAGATATACCTTATTAGAAGCTGAGGGCTTTTCGTGTAAATTTGCCAAGGACTTTATCAACTCTTTCATTGTCTTGCACTGTGATAAGCTGGAAATAACAGATGATCCAAGGCTCAACCTTATGGAACTGAGAGCTTTCTGATCAAGAATGTTCCATTCTTCATCCTTCATATCTGTGGGCTTGCATGCAACCCCACCCAATGGTAAGTACAGATCCTTCTGATATAGATAATCCTTAATTTGCATCCTCTAGTGATGATAATTCTTACCGTTAAACTTCTCCATTCTTAGCTTACTTTCTTCTGCCATTGCTGAACTCCCACTCAATCAGAAAACCCTGTGAATGACCTGTAATCAAAAACAATAACCTACTTCCTGCAAATCGTAGCTCTGATACCAACTGTTAGGAGACCCCTTATCCAATAGAAGCATAATTGATTACTTACTTATAAGCAATTAAACACGGAATTATACCAGAATGATAAAGTAACTAGAAACATGAGACATCAAAGAATTTGAGAGACAATACACACTCTTGTATTAGATATTACTAGAAGAAAATACAATAAGGAAGATGCCACTTCTTCCTCCACCTCAAAGGCTTGCCACACCTCAAGACCTTCTTCCCTCTCTCTCTTGCTCAACACAAAACCCAACTCTACAACCTGAGTTGCTATCCCTCCTTGAATGCTTCAGCTGATCTCCTTGACCTTACACCTGTAGATCTCCTTGACCTTACTTGCTTCAATGCTTTCACTTGATCATTTAGATAATTACAATACATGCCTCATGGGTCTTTAAATAGAATCCCATGGTTACAAAAATAGAAATATAACTACTATAATTAGACATGCAACTCGTGACTTAAATTAGCCCCTTAATATGCAAACACTCAGTTCAACTAACTAACTGTTCATGCAACGAACAGTTCTGTAACACACAGGCGACCGACGCCGGTCCCTACTTAACTGGTGCTGCCGATGTCGGCTGACTCTCTGCCATCGCCAGTTTCCTTCTCCACTGTCTGTGACCGACGTCGGTCATGCTACCGACACCGGTTCTTATGGTTCTTCAGCATCCTCTTCTTTGTGTCTGCAAACAGTTGAAGCTTTTATCTCCACACCCTAGCAGATTATGTACTATAAATTTTATAAACCTACTAATCATGAAGATAAGGACTATAGGGATATTCAAGAATTAAAGGAAGACATTACTAATATTGTCTTCATAGTAGCTACATAACAAGCACTAGTGATGTCATAAGCTAATAAAAGAGCAAAAACCAATCCCACTAGTGTAACACAAGCTGGGTTGGCATGGGTTTAAAATGCACAACCATTTCAACCATAAGGATTAGCTAGCAGAGTTTAAGCTACAAAACCACTACAATATGCTTATCAATCCACTTTGAATCTTATGTTTCCTTAGGAAAAACAAGTTGGCTAGAATCCACATATAAATCAACCCTAATATGGTGGTTATGATAATCAATAGTATAGTAGGGGTGGAATGTACCATAAACCACAATAAACTTTGGGGAAAAATAGGTAGCTAGCTGGGGATATCAAAGGAATAGAGGTGGATTTAGAGGTGGATATCATGGTGGTGCATAGCAAGGACACTAAAATGGTCATATAGGCCCTATTAGATGCTATTTATTATGTGGGGAAAGCAATCAGATACATTGAAATTGCCCCATAAAGTCATAACAACAAGCTTATTGTGTGTATTGTCGAGTATATGAATAACATGATATTCATGATTTCCCTATTTTATAAATGCAATGAAAATATTAAGATATGTATAATTTAAATTGAGTTGGTTCTAATCCCAACCACGATTCATTTATGTAAACATTAATAAGAACATAACACACATAACAAGGCTTACTTCCTTTATAAATACCAATAGATTTTGGCATATGAAAAGCTAAAATAGATACCTATCCAAAACTAATAAAGGAGAAGGGACTCATGAAGGAAGTCATACAAATTCTATATAATATCTAACAACAAATTTCAGCTATAGAAGATGAAGCCACACTTGATGCATAGATGTATGGATAGATTATGTGAATCATGAAACAAGAGGGGGTTGTAACAACATTGATAGATTTGATGAAATTACTTAATACTCTACAAAATGAGGATATATCATAGAATATCACTAATCTCTTACACAACATGATAGAATGTGTACAAAAGGGAAAGGAAATGCTTGATAAAATGGTTTGGTATGTTAAGATAAAGAAGTCATGGGATGTCGATGTCAAGGTCAATATTGAGACAACAAGGTATGAGATACCAAACATTATGTTTTATTTTGGAAGCATAATTAATATGATCCCATGATATACTTGGGAGGTGATTAGTAGACCATCTTTGAGTTACAGACCTATAACCCTTTGTCTAGAAGACTAGGGTAGGATAGAGCCTATAGGATGATTGGAAGATGTAGAGATTAAAGTCATAGAGTTAACTCTACATGGTGATTTTGAAGTAATAGATATGAAGATAACTAAAACATACTACCCTACTTTGCTTGGGAAAAAGTGGGCCTACGATGGATAAATGACCATCAACATAGTAATGAATCAAATAGATTCACACCAAGATGATCGTATAATTGTTATTCTTCTTAATAGAGATACCAAATCTTACATAATTCTCAAGGAACCTAATTCTCCATATGTAGCAAAAGGTAATAGCTAGATGCGAACTATGACATAGAGTGTACCTGATATATAATGCCATATACCAATGAACTAGTACAACTCTTTTTTATAAGAACCAACAACTAATGAATTATGTGTAAAGTGTTCCTTAAAATCTTTGAATATTTATACAAAAGAAGAAGATAAAGTATGATCTCTATCTATTCACTCACATACATAGTTTGACATAGAGATTTTATATCAAGTTGGTTCTATGGAGCATGACTATATTAAACCTAATCCTAAAGGTATAATTCCATAAGATCGATCTTCTTCTATCAGTTGTGATTTTGATACTTATATTCTCAATTAGGCTTGAAATGATCATGATATTAAACCTTTAAACATGGTTTATGTGATCGATCAACAAATTTCTCAATACTTTGCCATTGAAGACATTAGAAATTTTATAGTGTGGTTACAAATGCATATACCAGAGGACAATCAAAGGGTAAGCTCCCTTAATTAGCATTGAAAGGAGTAGTAGCTAACTAGTGGACAACACATTGTAGTGGTAGTAAAATATGGGCAAAAGTGTGTAAATTGATTATCACACAGTTTCAATTGCCTGAAGAATTGAAAAAATAATGGACTATGTTTCATGAAGGAGAATGTCCTTCAAATCATGTTCAATAGTGTATTGAAGTATAGATGACTGAAGAAATCAATTCAAAGTATTAGCTACATTATTTTATTTACACATTAGGGGTTTTGCCTACTACTTGGTACAGTCATCAAGAATGTTGTAGAGAGACACAACACTACATCTAGTTTCAAAATGATTTTATTCAAGTATTTATATTTTAAAGTGACAATCCCCTTGTGATTAGTGAATTACAAAAGATGAAAACATTTCTATGCCATGGATGAGTGAAAGATATGCATAATGACCAAGCTTCATAGCTAGAGGAAATGGAGGCTCATGAACTTATTGATGTTGTCACTATGGAAGTCAAGCATAGTCAACAAGATGCTCATGATCTCATTTATGTTATGACTATAGAGACTCTATGTATAGGAAAATAAAATATGGAAATTTATTTTTACCATTATATTCAAGAAGAGTTTGTTAACGATCTTGATTTGGTTTGTGAGGATTCTTTAGAACTCATAGAGTTTTTTGAGCCTGAGGTAGATAATGAAATATTACCTAAACCTTTGGATGGAGAATTTAAAGAAGATTAAATGCAATAGATATAATTTCTAGAATAAGAAGGTGAGTGGGCCATTATAAAATCCATCACAGAGGATTAATGATAACTATATCAAGAACCTTTAAAGGAACAAATTGTGAACATTATGTCTAAAACATCTCCAAAATTGGCACATGTTGGTGACTATTGGGAAAAATAAGACATTTCAGAAGCATTGCAACTTCTTTGGGATTACATTGATGTGTTTCTAATTACTTTTGTATAATTCAAAGGGGTAGATCTTTCTTTAGGGGAAATGCATATATAACTCAATAAAAGTGCACAACCTATTAAGAAAATGCCTTACTATCTTAATCCTAACATGAAGATGAAAGTTAAAATTGAATTAGATCATATGAAAAATGCAAGAATAATATTTCCTATAAAAAATTGGATTAGGTGAGTCTTATGGTCGTATAGCCAAAGAAAACATGTGAGATTCATATTTGCAGAGACTATTGTATCTTAAATGATGCTTGCATTAAAGACCCCTTTTCAATACCATTTGCTGATGAAGTATTGGAAGTTATAACTATGCATGAGGTGTATTCCTTCACTGATGGATCTAGTGGGTATCACTAGATACCCATTACAACAAAGGATATAACTAAGATGACATTTGATACTAACTGGGGGTCATTCACATACAAGGAAAGGCCATTTTGTCTAAAGAATGCACCTATGGTTTTCTCTAAGGCTATAGTAACTGTATTCAAGGACTTTATTAATGATTTTCTAGAGGCATATTTGGATGATTGGGCAATGTTCTCATTATTTTGAGAAAATTTATCAAAGTTAATACTCATGTTTGAAAGATGTAGAGCACTTAGGATTGTGCTTAACTTAAAAAATGCTTGTTTTTCACACCATTTGGTGATCTTTTAGGCCATGTAGTGTGCAGTAAGAAAATCCTCATGGACCAAGTGAAGATTGTAGTAATAATGAGTATGCCACCACCTAATTCCTCAACATAAATGCAATCCTTTTTAGGACATATGGGCTATTACTATAAATTCATAAAAGGATGTGTAGTTATTTCAGCTCAAATGAAGAAATTATAGCGTAAAAGTGTTCCTTTTGTATGGATAGAAGATTACCAAATAAATTTTGTAGATATAAAACACCAGTTGATTAATACACCAATCCTTATTTTTATAGATTGGGGTAAACCTTTCCATGTACATGTATATGTGCTACGGACCATAGTTGGCACAGTGTTGGCACAATCGAGAAAATAAGGCTTGGACCATCCAATCCATTTTGTAAGCCAAAAATTATCTACAGTCAAGAAGCACTACACCACAACTAAAAGGGAAGCTTTACCAATTATGTTTGCTCTCAAAAAATTTAGACATTATTTTTTGGCTACCCCATTCAAATTGTTCCTATATTTTCAAGCTTTACGATATCTCATAAACAAGCCATTGTTGGGCAAAAGGATATCATGTTGGTTGATGTTTTTCTAGGAGTTTCATTTTTGAATCAATGTTAAACTTGGGAGGGAAAATTTTAGCCTTGATAATCTTAGTAGATTACATAATAGTGAGGATCTTTAGGATATCCCCGATGAGTCTTACAATGCTCATTTGTTTAGAGTATATATGATTCCTAAATACTTGGATAAAATTACATAGTTATTAGAGTAAGGCATATTTCCCACACATTACACTAAAAAAGAAAAGAAGAACATCTTGATTAAGGTACTTCCTTTTAGCATTATAAATGGATTTCTATATCATATGGCAAAAGAGGATGTTATGTGATGAGTCACACTAGAGCATGAATGACCGTAAGTCCTAGAAGAGGCACATCATTCAATTAAGGATGAATATTTTTTGAGAGAAACTACCACAAGAAAAATATTACAAAGTGGTATTTAGTGGCCACATAATTTTGAGGATGTGTAGAGGATTGATAAATAGTTTGATGTCTACCAACATATGGGTAAACTCACTCAAAGGGATGAGATGCCTTTTCATCCCATATTAGCACAGTAACCATTTGAGCAATGAGGAATTGATTTTTTTGGCCCCATTAATCTAGAAAGTAAACATACTAATTTCATATACATAATTACTATGACCAATTACTTTACCAAATGGGTAGAGGTTGCTACTACACCAATCTATGAAGCTAAAGACACTGCTAAGCTTTTGTATGAGAACATCATTACTCAGTACGAGTGTTCACTATGATTGGTAAGTGATAGGGGTACACATTTTTTGAACAAGAAAATTAGAATAATTACAAAAGAATTTATGATTTCCCATCATAAAATCACAACATATCATCCACAAGTGAATGGGCAAGTAGAGGTCATGAACAAAGTGTTGGGTAAGATCCTGACAAAGGTTTGTGATGTTAAGAAAGATGATTGGAAGGATAGAATTCCTAAGATACTCTAGACTTACTACACCCATTTTAAACATGCATTAGGATTTACTCCATTCCAATTGGTTTATGGAATGGAAGCTATTATGCCTATGGAATATGTCATACCTAGTCTATGAGTTCCAAATGCAATTCATCTAGGTGATGTAGAATCACTTACAAATTAGTTGTTGGATCTCAACTATATGGTTGAATATAAGTGTAGATCAGTGTGGGCATAGGAAATTAACAAAAGGAGCCAAAAATCATAACACAAAAAGAATCTTCACACAAAATAATTCCATTTTGAGTTATTGGTTTTGTATATGATAGTTGGTTCTATGTGTTTCTCAACAAATTTGCCATTTGATGGAAAGGTACCTATGTTGTTCATGAGATTTTACAAAATGGGTTTGTAGTCTTGAAAGATATAGAATGTAATGTTTTATTTACCCAGAAAGGTTAATAGTTATAGACTTAAAGTCTATTTCCATTAGATCAACATTACAACAAGAAAGTGCAGTTTTGCACATCTAGCATAGTTAGGAAAATTTCATTCATCCAATTTCTTTGAGTTTAGTTTGGAAAGTGTTCACTATGATAGCATAGTTTGGTTTTCATAAGTTTCTTGTTAGTAGAGTGTAATATCAATTCCATTTTTTTTAAAATACATGATAGGCATGGTTCAGCTAGACTACCACATGCTAGTTGTCGAGTCATTCTAGGTGGATAAGCTTATAAGTGACATCATTAAAAAAAGATAAGTGTGGGTCATCTATTAAATATGATAACCATACCTAAACAAGATCAAGGGTTATAATTATGAATAATTATTTCCAAAAAGGGTAATTATGGCTAAAACATGTGGGCAAGTGGTTATAACGTCATTATCATAGTTGTATGTCACAATCAAGATCACCTATTTAATAGATATGACCAACAAAAATATTTTAGCATGTCCCATCAGACATTATTTCATATCCAAATTGGTGCCACATCAACCACATTTAATGCCACATCTACCAAGATAAATTTTCTTATCATGCATGAAATAATGGGGGTGCAACATCAATTCAAATTTGAAGCCAATCACACAAGTGAAGGAAATTGCACATGTAGTATGCTTAATAAGACCTGGAAATCAGATTTGAGACTATCAAAATGTGTGAGTCGCTTATTGAGTATTAGATGAAACTAAATGTAACTATATAGCAAGCCAAATAAATCACTCATCATCTATTGGATTGGAAACAACTTCAAGATGTTTGGATTGGTTTGCAACTTGATTTTGTTACCACATAAACCACTTATGTGGAATTTTTGAACCCATAATCTACCCCCCAATCTATGGATGTTTCATTAAATGACTTGATTAACATACAAGATGAATTTTTTGATCAATTGGTAGGCAGGCAGACTCAAGTGAAGCATAATGCCTTTGTTATAGTCTAAGTGAATCAATATACAAAATATCTTAACTTGATTTTAGGAAATATTTATGATAAGGTTGCAACCACCAAGGATAATTCTACTTCATGTGATTATGTTGATTTATAGAATTTGCTATATACTCAGGCTCCCTTGCATGCCTTAGTTTGGGTAGTTCAAAATGTTTTATTAGAGTGGCACACTTATAAGTCAGAATTAGATATAATAGATGTCTCCATTTCCTTGATGGTTTATGATCCTATTTTTATTCCCCCTAGTCATCTCCTAGTGGTTCTATGTTAAAAGAAGAAGGCTACCTCTTTAGCAACATAGTCTTCCACTATTCCTTCTCCATCCTTTGCTCAAGTTTAGGTACTTTGTTGGTTCCCTTTTTTGGTCTCTTTTTCTTTCTCTATTGTTTTGGTTCATAGAGGTTAGTTTGTTGAAAACCCAAAAGGGTGGCCATTTGATTGTAGTAGCTTACTAAAAACCCAAAAGAGTGTTAGATTACCTTGTGATTTTCTTTGATTTGAATAGGTGATGGTCAATTTTACTCCTTTCTAGTTATTTTTCTTATGCATTGTCTCAAGATGAGACAATTCATTAAGTTTAGCAAAGTTTTAACGAGACAATATGCATACAAGGAGTCATCATAACATAATGACATGTCAGTGATCTACAAGGTACCATCACAACATAAAGACATGTTAGCCATATACTTAGTCAACATACATGAGATACTTAGTCATCATCTCTATTTCATTTTGAATAGATTGCATGGATTCAGGTTATTCTAACTAATGGAGTATATATTGAGGTTAGGGTTGTTGAATATTCCTAACACATTTTGTTATAATAATGCACCTAAGATATAGATAGTAAAGTGGGTATATATGTAAGCTACAAAGGATGAGAGGAGGTTAGACATTGAAGATCTGATTTTGGACCATGTATGAAAGAGTTTTGAATCAATTCTATGAAATGAATTAATCTTTGCATAATTATCAATATCTATGATTGAGTTATCAAACTTGTTCTATAATATTTCAGCATACTTATGTATTATCTATGATAAGGTAGCAGTAGATATAAATATTTTCTATACATGTGGCTATTCAAATTATGTACTAATTGATGAATCTATATTGCTAATTAGAAGGAATTCATATGAGAATCACACCAATATGAATAACTATGGTCTTGATAACATTACTTTAGGTCCTTAGGAATCTATAATTCCAGTAATCTAGGGTCCATTACCTTTCCCATATTTATCCTTTTAATTAGTAAGTTCTAAGAAACTAGGAACCTCTACTAATAATCTCTAAGTTCAATCTCTCCACTAAATCCATAATCAACACTTGGTTAATCTATACCATAGGCATGATCATAACATTGGATAATCCTATGAGATCCAACACACCATACTCCATTAGAGTCAATAAATTCATCTTGTGAAGTACTTGGGGATGCTATAATTTATAAGCCATCACACCCAAGTCCCCATACACTAATCATACATCCTATTACTATAAATATCCAATCACACATTCACTTTTCACCTATCCTACCTAATCACCTTACTACCTTAACCAATTCATCATACAAATACCTCCCTCTACTCATTCCCCTAATCCCTAATCCTATTTAACCTAAATCTAACCCCAATACCCCACTCCTGTCAACTATCATCTAATCTACACATCCACCCTGATATCCCCTAACTAATCCTAAATAACTACCCCTTTAACTAATTCATTCACTCATCCCACCTACATCCTTAACCTACTTAACACCCATCCTACTTCTCCTATCCATCATATAACTCACTCAATACTCCTTCCTAACTCCCTATCCTAGCTCAAATAAACCCTAATCACCTAATGATTCCTCACTAGACCTCATCCTAATTAATTCATCCCCCCATCCTATTCCTTTCATATAAATCACTCACCACCCCTTCCTATCCCCTAAGTCCCTATTCTAAACCCCTCTTCATCCCTCCTTAACCCTTTTAACTTACCCACCATAATATTGTTATTCATGATTTAACCCCAAATCATGACATTGACAGTATTTTCAATCACATCTCATGGTTTTTCATAATTGTGACTATAACCTCATAGTTATGCAAAACCATGACTCCATTTTCATGGTATCATGATATCTCAAATCACCTCCTATGGTATTACAATATCATAATTTGCTAGTTTCAATATTATAATACCACAACTTGTGACTATGTTATTACTACTTATAGGCATAATAATGCCACTAAGGGCATTGCCCTTAGTTTTAGTATTTAACCCATGGTGTATCTACCCTAAAGCACAAAAATAAAGGATAAAATCAAAAAATTAACTAGCTAGGGGTTGACTACATACTAGTGGTTTTGCATCCTCAGGCCTTTAGATCTCCCTGTCCCTCTCATCATGATGTGAAGCACGTGGGATGAAATTCATGGTATTAGCTCTAGAGCACTATTTCACTAAGGGTAAAATTCAAAATGAACCTATTGGCCATTTTTGGCCCACATACCAAGCTTTGAAAAGCCAAACAGAGTTCATGTGGAATGAGTGGACCAAAGGTTTGAAATAGGTATAAGATTATAAAATGGAGAGGATCCAAGAATTTCTCATATATTTCAAGCATTAGGAAGCATGGACCAAATTGAAAAAATCTTAATAATCCATCAAAACCCTGAAGTATTGATCAAAAAATGAGTTGTGCAAGTTTAAGAGCCAGAACATCACCAAGACATCACATAAGAGCAAATAGACTAGTCCACTTGTGCAATTTTTATCTTCACTCAAGAAGCCCCTATGAGCTAGTGGATCATGTGCAATTATATTTCTACATTCTAAGATCATCCTCTAAAATTTTCATTCTTACAAAAGATTTTTGGGTCAAGTTATAAGATTTTAAATTCATCTTAATGTCATAAGATGTTCATGTTAATGTCAAGTTTAATCTTGAGCAAAACCAACTCTTTTGAGATTAAATTTGATGATTTCACAAATGTCAATGATAGTCATATGAGCATCATTTTATAGGAGTGTGGATATCAAATTTAAACTTGTAAAATACCCATTAGCTTTGAAATAATGGGTCCTAGTAGATCTAATGGTCCACATTACATCATACATTTTGATCCAACAGTGTGAGATGAGTTAAACATTAAAAAATATTGAGATATTGACACATGGTGTAATCATGTAAGGCTACAAAATGATAGAAAAACCTAAGTTTCAACATGCATTTGACATATGGTAAAAGTTTTGATAGAGTTAACAAGTCAAAGACAAGATCAATGGATCTTACTTGATCATGTAGATCAAGATTGATGGCACAATCAAAGGTCAAAATGTCAATAGTTTGAGTCATAATCGACAACCAATAATAAAAAAGTGAGCTTGGGACATTTTGATAAAAGTTGACAAGGCATTATTAAACCCAGTCAAGGTAAGGACAAAGGAACCTAGCTTAAGCTTGGTCTGAGCTAAACCAGATGGACATTATAGGATCTAGGATTGCCATTTAAGCTCCATAAGAACAAAATAGATATTTTAGACCCAATATTATAAAGTTTTGATATTTTAAAAGATGAAATAAGACCAATCATTGCCATCAAATCTCCATGGAGGTAAAAAAGGTCCTTCAAACCTAATATAGACCTAATGGGAGTACAAATAAAGGGATATATAGTCTATAGGTTCATACTAATATGGCAGCTATAGGAAAACCAATAATATTAGATAGGTTTTCCATTTATAAATGAACCTATGATCTAGATATGAAAATGGAGTAGATATGTATTTAATATAAAGGGGCTCATATATCGATAAAGTAGGTACTAACTACCATTCATGGCATGGCATTGTTAGTTTTAGGATTTGAGGATTTGATCCTCATGAACATGTCAAGTGGACTTATGGTCCTAAGGTGGTGAACTAGTGGTTAGATAAGCAATTAAGAGCATTGATTTTGATCAAACAAACTTTTTCATCATGTAGAACCAATCTTTGTCTCTAATGGTATCTCTTAGCCAATGAGAGTAGCTTGGGGACTATTGGGACAAAGGGAAATTTTATTTTTGATCAAATCACACATATAAAAAGTAATAAATAAGAAACAACCTTAATTTTTTTATCATGAGGTATCTTTCTCCGCTCTCCAATGCATGGTTCCCATATATTTTCTCTCTTTCTACTATATATAGAGAATTTTGAGCCAAAAAATGCATCCCCTTTACATCCTCTCTATATACCTCTCTTGGGCATGACTAAACTTTGCCAAGATGAAGATTGTAACCTATTGATATGAATACAAGAATAATTTTTAGATTTTACTATTCTAATGTAGCGTGTACATGTCATATTTTCATATGTGGTAGAGATTTTATCCCTTGTGAAGTCATGATCTCACATAGTTACTGGTTTATCTTTTTATGCAGGTCATGTTTAGTTTTCTAAATCTTTTAATTGAAGCTTGCATGTGGATATTATGACTGGTTAGTGTCTTACATTAGACCTCTCCATCATTTCCCTTAGTTTGTGATCATTTGGTGAACATCTTCATGAATCACTAATGTATGATAGATATTTAGAATCCTAGATCTAGTCTTCTAATTGTTTCATTAGTGTTTAAAATTTAATCCAAATGGATCAACCATAATTTAGGTATATCACCATCCTTAGCTTAGGTTTCCCTTTTCAATTTCTCTATCTCCCTTTTCCCTAGTAATTAATATTTTTAGTAGTGGAAATGGGATAATGATGCAATAGAAGATCTATCCTTGTTAAAAATACTAGAGGTCTAATCCCATTATAGGATACCCACAACTTGGGGTCAATATTATATTGATCTATATTTGGAGAGAGGACCTGAACACTTCTACTTCTAGCTAGGGTGAAATCTAGGTCTCCAACAGTTCTAGCATGCTTGGTGGGACAAGGTGCAAAAGAGTGGGAAGATCATGGTGTGTCTTTCCTCTGATCATATTTTAGAAGTAATTAAATCAGTACCAATGGTGAATCCAAATCAAATTTTATAGTTATGAGTAGACCATGTATGTCTCAATGAAGTTTCTAATCAATTTGTGCATCTCTTTTAATATATGAGGTCAATATGAACAGATATGGTGAATATTCCTATTATCCACCTCCTTATCAACAGCCCCAATATGATCCTCATAATCCATATGATCCTAATCAGCCCTACTAACATTTATGTCAAAGCTATGAGGAGCCTTTTCAAGTTTCTCATGATCCTTATTATCAAGGGAATAGCTTTTACCTTCCTAATGATCCTCACCAGCAATATGAGGACCAATTTTGGTCATATATGTAAGAATATTACCCTGATCCTTCTTATTGGTAGTAATCCCATTATAATACTTCTCCTCATCAACCCTATCATGAATCATCCATACCATCACTTAGGTAAACTCTAATAAATCTTGACAAGTATGCACTATAACTATGCTCACAAAACTATTATGGCTAAGATGTCCCTAATCACCAAGTCCATCATGTGAGAGAGTCATTTCAAAAAATAAAATAATAATGGGCACCTTTTGAAAGATCAAATTAGAACAATCTCATAGGTGAGATTATGGATGTAATTGGTTGCATTCAAATCATTGATGATAAGCTTAAAAGCCTTAAGGAACAATAGGTCTAACCTGACCAATCTCATATGCCTACATATAAACCACCTTAACCTTTTTATGTGCCACCCATTCCTCCCCAAGATACCATTCCAAGTGCCCCTTTGAATATTTCAAGTTCTTCATGTGTTCCTTCAACCTTTCCTAATTAGATATCTATCCAAGAGAGTTGTTAAAGAAAGAAGGAAATTGTTGTAGAATAGCCTGCTATTGAGACCAAATATCCCATCCTTTCTCAAGAACCCATTATGAATTCATTCAAGGTTTCAAGATGGAATAAAGTGGTGAATTCATGGGGTAGGCAAAGTGAGGCAAGTTTAGATTTGACAGCCCAAGATAAATCAAGATATGAACCTATGAAAACCTCTCTCATCCCTCCTTAGGAATCTTCTTGTGTTCCTTGTCTTCATGAAGCCACTGACCACCTTAGAGAGAATCTATTCCAAGAGAACATGGAAATAAAAATCCAAGAGTTAGAGATAAAGAAAAGGAAAGAGGAGAAGAATCAGAATCAAAAATTTAAATAGATACCTCTATCTTTCCCATCTTGGAACCAAGTCATGAAGTCAAGCAAATCTAAGGTCATTCAACCCCCATCCCTCCCTCATCAAGAATCTATGTCATTTCTAATTTAGAAATCCATCCAAATTAGTATGAAAAAGAATGAAGAGGATATGAATGTCAAGGATAAGCATTTGGAATGAATAAGTGCCACATGTGTCTCATTTCTCTTGGATTCGTCCCAAGAATATCCTATGTGATTCCTTGAAGAGATAAGAAGTAAACTCCATGATGAGATCATAACTAATAATGATGGATTATCAGAGTCAGAAGAGGAGATCATTATTAGAACACCACTTGGTGATATCAATCATGTCTCAGTATTTCATAATGTCAAAGAGGATGAGTTTCAAGAGTAAGTACAAGTTGGAGATGAGATCCAATAGGAAGAAGACCATTGGCATTAGTTATACCATGATTTCATGAGTGAGATTGATGAGTTTAAGATGGCAAACTTGGATGATGAGATGGTATAGCAAGTTGGATATTTTGAGGATTATATTAATACTTTGGAGCATGAATAATACCCTCTTAATGACCTATTACACCAAGAAGAGAAGACTAAAGAAGTAGCAGTTATAGATGGAAAGAAGGACAAGAAATATTGGTAGCTGCAAATAAAGGTCTTTAAAAAGCTAGAGGATCAAATTCTTGAGAAGGTGGACAAAGAGTTTCCCATGGAGGACAATGATCAATATTAGGTATAATATGTAGAGCTCCTTGATGATCTTAAAGAACTTGTAACTAATAAGAAACCTAATCTTACTGAGGACACCATAGAAACCAAGGAGGTATGCCTTTAGGTTATATCCAAGGATCCATATGAATAGTTTGAGATTATCTAGATGCACATATTTGACCTATTTGGATCTACCTAGTTCTCAATGATCATTATGCCAATGAAGTTGGTAGATACAATAAAGAAGAGTCGAGCATCAAGACCAAGGGTCAAGAAGTTGCATGCTTCATTCAATTCCTCATCCCATGAAGTAGGAAAGATATCAAACTTTCCTTTTGATCCAAGAGGAAAGGTACACATAGTTTAAGCTATATATTTTAGGTTAGTTTTGTTCAAATTCTTATAAGTGTTGTTTCTGACACATTTGTTTCTTGTCCTTATTTTTTTCTAGGTTAGATTCCTTTCAATAAGTGCTTTTGGCACTCTATTCTATTTTGTTCCTTTTATTCTTTGTATTATTTCAAAAGAGATAAGAGTAAGATCGGTATCCAGTATTAGATCTAGGTTAATATGTTCAATCTAAATAGATATTCCAAGCCCAATGGATTGGACTAGGCATATGGTCTAGATTATTTTGCATAGGCAAGCATGCAACCCTTGTGAGTCTCTAAAGATGTTCATCTTTTTTGGCCCACATACCAAGATTTGAAAAGTTAAGCAAAGTTCATATGGAATGAGTGGACCAAAGGTTTGAAATAGGTATAGTATTTCAAAATGGAGAGGATCCAATATGTTTTCATATTTTTTTATCATTTAGAAGCATGGACCAAATTTCAAAAATCTTAAGAATACATTATAACCCTAAAGGCTTGATCAAAAGATGAGATATGAAAATTTAAGAGCTAGACCATCACTAGGACATCACACTAGAGAAAATGGTCCAATCCACTTGTGAAATTTTTATCTTCACTCAAGAAGCCCTTGTGAGCTAGTGGGTCATGCACAATTGTATTTATATATGCTAGGATCATCCTCCAAAATTTTCATGCTCATGTGAAGCTCAAGTTATAATATTCTAAAATTAGACCTATAACATAAGACATTCACACTAACATCAATTTTAAGTTCAAGCAAAACCAACTCTTTTGAGATTAAATTTGATGATTACATGATAATTTTATTTGATGGGATTATAAACATTAAATTTAAACTCATGAAATATCCTTTAGTTTTCAAATAGTGGGTCCCATTAGATATAATAATCCTTGTTGTATTGTACATTTCAATTTAATGATGTGAGATGATTCAAATAGTCAATGAGATCAAGAGATTGAAAGGTGGCATAATCATGTGAGACTATAGAATAATAATGAATCCTAAGAATTAATGTATGTTTTACATGTGGCACAATCTTAGACAAAGTTGACAAGTCAAGGGAAAAATTGATGGCTCTCACTTGATCATATAGATCAAGATTAATGGTGTGAGCAAAGGTAAAAATGTCAACAATCCAAGTCATTATCGATAGCTAATAATCAAAGGGAAAACTTGGGACATTTTGATGAAATTTGATAATTTATTTTTAGACCCAAGCAAGGTAAGGACAAAGTAACCTTGCTCAAGCTCAGTTTGAGCTACACTAGATGTATATTGCAGGATATGACATCACCATTTAAGCTCCACAAGAACAAAATAGGTCTTTTATACCTAATATATATAAAATGTCAACAATTTAAATGATGAAACAAGACCATGAATTACTAATAGAGCTCCATGGAGGTAAAATAGGTCCTTAAAATGTAATATAGACCTAATGGGAGTACATAAAAAGGGATATATAATCTATAGGTCAATATTAATATGGTAGATATAGGAGAACCAATAATCTTAGATTGGTTTTCTATCTATAGATGAACCTATGATCCAAATATGAAAATGGAATAGATATGTGTTTAATATAAAGGGATTCATATATCGATAAAGTAGGTACTAACCACCATTCATGGCATAGCACTATCATTTTTAGGATTGGAGGATTTGATCCTTATGATCACATCAAGTGGACTTAGGGCCCCAAGGTGGTTAACTAGTGGGTGGATAAGTAGTCAAGAGCATTGATTCTAATCAAATAGACTTTGTCATCATGTAGAACAAATATTTATCTCTAGTGGGATCTCTAAACTAATGAGAGGAGCTTGGGGGCTATTTGGATAAAGGTAAATTTGTTTTTTGATCAAAGCACACATACAAAAAGCAATCAATGAGTTTCCACCTCACATCTCAATCATGAGGAATCTTTTTCCACTCTCTAATGCATTGTCCCCATTTATTTTCTCTCATTATACTATATATAGAGGCTTTGGAGCCAAAAATACATCCCTCTCTTGGGCATGACTAAACTCTGCCAAGATAGATATTGTAACCTTTAAGATGAATGCAAGCCTACTTTTCATATTTCATTATTTTGGTATAGTGTGTATATGTCAAATTTGTATATGTGGTAGAGATTTTCTCCCTCGTCAAGTTATGATCTCACCTAGTTACTAGTTGATGTTATTAATCAGGTCAAGTTTAGTGTTCTACATCTTTTTATTAAAGCCTACAAGTGGATATTATGACTAGTTAGTATCTTGCATTATACCTCTCTATCATTTCCCTCACCTTCTGATCATTTGGTGAACCTCTTCATGAAACACTAATGTCTGAAAGATATTTGTAATCCTAGATCTAGTATTGTTCTTATTTCATTAGTGTTTAATAGTTTAGTAGAGTAGATCAACCATAATTTAGGTACATCACCATCCTTAGCTTAGGTTTCCATTTTCATGTTCTCTCTCTCCCTTTTCCCTGGTTATTAATAGGTTTTAGTAGTGTAGATGGGATAAAATGATGCATCAAAGGAGCTAGCCTCATTAAAAATCCTAGTAATCTAACCCCATTATAAGATACCCATAGTTTGGGGTCAATCTTATGTTTAACTAGATTTTGAAGTAGGACCTAAACACTTTTTCTTCCAACTAGGGTACAATCTATTTCTCCAACAAAACCTTTTTCACCCCCTTTATCTTATTTGACCCCCCTTTTTTACTGATCTTTTAACCCCCCCATCACCCTAATGACCACTAATACACTCATTATCTCATCCTATCATCCCTTTTTCCCTCTCAAATCCCATATACCTCATCTATTATCCTATTTAATCACTCACTATCATCCTTAAGTCATCTAGGGCATGGATTTCCCTCTCCCCATCATGCAGTCCAATCCCAACTTAGAACTACATCAACTTGATGTCTTCTAAGACTATGTAGGTAGCACCTGGCCATGATCTCATGACTAAAGATAGCTTAACCAATATCAAACCCTAATCTCATCCCATCTTGGATCAATTACTCAACCTTATTATATCATTTTAAGTTATGCATATTATATAAAGTGGCTTATTATCATTAATCAACTCATCCAATATCCACTATAGGCTTTCATCCCTCCCTATCATGTATCCTTGCTATAGGAAATATCACCAACTTGTCTTCTATCTCATCTCTTTATTTCTTAGACCATATCTTCATCTTTGGAATTCATGTCTTATCAATTACTCTCCTTTCTAGACATTGATTTTTTGTTGAGACACCATCTCTAAAATTTTAGCCACTTTTTACCCTTGCATCTATACCTAGGGCATATCAATCGTAGCTACATCATTATTCAGGGCATTCCAACCCCATGTTATCATCTTAGTCTTATCCCACCCCTAGGAATTATGTTGAAGTGACCATCCAAATCATTCATCCCCACATGCTCCCTTGAGGGGGTATCATACCTACTAACATTATTTCCATTTGTGACCATGGTTTTTCTTTGAAAGGCCATTTATCCTTCCACTTTTTCCACTCACAATATGATTTTTAGGAGGGGTAAAATGTATAAAATTAAATCCACTCACCCTAATAATCCCATTAAACCCACTAATTTAATACATAATAATATTCCTAGTCAATTAACTAATATTCTAGCTCCTACACAAGTTCACTACATCCCACAAATCTTATTACACCCTTAAAATAAATGAATCACCCTCATTAGCCCATTAACTAGCCTATTTACCTATTAATCTACCTACTAATCTACTTGAAAATTTAAAATTCATTTTTATTCACCTACCCATCTACCACCCTACTAACTTAGCCTTTCCTACACATCTACTCCCTAATGGAGATTCTAGAATTAGAGAATTCTAAAATCTCCTCTAATTTAGACCAAAATCCTCTATTCTAGAGATTTCTAAATAATTTTTAATTCCTTGGAAATTACTTAACCATTGATCCCAATATCTCAAGATTGAATATGATCCATTGATTTTCCCTCCTTTGGCTTGTATATACAAGCCATACCTCCATAACTAACTAACTTAGAAACTTTGAGAACCTTGAGAGCCATAAGAATCCATACTTGTAGCCATTATCCAATCATTCTCATATCCTTGTCAAATCCATCAACAAGCCAAGAATCCATTTAATCCATTATCAATATCAATTAAGCAATCCAACAATACCACTCATTTTTTGCTCAAATCAGTTTGGTAATCTTAGAAAGGAGCACTAAAGGACAAAATGATGGTAATAAATCTCATTGTAAGTGTTTGATTATTCCTTTATCCATTGCTTTGATTTTGTTTACATTTGGGGTTTTTATTTCTAAAATTAGTAATATAGTTAATAATCCAAAATACACTCAAACACTAAGAACTCTTTCACACCTTAGAATTCTCAAGGTATAGGCAACACCATTACTACTAGTGTACAAGATAAGGTTAGTTTCTCTTTCACTAACATTATAGAGTAGATGAATAAGGCTCATGTGAATGTATCAATGTGGGATAAACTTACAACACCTAGACAAGCATACTTTCTCTAAGAAGAGTTGTCTAAACTTAGTCTGGAAAGAAAGAAACCTAATGGGAAAGAGGTGGCCTTGACAAAAACTTTGAAGCCTAATGAGGGACATCCTAATAAGGTCAAATAAGTAGACAAACATCTTCCATTTTATCTCTCCATAATCATTGGATATATTATGGTTCAAAACTATTTAATTAATAGTGGATCAATTACTTGTGTCATGCCTAAGTAAGTAGTTGATACATTGAATTTGAAGTATGAGCCTCATTCTAAAGGAGTATTATAAATAGATGGGTTAACTACCAAGATAATTGGCATAATCAAAGGTTTACAACTTGTTCTCCATGTTGGATGGTGGAGCCTGATCTTATTATAATGATCATTTCCTAATGGGGGGTTTGTGGTGGAAAATCCCCCCCCCACTATGGTTGTGGTTGGGGTCTAGGGCCTTGAAGAAAATTTTTGTTAAAAATGCATAGTAAAATATTATAATTTTATATTAAATCTAGACCGTTCACTATTAGGTTATATATTTAATAATAGAAATTATATTTGTGAAGTTTTTCCCTATATATAAAACTCCTTTTGATATGAGGTCATTGTAATTATGGTAGAACATTGTATGTGAGTGAAGAGGATATTATAGTGGTTATATTGCAAGTTTTTTTCCTTTCATTTCTTGGATTGGATAATAAAAAGGACTGGTTGTTTCTATATAGATGTAGCCCATATTAGGTGAACCATGTTAAATATATGTATATATTATGTTGTGATTTTTTCATATTATTTTAATCTTTAATTCATTAATATTACTCTATGTTTTATATTCTTAACAACTGGTATCAGAGCCGAAGGTTTATTTGGTAAATAAACTCATAGGAAAAGAGGGTTCTTGGTTCAAGTGGGAGTAATGGCAAAAGAAGGAAAGTTTAAGGTTGAAAAGTTTAGTCACCAAAACTACCAATTATATAAGATGAAAATGGAGGATTATCTATATCAGAAGGACCTTTTCCTACCATTAGATATAATAGCAAAGAAGCTAAAAATTATGAAGGATGAGGATTGGGAGGTTCTTGATAGAAAGGCACTAGGAACAATATAGTTGTGCCTGGTAGTGTCAGTGGCCTTCAATATTTAAAAATAAAAGACAATAATGGATGTGTTAAATGCATTATATAGAGTATATGAAAAACCCTCAACCTCCAACAAGGTATTTCTTATGAAGAATTTATTTAATCTAGAAATGTTAAAAGGTGGGTCTATATTTGATCATATAAATGAATTTAACATGATAAAAAAATAGTTAAGATCTATAGGAGTAAATTTTGATGATGAGGTTAGGGATATTTTGATTCTATGCTTATTTATAGAAAGCTATAATGGCTTGGTCATGGTTGTGAATAATTCTATCTCTAGTTCAAACACTTTAAATTTTGATTCTGTTATTGGTGTTACTCTTAGTGAGGAAATATGATGGAAAAACATAGGTGAGACATCAAATAATGTGTTGACTATGGAGAATACGAGAAGACCAAATGATAAAAGAAAGGGCCCAGGGAATCATGGTAAGTCTAAGAAGGGTAGATTTAAATGCAAAGGAACATTGGTGTGTTGGATTTGTGGGAAGAAAGGACACCTAAAGAAAGATTATTGGTCTTGAAAAATAAAATAAGGAGATTGACAATAAGATAAAAATTAGGTATAAAATGTAGTAGGTGATGTGTTATAAGATGATTTATTCCTTTATTTATATACCATTAATTAATCTTGGGTGTTAGATTTAGGGGATTCATTTCATTCTACATCCCATAATAAATATTTTCAATACTATGTTTAAGGTGATTTTGGATAGGTTTATTTGGGTGATGGTAAACCCTATAAAATTGTAGGAAATAGTAAAATATAGATAAAATTGTAGAATGGAAACAAATGGTTGTTGAAATAGGTGAGGCATGTTCTTAAGTTGAGAAGAAATCTAATTTCAGCAGGGTAATTGAGAAGTGAGGGCTACACAGTTACATTTGCATAAAATTCATGAAAGGTCACTAAAGAATTAATGGTAATAGAAAAAGGAGAGAATGTAGGTACATTATATTTATCTAATGGTAATGTTGACTCATCTATTTCTTTAGCTTTTATAGAAGTAGATACATAATTATGGCACCATAGACTTAGGCACATGAGTGAGAAAGGGATGCAAGTTCTCCACTCAAGGAATTTATTGATAGATTTGAAGAAGGTGGATTTGGATTTATATGAGCACTATGTGTATGGAAAATAGAAGAGAGTCATATTTCTTAGAGTTGGGAAGACAAAGAAGGATGAAAATTTAGAGCTTGTGTATATAGATGTATGGGGACTGGCTCAAGTATCATCACTTGGTGGCTCTTCTTATTATGTTACTTTTATTGATGGTGTAACTAGAAAAACTTGGGTTTATTGGATACAAAAAAAATTGATGTTTTTTATACTTTTAATAAATGGAAATATTTGGTTGAGAATGAGGTAACAAATAAGTTGAAGTGTGTTAGATCAAACAATGAAGGTGAATACTGCAGTAAATAATTTGATAATTACTGTCCATACCATGGGATTCATAGAGAGAAGATGATTCCAATAACACCACAACAAAATGGTGTGTCAAAAAAGGATGAACAAGACAATAGTGGAACATGTAAGGAGCATGAGATTACATGTAGGGTTGCCCTTAGATTTTTGGGTAGATGTTGTGGATATTGTTGTTTACTTAATAAATAGAGGGCCTTCAAGTACTTTAGATGGTGACATTATAGAAGAAGAATGGATAGGTAAAAAGGTAGATTATTCATTTTTAAAGACTTTTGGATGTGAAGAATTTGTTCATATTGATAAATAAAATAGAACCAAGATTGACACAAAATCCAAGAAATGTGATTTTATTGGATATGGAGTTAATAGTTTTGGTTACCATTTATTGGATTTTGAAAATTGCAAAATAATTAAGAGTAGAGATGTGATCTTTAATGAGGTCATGTATACAGATCCATTGTAGGGAAAGAAACAAGAAAATCCATATACTAAATATGTAGTACTTGATGAAATCACTAGAAATGAAATTCCAAAAGTGCAAAAAAATCATAATGTGTAACAAATAAAACAAGTACCTAAAACTCATAGAAGTGTAGTTAGAATATCTACCAAAGTAATTACACTCCTTGAACAATACTCTCTTTCACTCTATTATTTATTATTGACTGATGGTGGTGAGCCAGAAAGCTATGAATAAGTAATGCAAGTATAAACTAGAAAGAAGTGGGAGCAAGGCATGAAAGATGAGATGGACTCCTTGGTACATAACCAAACATGGGATTTGTTTAGTTTCCTATAGGTAAAACAGAATTATAGAATAAATGGGTTTATATGTTGAAGAAAGAATATGGAAGCAAAAAGAGGTACAAGGCTAGAATTATTCTAAAGGGGTTGGTACAAATGAAAGGTATTGATTTTAATGAAATATTTTCTCCAATTGTAAAATTGACTTCTATAAGAACTATTTTAAGTTTGGTAGTAGAAGATTTGCACCTTGAATAGTTAGATGTGAATATGTCTTTCCTTCATGGTGATTTATAGGAGGAAATATATATGGAGCAGCTATAGGGATATAAAATAAAAGGTAAGGAGAAAATGGTATGCAAGTTGAAGAAGAGTTTCTATGGTCTAAAACAAGCTCCAAGGGAGTGGTATTCAAAATTTTACATGTTTATGATAAAACAAGGTTATAGTAGATGTCATTATGACCACTATCTATTTTAATAGATTATATAATGGTAGATATATTATCTTGTTATTGTATGTACGTGGCATGCTTATTTTAGGGTCTAACATGTAGGATATAAATGATCTCAAAATAAAATTATCAAATTCATTTGCAATGAAGGATTTGGGTGTTTCAAATCAAATCCTTGGTATGAGAATAACAAGAGACAATAAAAATAGAAAATTGGCATTGTCTCAAGAAGAATACATCAAAAAGGTGTTAGTTAGGTTCAATATGGAAGATGCAAAACTTGTAAGTACACCTTTGGGAGGGCACTTCAAATTAAGTAAGGAATAGTCTCCTTTAATGTTGGAAGAAATCAATTACATGTCTAAAGTTCCATATGCTTTAGAATTTAGAAGTTTAATGTATGTTATGGTGTGCATGAGACTAGATATTACTCATACAGTGGGAATTTTTAGCAAGTTATGAATAATCTAGGAAAAGGGCACTGGGATGCAGTCAAGTGGATTCTTAGGTACTTGAGAGGGACCACTGATAAATAGTTATGCTATGAAGTTTTAGATGTTACCTTATAAATATTTTTTGATGCAGACATGGATGGAGATTTAGATGGTATGAGGAGCATCATAGGTTATGTACTCATTATTCATGACACATCGGTTAGTTGGATTTTAAAATTGTAGATGATAGTTGCTTTGTCAACTATAGAGGCAAAATATTTTATAGCTATAGAAGCAAGAAAAGAGATGATATGGATGCAATGGTTCATGGAAGATTTGATTCAAAAGTAGGAATATTTTAGGTTGTATAGTGATAGCCCAAGTGTGATTCATTTAGTAAAGAATTCAGCATTTGACTCAAGAACCAAACATATATAACATATGTATCACTTCATTCATTCAGTTTTGGAGGATGGTCAACTAAAGTTGGAAAAGATCCATACGATTTAGGATCCTATAGATATGCTAAAAAAATAAATCAATAAAGAGAATCTGGAGAGTTTTTTAGCTTCAACATGTCTTCAAGGATAAAAAGGTAGATGAGAAACATGTCAGGGTCAAAGTTCAAAGAAAAGTCCAAGGAAGAGTTGTAGTGGTGAAATTGAAGTAATCAATCTCCAAGTGGGATATTGTTGGATGGTGGAGCCTAATGTTATTATAATTCTTGATTCTTGATAGGGGGTGTGGGGGGAAACAACCCCCCCCCACTATGGTCACCATTGGGATCTAGGCCCTTGAAGCAAAATTTTGTTTAAAATGCATTGTAAAATATTGTAATTTCATAATAAATTTGAACTATTCACTATTAGGTTACATATCTAATGGTAGAAATTATGTTTGTAAATTTTCTCCCTATATGTAGCCCTCTTTTTGATACGAGGACATTGTAATTATGGTGGCATGTTGTATGTGAGTGAAGAGGATATTACAGTGGTTTTATTGCATGTTTTTTTCCTTCATTTTTTGGGCTGAATAATAAAAAGGACTAGTTGTTTATGTATGGACCTAGCCCATATTGGGTGAACCACATTAAATCAGTGTTTATACTATGTCATGTTTTTTGCATCTTATTTACATATTTAATTCATTAATATTTCTTTCTGTTCTATATTCCTAACACTCCATGCTTATCCTACTTTCATTATTCCTCAAGATGTTATGGTTGTTGATGTGCCACCCCATTTCACCCTTTATTTCTCAATAGAGTTTACTACTAAGATTAGAGGATACTTGACTTGAAATTGGTCCTAATGGCATTTAAGACTAGGTATGGTACTAAGGTGTTAATCAAATATGAACCTCTATCTAGTTTTCATGTAGATTCATATGTGCCTTATACATCTAACATGAATTGCAATATTGGTGATTAAGAATATCACCTTAGTGATTAAGAACCTCTAACACTTCTTGATGTAATAGCTAACTATTACCTTAATGAATGGGGAGATGAACAATATGGATTTGAAGAAATAGGTCTTGGTACTTACATCCTTCATGAATAATTTGATGGATCTCTTGAGATAGATTTTGATGAAACTCTATAACAATATGCATTGGGAAATATCTTTTGCACATGGATGATGATGTTAGTATCCTAGCTATAACAAGGCATGATGGTCCTAGTAAGAATTTAGTTCTTATTGATAAATAATATAAAATTCATGAGCATGAACCTCAAGAAGAGGTAGATGATATTTGGAAACAATTCAATGCCATAGTGCAGGAATTTGAGGAGGTAAGTAGGTCTGCAACTCTTTAAAAAGAACATAAACTTGATGATGAGGTCAATCATGCATCTAATGAGCATAAAGAAGAGCTTGGGATCTATACAAAGTAGGAAACAATTATATTAGACCATGAAATGTTTGGTGAATAAGAAGATAGCCTTGATGACTCCCAACAATAAGCATATCTTGATTCAAATGCATTTGAAATAGGGAAAAGTTTCATGACTCTCAATGATCAGATTGAGGAGTGTTAAGTGATTAGGATAGAAGTCAATCAAGCTAGAAAGTCAAACAAACCTCCAAGATAGCTATATGGAGTGTTAATGAGAGTTCTAAGTGATACATTTATAGTTAGTAGAAGATCCAACAGTGGTGAGTCATTTGATTACCTCCATAACCTAGTTTTTATTGAAAAAAATTCATTATATGATGGTTTGTTTTCATGGAGCAGTAGTGATTCTAGAAGCATTATCTTTGACCCTAGTTGAAGCAATGAATAAGCTTTTTTCATGTCAAGTGTTTTGAGATATTGTATATAGTAGGATAGGTGTGTGTTTTCCCTAAGTACTTAGAGAGCATAAGTGTGTGTCCTGGTTTCTTATTGTGTGTGTTTATTTCATGTTGTTTTTGGTGTGATTTTGAGTCTTTTAAAAGGAATATCAATGTTAATTTCAATGTATGGGTGACTCCATTTCTCGAGGATAATAAAAGTTAACTAGTCTTTAGCATAGCATGCATGTTCCTCCTAGAAATCTCCAAAATGTTGACCAAATTTCACCATAGGTAAAATTAAGTCAACCACCCTACATTTTTAAACTTTTCATAGGTTCCTTCTAGGTTTTAAAATTTCACCATGGTCCTAGATGACTTAGAAGGACCTAAATATGTTTTAAACCTTGGTCATATTTGTCCATTTTCTCAATGTCATTTTATGTCGTCTTTTAGCCATTTTCATGAATTATACGATTCTACATAAAATTAAAAATGTTTCAATATGTAATGTAATTTACTTCTTATTAGATAATGTTAGAGGAAGGATTTGAAACTAAAAATTTTTAGGTTTAACATATAAATAAGAAGACCATCTACAAAAGGTTATTCTCAAATAATTGTACATACTGGGATGACTCATCTGGAATGTGCGATGATTCAAGAAGGTGTCTTAAGATCCCCATAGATCATTTATAGGTTTAGTTAGCTTCAATAGATCCAAAATTGATCAAAATAGTTTCTCTCTCCTATCACTCCTTTGGATAGGTCAAAAAGGGTCAATAGTTGTCACTTAGTAGGGATAAGAGATGAAGAGTTGAAGTGAGTGCACTTGGGGGATATTATTAATTATTATTACCTTCAATTTCATGTTCATGGTTTCAATATTGATGGTTTGTATTATATGAAAAATCACTAATATTTTTAACACCTCCAAACTATTTGTGCAAACCCAACATCTCAGTTGTTATCATTCGATTGCATTGGTCTACATGAAACAAGTAGTGTAAGTGGACTTATATAGCATATACACTCATGTCATTATGATTACAACATGGTGTGTCACATGTGGACATGGAAGGATAGGTATAATAATCTTTGTGTTATAATTGAACATCATTAAGGTATGTAAAATAGTGTTTTGATAGTTTTAGGTGAAGGTGTGAAGTGGAGTTTGAAAAGTAACTTGAAATGAATATCCTTAGTGCAAAGTGTTTTTTAAACCTTAGTTGATCACGTAGGTATCTGGTTTGATGTCATAATGGACCTATATTCTCACTATCATTTGTAGGCAAAATTCATATTGAGTATGTATGTCTCAGAGGATGGAGGTGTTAATGGTTTATGAGAGATCCAAGTTGTATTTTGAGATTTGTAATAGGTCTCCATCCCCTTCAAGGCCTATAATATATTCTACCAATTCATTAAGAGGGATAAGTATCTAAAATAGTGAGGTTATTTCCTACGGCCAAACCTAGATTAAGAGGTATAGGAAAGTCACTAAAAAAGAGGTTTGAGACATTAATAAAGTTGAAATACATTCAATAAATGGGAATTTTGAGTTTAAATACAAGTTAGATCTCATATCTACTTGTTGATATAGTGAGACTCCTCAGACCTCAGCCTAAGATCAAATACCTTAGGATCAATGTTCATAGACTGAAAGAAAGGTGCAAGTCTCAAAGTTGAAGAAAGTTACTTAATGAGAAGTTTTACCTTAACTTCTCCAAAAAATTATCTTACCCTATACAGTGTCATCTGCTGGTGGAAGTTTATGAGGTCTGTGTGAACTTAATAACTTCATCCTTGTAGCCTAGGCCTATAGGTAACATCTAAACATAAGAGGAGATGATTAATTCAAGAGAATAGGATTGTTGAATGGTATTTTAACTTAGACAAGTCTTAATGGAACACTTAAAAAACTATAATTTTAAGAAACCAAATGAACTTAGAACTTGCAAGTGATCTATAGTGTATTGATGACAGTCGGATGATACATGATATCAAAGAATAATGGAGACCATTAAAAATTTATATGGTCCTAATGACATAAAAAAAAACTAAAATCATAAATATATTAGTAAAACATATATCAAAACCTACAAGAATCTCTTATATTCCCTAAAGAACACCTACAGTCTAATTCATACATAGACTAATCTAAGTGAAAAGTTCAATCTTGGTTCATAGGCAGAGGTGTAGGATGGATGTGACCACATTGAAACCATTATAATAGTTATAATACCAAATTTTAATGATATTATTAGAGGCAAAGTATCAAAGTGAATATTTACTTAAACTAGGTTTTCAAACCTCACACACAGTCAGCCAAAATCCTGCACACGGTCATAGACCTAGAAGCTAGTCTTTGAAAATTAATGTTTGAGGGTTTTATAAAAATGGTAAAGATTTTAAAATTATTAAAAAAATTTATAATTAATTTAATAATACCTCTATGGTTTCATTTGGTTCAGACTAATATGAGAAGTGCCTTGTGTTTTATCTCAGACCTAAAGCATTTCATAGTCAACGCAATTTGTAGACCTACTACATGAATGGTAAAAAGATGAAGTGGAGAGTATTGAGTGACCATGGGATGATTTTTAGAGTTTAATTGAAATTGAATTAGTTTTTATAAAGTCTTATAGTCATTAGGACCACTTAGAACTTGTCACATACTAAAAAACATAGTTTATGCCTCCTAAGCTTAAGAACTAGGCATGAACCATTAGGTGCCTAATGTCATTCATATGAACATATGATCTTCATAATTATTTTTATATCCTTAATGGGATAGTGGAGGATTTATTGGATTTATTTTTTTGCATAATACAACTCAAATTATTCAATTTTGGCCTCAATTTATCTTAGGGGTGTCCAGAATGCATAGTAAGAGCTCAAGAGCCAACTTATTTCACTCACATATATATGGACAAGATGCATGGTGTCTCAAGAACTTAGGTATAGTTCATGGAGGTATTAAAATTTAAACCAATGGCATTGTTATGAGGATTAAGGGATTAACCTCTATGAATCATTGTTAACAACCTAAATGACCTAAAACCATCTTAACCCCTTCATATGAGCTCGTTGAGGAAAATGTGAATATAAATTCATATAGAAGGAGTAAATTTACTTTTAAATTGGTTTGGATCAACTTGACACTCTCTTAGGTTCCATAACACTTAATTTTTATATAAAATCACTTGTACGAATGAGGTAAATTCTATGTTTTCTAAAATATTTGAGTGGAATTGAAGGTGAAAAAAGGAATAGACAAGTGAAAGCCATGGTGGAAGGTGTTTAAAGATGTGTTATAACTCCTAAAACCTCATTCTCACCTTATTGATGCATGGAAACCCCTCTACCAATCTGGGTGTTGTAGGAAATCTTGGATAGAATAGTGAGAAGAAAGGGACTACCTATGTTGGAGATGAGGAATGTGATATTGAATCTTCTTAAGGTCTACCTAATGGAATAGAAAACAAAGAGGTTATGATGATGTGTTTCAAATATATACAAGGAATTTTCTTGAACATCTTCAGGTCACCCTAGTAATAAGTGTGAGAATTTAGGCCTAGAGGGCTAGTGAGTGACTACAAAAAAGTGAATAAAATTTGGCAAAGAGAAGGTCATCAATTGAGGGGTGTATAATGACTTCAAAAATATTATTTCCACCTCCTTAGGTTAGGTTACATGTGTCAATTAATTATATGATATTTTTGGACTATTAAGTAAAATCATCATCAAGAAAGGTAGTTTCAATAAGGATAATGAAGTGTTCATACACCAACTTCAAAAAGATGTCATGTTTGTGACTGACACTTATCCAAGATAGATTTATGACCTACTCCTCAAACCTAATTCTCACCTTATTGATGCATGGAAACCCCTCTACCAATCTGGGTGTTGCAGGCAATCTTGTATAGAATAGTGAGAAGAAAGTGACTACCTATGTTGGAGATGAGGAATGTGATATTGAATCTTCTTAAGGTCTACCTAATGGAATAGAAAACAAAGAGGTTTTGATGATGTGTTTCAAATCTCTACAAGGAATTTTCTTGAATAGATTCAGGTCACCCTAGTGACAAGTGTGAGAATTTAGGCCTAGAGGGCTAGTGAGTGACTAAAAGAAAGTGAATACAAATTGGCAAAGAGAAGGTCATCAATTAAGGGGTGTATAATGATTTCAAAAATATTATTTCCACCTCCTCAAGTTAGGTTACATGTGTCAATGAATTGTATGATATTTTTGGACTGTTAAGTGAAATCCTCATCAAGAAGGGTAGTTTCAATAAGGATAATGAAGTGTTCATACAAAAACTTCAAGAAGATGTCATGTTTGTGACTGACACTTGCCCAAGATAGCTTTATGACCTGTTCACTAACTCCTATTGTTTTGTAACTAGTATTCAAGACTTGAAACTTGGCATGGTAACTATTCAACATCATTCTTTCTTTCTCCTCTCTTATGCTCTATATATTGAAGCCATTTTAGCATTGTAAAGAATCCACAATTAGTATGGCAAAGCCCTACTAGTTTAACATCTTTTTTTGTCTTTGATTAAATTTTTATCAAGTTGGTTTAGTCTCTAAAATTCTTTCCTAAGTATGTCAAGTAGTATATTTGGATGACAAGTGATGATTGTTTATCCTTGCTTCCATTCTACTCTTATATGCATTGTGTGAGTAACATTTATTGTAACATGTGTCATGAAGTGTGTATGTTTGTTAGGTGTATTTCAATGTGTGAAGGAGATTATCAGTGTCTAATATCATACCTCCTAGTTACCCACCTTTGGAATTTCATGACAATCTACCTCCTTGTAGAAACACTTATGCTAGAATAACCTTTGAGTTGAGATCAGTTTTAGAAGTTTGCCTTCTTAGTGAAAATGCAAGTATGTTTATGGAGATATCTTTGGTGTATCACCTCCATTAATGTAGGTTAATTTTGTGTTTCCTTAGTCCCTTTTCACCCCCAATAATGATTATTATAGTGTAGTATGTGAGCTAAATAGTTAGATCAAGGGAACTAGCCCATAATCTATAGATCTATCTCTTGTAGCAGCTTGCCTATATCTAGAGATAGTTTCATGTTATTCCAGATTTAAGGACTAGTTGGATTATATAGTGTGTAAATTTGGGATATAAAATAAATGAGACATTATCACCACCTAAAAATACATATGAAATTGATAAACTATATTTTTTTCTACTCACTAAAATACACCTGTGAAACAAAGCAAAAATCAAATGATGTAAATGAATTATATATATCAGCATAGGTCCTAATTTTTATAATTTTGTGATATATATATATATATATATATATATATATATATATATATATATATATATATATATATATATATATATATATATATAAATTTTTAAACATGTGAAACATTTTAAACATATAATAACACATCCAAGGTATGTGGATAATCTAATGGTGGATATGGTGGGATATTATTGACTTATATATAATGAATTTTGTCAAATTTCCATATATCATAGTCATTGTGATCATCATACCACTAATGGTATATATCTTTAGCTTTATATTTTACATTGTTTTGAATATAATGCATGCCTATAACATGTTTCTCTATTACTTAGAAAGCTTCATATATTTTTTTTAGAAAAATTCAACTTTGAGCTTGGAATATCATTACTAAATCTACAATTTTTCATCAATACCATGATGAAGAATATAAATCATAACATCCTTAGATTTGAATGTAAGATCATGTTGTAATTTATAGACCATAGCTTACATTTATTACAACCATTATTGACCAAATTAGCACTTATTTGATTTCCTATTTTGATAAAAAAAATAGTGTGTCCATAACTTTGGGACCACATGCAACTAATATTGTAATATGTCATATTGAATATTGTAAATATATAGCTTTTTTAAATTCATATTGATCATGACCTATGTGTTGAATAAATGCAAGTGTACATATATTTGGATTTGTGTCCTCAATAATTTTCACATGTTGTCTATATTAATTCTCAATAAAAACTTGAATATTTAAAGGGTTCCTTCTTTAATGCTTATAATTTTAGTGTATTTCAACCTTATTTTGATCCCTAATAGGTGGTAGTATAGGTTGTATAATCTAAATAGTAACATTGTACTTATATTTATGAAATTTTTGTTGTAGTGTTGAACAAGTATTAGTAGCATGCCTTATTATACTATAAAAATGACAAAAGGGTTTTGCCACTTGATTAGATAATACATTATTAGACATTTGTCTCACTGTAGGTAAATCCATTAAGTCCATGTTAAATAACATCTATAATATAATGTGTCATCTATCTTATGTATTGTTAGATTTATTCTAATTATTGATTATATATCTATGACCTCAACATTATTTATTGAATCTACCAAAGGTGACTAACTTACACCCATAATGTATTGATATATATATTTTACCTCTTATTCTCTAGTAATGTTAGATTTGATAAAGATATTAGTCCATGGTACACCTGATAAACTATAATTTTATGTATTATCTATATTAAACAAACCTTATTTCATTTATCAATATATAAAACTATTGTTGTTCCTATTGTACCCCTAACACACACCCCCCATTTTATCAAATTCAAATGTGGATCCATTATGGTAAAATATTTAATTAGGGAGGCCATTAACCCTATAATTCCATGTTTCTAATTGTTATTCTTTCACAATATAAGTTTATTATCATGAATTCAAAATTGATAAGAAATCAAACCATGAAAATCAAATCTTCAATTAGTATGTTGAATTATGTTGCACCTTGGGTTTTCATGAGTTATTTTTTTGATGTTATGGTTTAAAAATTAATGGTATTTATCTATTCTTGTCCTATTTTTACATCTACTTTATGTTCTTAGAGGACCACTTTGGGGATTTATTAACCATCCATGATTGATCCCCACTTATGTTAAATGATATTACCTAGGGCCTCACTCCTGCATCATCTAGATCCTTGATCTATTATAAAGTTCTAAGTTTAATGATCTTGAGATATTAAAAGTCAATAGGTGATTTTTCAGCTTTAAATAGAGCTTTCATAAGTTGATAAAATTATAAGTCTTTCAAGTTACCAAGCTTTTTAAAATCACCACATGGTATGTTTTTGAGAACCCAAAAACATAGAGACTTCACTTTTTATCCATAAATTTTAATGGTTATGAGCCTCCAAAATTTAATGCTTTCGAGATTAAAAGGTTTTGAGTGATTCAACACTTAACATATTTTTGTTAAATAGAAACCTAGAAGGATTAAATAGACCTTTGGTCTATATTCTAATGGCTTTGAGCTTCTATGCTTTGAGTGACTAACACTTAACAAATTTACATCTTAACTCAGCTTCAAGAGAGTCAAATTATAGTCAAAATCTTAAGTATTAAGGCTCTAAACCCACTAGATTTTTGAGCGACCAAGATCACTCCATGTGTCTACTTTATACTATTTGGGACCTTTTGGGAAATACATAGTTAAAATGAATATGATCCAAGCCTCCAAACATCCTGAGTCTCTACATACTTCAGATCATTCCATGTGGATTGATCACATTGACCAACGATTGTAGAGCATACAAAACATGATGGAAGGCTAAAGAGTCGAAATGATAAAAGCTAGACAAGTGTCATTTTTTCAAACATGATGTGGCTAAGGTATGGAAAGAAAAGGTTGAGCATAGAAAAATAAATAGTCAATTAGTAATTGATATCTATCTCAAAAGTGATGAATAGACATAGAGATTTAATGAAGTATTTCCATATGGAAAGTAAGCCAACCTATTAAGGGTGAGTAACAAGTTCAAATCATAATGAGAATTAAAAAAAAGTTTTTTATCTACATTTATGGCACATAAATGCATTCAATACTCAATCTTGGGAACAAGATATGAAAAATCTATGCAAAATGGGAATTCACTTTGCCATTACTCTCTCAATCTAGCAATCACATTCTTAAGCTCTCTAGCATCCTGAAAGCCCTAGTTTATTCAGTGAGCTACCACAAAATGAACCAATCATTTTAGTTAGTGATGCCACATCAACACCATGATATAAAAATAACTATGTATTTTCATTTTATTATTGAAGAGGATATTTAGTTCCCATCCTATTTATAATGCATGCATATCGTATTTTTAGCTAAAGAGATTTTTGAAATATGGTCATGATGCATGTATATTTTACGTGATCTTAGATGCATAGTTCTAATTTTGAACTTGTAATTTTAGATGAGGATTGAAGATATGAGGCATCCCCATCCCAAGTTATATGTATGTATGTATGTATGTATGTATGCATGCATGCATGCATGTATATATGTATGTATGTATGTGTTAGTTTTTGAGTCACCTTTAATCAAATTTTTATGAATTTTACCATAAAATAAGTTCACCCACCTATCATTTCTTGTGTGTGAAATTTCTAAAAGAATTGAACCTTTGAATTTGAACCTTTCTCAGAGTTCAACAAGCTCAATGAGTTCAATGGTTCAATAGGTTTAATATTTATCAAAAGTGAACTATTTGTCCCTTTGTGTATTTTAATTATGACTTTGAACCTTCCAGTTAAACTTGAACCCTTTTTCAAAATTCAAAATTTCAACAGTTCAAAAGTTCACCAGTTCAAGAATTCAATACTTGATGTTTTGTAAAGAGTCATTTTCATTCAATTCCCTTGTCTAGATTAATAAACTGCTTAAACCTACCACTTGAACCTATCACTTGAACCTACATAGCAAATTTCAATGGTTCAATGTTTCTCAAAATGAATTGTTCCTTTGTATTTCAATTATGTCTTTGAACCTTACAGTTGAACTTGAAGCCTTTTTTGAAGTTCAAAAGTTCAAAGGTTTAATGTCTTAAAGTTTGAAGAGTTCAACGGTTCTAAGTTTCAAAGTCCAAAGTTTTTGGAAAGATCATGTGACTATTGGTTAGTCTGTGTGGTTTATTTCATATCATTGAACCCTAAAGTTGAACCATATTTTCAAAAGTTCAATGGTTCTATGGTTAAATGGCTATACTCTTATCTTCCCTTGAGGATTTCTCTAAGTTAAAATTAGCAAGAGATTTAGAGGAAAATATATCTAAAACTCACTATAAAGTTAAAAAAATTGAATTTTCACAAGGTTATAGATAGTCATTACTCATAAAAATCACACATAAAATACACTTGTCATTAATGCATATGTCAGATTGCATGTCTTATCAAGCATGTTTAGCATGTATTATCCTGATTTAATCATTTGATCCGGTTAATATCTGCATCAAGAGAAAATAATTCAAATTTTGCAAACAAGCATACTGGGTGATACAAAGGAGAATAGCATAGGTGGTATAAGATATTCGATTGCTTGAATTTGCAATGATTTCAAATAAATTTAAGGTGAGTTTTAGTCTTACTATAAGCTAGTTCATTTACTTGGTTGGAAAGAAGGATCCTTTTGAGTTTGTAGCATTATTTAAAAATTCAAAACTTTCTCTTTTAATTATATTCTCTGACATGTAGCCATGAAATCCACTTGTCTTGATTACGAGCATGGCCCTAGTCTCATATGTTCTCTACCTAAATTTGGGGACACCTCTCTGGTCTAATATGATTTAGAAGATTATAAGGAAAGGGCTAGAAATCCTATGATGAATCCTATGATATAAAAAATAGTAGAAAGTGGCTTGGTTGAAGTTGCAGCCTTTCCCATGGCTATACAATGCCCTTAATTAGTCCTTGACTGCATGAATAGATATGAACCTCAAAATAGGTGCATCAAGACTGTAGATGGTAATGTTCTACTACATATCAATAGAAAAACCCTAATGTCTGTGATGAGAATCCCTCCCAAGGAACCATACTCTGACCTTAATATTAATTCTTCCTATGATTAATTTTCAATAAAGAAAACAATTTACAAGAGTGTGATTGCTAGGAATTGGCTCTTGAAATTCCAAAAAGGAGGTTCAATATTGACTAGGCCATTAACAAGAAATCATATGATTCTAGAAGTACAAGATATCATGGTATTACTGGTATTACAATAAATCATATGAAAGGCAATGTTCATGCATATTATTGGGAAGACTAGATGTACTTCTTCATACAAGTGATCCTCTAAAGAGAATAATATTTGGATTGGGCAGAAATTGTAGCTGAATGTTTGCATCAAGGTTTAAGTAATTATTTAGGAAATAGAGAATTTTATATGTCTTCATACCTCCTCTATTTCCTGGTTTCTACGAGACAATGGGTAGGGTTACTTCATACACCCTTGGCTAAAGATAATAAAATTTATGATTATTACTCACAGTTACAAATGCATAACTGCTATGAGGATTACAGGAGGGTCAATGATGTTTTTACTGGGAAAATGACTTTTGAATTGTCAAATAACATTAATAAGAGGTTTTTTGATGAAGCTATGTAGTTAATTAATATCTATGGTAGTTTCTTCATTCAATTTTCTAGGTTCACTTATATTAGAGTTGGGGGTTTTGATGTTGAACCCTTAAGGTTTCCCAAGTATGTTTTTGATTGATTTGTGCTAATAGAAGTCTGTAGGCAATTAGCACATGTAGATAAAAAAATTCCTAATGAAGAATAAATTTGGTATATCTTTTCCTATTGAAATTGGACATTATTCATGTAAAATAACACCTGATGCTTTGAATTTAGAATTAGATCTTAAGAAATTCAATTTTCAATACTTCACAGCGAAACCACAATTTGACAGCAAAGGTTTTTCCAGAGATGACTTGGACCTTGGAATAGGATTTTCACATATTCTTTAATTAGAGGATTATTGGGAGGATTGTTCATATGAATTTGAAGTTAGAAGGAGACTGTGGTCCAAGTTTTACCTAGGTTAGATAATTACCCTTAAATTAAGCATGGACATTTCTAGAATTGTTAACAATGATGAACATGTGATTGATCCACAATTTGAGCAAATAAAATAATCACCTATTCTATAAAATGACTGGGAGAAAAGTGAGGAAGATATAATTGAGTTCAAGACCCTTCCAGTGACAAGGAAAACTGAAAAAATGGCTGAGAGAGCAAAATTTTGGAGGAGCTCAAAACATAGTCTCCCAATAATGTACAACAATAATTAAATCTCCATTCCCAATAAGCTCATCTAACCAACCTAATGCTATATGTGATGCAGGTACTTCCAAGTCAAAAACTAGAATGAACCCTATCATCAAAGAATCTAAGAAGGCCCTTGTAACTACCCTAGCTCCTCGTGCCACTAGGTCAAGGACTCAAAGTAAAAAGAAGAATCAAATTTCTAAAAGGGTGATTGTGGATTTGAATTCTAAAGAGGATTCAAGAGAAATCAAAGGTGATAAAGAATCTAATTTACCAATGGTAGAAGAGGTTAGTATAAATCAATAGATAGTGATTCCTTTTGATTCTACCAAATTGATGATTGTTTCAATTGTACCTTCTAATCAACCAAACCCTGATAGAGAAGCCTTGGCTTCTGCACATAAATGGATAGAAAGTTTGATTAGTCATAACAGGAAAGTAGTTCCATTTTCTTTACCCTTGGAAGATATGGTGAGAAAGTGTTTAGGGAAAGATCCTAAATCCAAAAAGTTAAAAATAACATCCAGGGTAGATGTTGACCCAAACACAGGGAACTAGAATGTAGAAATTACTCGACCAAAAACCAATGAAGAAGTTCAAGATCCTACTATTTAGGATTTTATATTTGAAAAGGTAAAGCTTGGGACTGCATCACGTGTCACTGATGTGTATCATCTAGAAGAATCTACTAAAAGGATAGTTAGCAGAACTTGGAAGGATAAAAAGGATAAAAGAGAGTTAAGATAGACTAGGTAGTCAATTGTAGAGTATATCGACACCATTCATAGTCCAGATCCATAACCAATTTCCCAAATGCCCATGTCCTTTGACCTAAAATATCCTATCAATCAAAGGATGTTAGATTAGACACACAGAGGCAAAATGATTACCAAAGTATTTGATAGTTGGTTAGATGGCATCATCTTGAAAGGTACAGAATACATTCATAAATTGAAGGATGTATATGATCTAACCACAATCACTATTGAAGATTTGAAGACTCAGAACACTTTATGGATAAAAGAGGAAGGAAAATAGATGAGTGTGATGAATTAGATTGATGAAGTGCAAAAATATGGGATAACAAAGTTTTTGTCAAAAAAGAACTTGACAGGACTGGATGAAGATATATTATATGCAAGTAAGAAAAATGTTAAATAGAGAAATTCGGTATCTAGACAAGGATGATTGGAAATCACAAAAATGATCAAAAAATAACTAAATTTATTCAGTCATTAAAGCATGATCTATAGAGCATTTACATCAATTACGTAAAAGATGATGGAAAACTAGAGAAGGACATCAATGTTGTGACTTAGTCCTTTAGGGAAAAGATTAACTTCATTAAATAAAGTGACAACTTATCAACTGAAAACTTCTCTCAAATTTTAAAGGTAGAGTCACTTCTTTGTCACTGTATCGACATACTCCTAGAGCACATAAAAAAGATGGGAAAATTTGGAGGGAAGAAAACATCTGGAAGGTAAGGATAAAACACGTCAGCATTCCCAATCTTTCTAAAATTTAGGAGTTCATTACAACATTTTAGGAATGGAAATCTCAATGTGTCTACCCCACCAAACATAGCAAATTTGGAGATCCTAGTCCGTCACTTCAATAATGATTTTACTTACATAGTCTCTTTTATTCAATTATTCAGTCACTTTTCTATTCAAAACTTGATCTTTATTAAATTGTAAAAACTAAATCCCATATGGGTTAGAGTTACTTTAACTCTAGTTTAGTTTAAAATATGGATGAGTTAAGGAAACGATATATATTTTTGGTTGTAAAAGGATGGGGACATAAGAAAAAGAGAAAAAAATAGAGGGAGTTGAAAATTTAAGAATTGAACCATTGTTTTTACAGATATATGTGATGTTTGTCTGAAACATTTTTCATCTGTGAATGAAAATGAGAATTAATTATTGAGTACTTATATCTGTGAGTTTGAGTATTTGAAAGTGTGTTTTTTGTGTGAAATCTTCCTTCATATAGTAATTATTTTTACATTAGACAATCTAATATGTGTGTTTTATCATTAACTGGTTTAGCATATATATGTTTATCTATTTAATCATTATTGAAAATAGAATCTTTGTATTTTGTTACCTATCATTGTTATAAAATCTTGTATTCATAACATAATGATGTATGGATATTAGTCTACCTTTAAACACTTTCTGGTTAAAAGTGTATCTAAATATTTAAATTCATTGAAAATATTAAAGGGAGTTTTACCTTAATTTAGAGGGGAACTAATCTTGATAGTTCACCCATTTGTTGTTTAACTTATTTTTTCTTGAGAGAAGGGTACAAAGTTAAAATAAAATATCTTTATATAAGGACAAATCTGTTAGCCAACAGTATGTATGTATGTATGTATGTATGCATTTATATTCCAATTCTAAAGGGATGATATTTTTGAGTGCTAAGATCAATAAGAAATTCTAATAAGTTCTACATGACTTGGTCTTTATATGAAAACCTTGATTCTTCTCCAATTTTATGGACTATATCGGACATGCTATCATTCTAGTATTTTTGTTCTTCAATTGTATATGAGTTATCTTATTTAATATAGTTATTTATTTTAAGCTACAACTGATTTGAATATATTTTACATTTTAATTATAATCCCCCTTTATAGATTTGTAACAGAAATCTAGCAAATATGACAACCTTTAATCAATACATGTTTAACTATATTGTGTTCTAGTTCCCTTTGACTCTTTACTATGTTTGATTGTTGGTGTACTAAAATAAATTATAATAAATATTGGTTCTTTGATTTATTAACCTACCTTAGTTTAAGTGCCATTGTTGAAGCATTTTCATCTTGTGTAGTCCACAGGCCTCTTTTCTACCTTACCCTTCCTTAATTTTTGAGTTTATTTTTGGAAATATTTCCCACTTTAGTTAAAACCATCATCTTTACACTCACTTATAGTAGATATAGGTCTATCCATAGTAAACTCACCCATGGTAAATAATCTATATCATTCACCTCTATTCTTCCAATAGGTTGTTATAAAATTGAATACCTAATAACTCATGCCTTGAAGTGAAATCATTCACTAATCCTAAAATTTTAGAGGCTACCTCATAGTATTACTGGGGTGTACAAAAAACCCACATCAACAATACACATAAATTGGTGTTAGGAGAGCTAACACCTATACTTCTATCATTTTTGGGAAAGGTATCCTTAAGTTTCACTAGAAGCACTTAGAATATTAAAAAGAACTACATCATTTAATAACTTATTGTTACCACCTTTAGAAATCCATAAAAAATCAAAGTTTGATAAATGAGTCATGAGAGGATATAGAGCCCAATAATTTTATACAATTGGATAACCTCATATTCCTATCCTCCCAATGGCTCAACAATAATAATTGAATAATCCTCCACCACCTCCCCCTCATGATCCAACTTGGATAAGAGGTTCAGCTATCAATGTTGTTGGAGTCATGCATGATATCCATTGAAACCTAGAGAAATATATTACTATCTTTTCTCCCTTAGGAGGAAGGAATATGGAGGAACATATCAAGGCCTTTAAAACTACTTTAGGGATATTGAATATAACTCCCAAAGATGTGGCTTACAGATTATTCCTTCACATTACAAGATGCAACCTATGATTGGTTCTTAAATACCCAAAAGGTTCTATCATGACCTAACCTAACTGCCATAATACTTTCTTGGCACAATTTTTCCAAGTCACTATTCCAAGTTTTCTTTACCAGTACTTTGACAACATGAGGTGAGAACCTAATGAACCAAACTAAGCTTTTAATGCCAAATTTCAAAATATATATAGAATATTATATCGTTCCTATCAACCAAATGAGGCATTAGATCTCAAGATGTATAAAAATGCACTAGATCCCATCTCCATTATGTTCTTTTGTAGTGTTGTTTAAGTTACTTCATTGACTTTAGCTTATGTTTAATCTATCAGTATTGATAAGAAGCTAAATACGTAGATGTTATCCTTGGGCTAGCTTGATCTTGGCCCAATTTTCCCAACTTTCACTCCAATTCTAGGCATGAATAAAAATATTATAACCCAAAACCAAAACCAAGTATACATCTCAATGCCTTTGACCCATACTTGCCCTAACCAATGCCTCAACTTACTAAATAATTCTATGTCTACCTCCAACCAACAAAGTCAAATTCAGCCCTTAATACTAGTCAATACAGCTATTACATAGGGTACTAATTATGATTCCATAAAGATAAAATTGTAATCAATATAGAGGATGATACAAAATTTAATAATGACTAATGAGTTTTTGAATATGTAAAAATGCATGGGTAATATATGTGGATATAATACTAACCATAATTTTGGATTTTAGAGATATACTAGACCTTTCAACAAGTCTTAATATAATCAAGAACAATAATTCCCATCTAATAAGATACCTATGATCAATATCATGGATGTGGCTCTTCCAAACTAGTGCAAAGATCATTAAATTGTAGAACTTGGTGAGTTAGATTGTATCAAATTTTGCATTTCATTTTAAATCTTCCAATAGGAAGTAGAAAGGCAAGAAAATCCTACACATCAAAAAGAGTCATCTTCTTCCAATGATTCAAGCCACACTAACATAACAATGGTTTTTAAAACATATGAATCTCTATTTCTAGATGAAGATGATAATTAACTAGAGGATGAACCTAACAAAATCCACACCTTCTAGCATTATCATCAAGATAGATAAACATGCAATCTAAGGATTAAATAGTCCACCATAACTTCAACACCTCATAATAATAATGTTACCACTCCTTTAGATTTTAAGACTAAAAAAATCCACCTCCTCCAAAGAGAGATGAATAGTTATAAATTGTAGAACCTCCCAACAAAAGAGGATACAACATTGTCAAGGATATGAAGAAGGTAATAGAAAACATCACTTTACATGAGTTGGCCCAGATCACTGAATAAAGGGATTTGCTACTAAAATACATATAATGATAAATTAAAGAATGTACAAGTGAATGTGATGATATATAAAGATAAATCATAAGTACCACCCTTTTTGCTAACCATCAAAATGTTTGGGGAAAATATACACAACTATCTGGTTGACTTAGGGGCATCATCCAAACATGATATTGAAAACTATATATAAAAGGTTAGGTTTGACCCCTAACAAGTCCAAAATAATATTCCTCCAATTATAAAAATCTTTTACCCCATGTTTTGGATAATTACATATCCATCTGGCATTCAAATGACATGTGCAATAGACTACTAATATATTGGCCATTGACATTCTAAAAGCTTATGGCCTCTTACTGAGTAGGGATTGGTCTAAAACACTTAATGAATACATGGATATTGAATTCTCACACATGTGGTTTCCATGTAAGGGAATATCCAACCAAATCCAAGTGGATTGTGAACCCAAAATGAAACACATGATCTGGATTACAATACCACCAACAAAAAGGTAGACTTTGTGTCCACACATGCAAGTGTGTACATGTTCACCACTAAATAAAAACATAAATTACATGAACAAGAATTTTAAGGTCCTTCCATGCTGTGGACACTCCATTTTGATGGGGCTAGGTCAAAATAAGGTTCAAGTGTGGGAATATCCCTCATAAATCTAGAATGGAAGCAGTATATGGTATCTTACATATTGTAGTTCCCATGCACAAACAATAGGCTGAGTATGAAGATATAATCCTCAATTTTGAATTTGTACTAAAGTATAGTGCCAATAAATTACATGTCTTTAGCAATTTCAATCTAGTTATAAACTAGTTTAGAAAAAAATACCAATGCAAACTCACTTATTTGAAGAAACAAAAATATCATGTATGGGACCTAATTAACTCTTTTGGTTCCTTGAGCATCAAATTTATTCCAAGATAAGAAAACCAAATAGTAGATTTAATTTTAACTTAAGTTGATAATTTATAACCACTATAGGAGTTTAAAATGTAGATATTATCTATGGATTTAGTTCCTTATCCTTCTATTCTATATAATATATACCATTTTTAGGTGTTTGAGGATGATGAACAAATCTTAGAGTTCCTTACCAATTATGGAGCCTTAGAGTCTTAATTGATAGATGAAAATGAAAATTAACCTATGCAAACTGAATTTATGGGTCAAGAGGACATTCTACAGCTAAAATAAAATTTCATCCCTTTAGAGATGGTTTATTTAGAGTGAGCCTTTGATATAGATCCACAAGCTTTGAAGCAAAAGTAGTTCAAGGAAAATAAATCTAAGTTCACCAAAAAAAACTTAAGGACTAATCAACATCCCCAATACGTGAATGTGGGTCTAAGATTCACTAAGAATGAAAAGTATAGACTCAATACATTACTCATAGACTATAAGGATGTCATTTCATGGACTTATGATGACCTGAAGATCTTTGACCCCAGGGTAATCACTCACACTATCCCCCTCAAACCTAATCATAATATTTTTAGGTAAAGATAAAGGCCAGTGAATCTAATATTGGAAACTATTATATAATTATAGGTGTAAAAGTTCCTATATGTTTAAATCATTTTTATAATCAAGGACTCAATGTGGGTAACCAACCAAGTACCAGTCAAATAAAAATAGAGAAATTCGTATGCATTGATTTCAATAACTTGAACAAAGCATCAGAGAAATATAATTACCCTATACCTTATTTGAATGAGGTTATTCAAAAGGTGAGTATATCACAGGTGATGTCTTTTTTGTATGGGTTATCTAGTTATAATCAGGTCCTAGTTGAAGCAGAAGATATGATGAAGACTGCATTCACTACCAAGTGGGGAAATTTTACATATAAAAGGATGCCAATCAAACTAATTAATGTAGGAGCCACCTTCCAAATAGAAATGGATTTTTAATTATAAGGTTTGATTGGTAAATGTATCATCATTTACATGGATAACCTCACTATGTTTTAAAAACTTGAGCTAATCACGTTGAACACTTGTAGAGAGTTTTTGATAGATGCAAAAAATATGGAGTCTCCATGAACCCAAATAAGAGTATCTTTGGAGTAACTAAAGGAAATTTTCTAGGCCATATTATCACTAAATATGGAATTTCCATTAATCCATATAGATCCCAATCCATCTCAAAGTTGGAACCTCCCAACAATAGAAAGGAATTAAAACCTTTTTTTGTAGATATCAAATTTGTCAAAAAATTCATTTCTAGTTTTGCCAAAATAGTCAAACCATTGAATGTTATGCTGAAACAATATGAAAAAATAGAGTGGATGGAATAATCTTAGAAAGAATTCAAGGATATCAAATTTGATATCACTCAATCTCCAATTATGATAAGTCTAAATTTCAATAAAGATGTTTACCTCTATTCATTTGCTTCAAGACATACCATAGTTGTTGTACTATCATAAGGGTATAAGGTAATGAACATCCCATTGATTTCATGAGTACCAATATGAAGGATGCTAAATTGAGATATTCTATTATTGAAAAATAAATATATGCACTGATTAAATTTGTTTATAAATTTAGACACTACATCTTGTGAAACAAAATGTATGTCATTGTCCTGACCTAGTTGTCAAGCTTATGCTTAGATAGAACTAATTAGGTGAAAGGAGAGGTAAGTAGATGGAAAATTTATAGGAGTTTGATCTAAATATTAGAACTAAAAAATGGTAAGAGCCTATGTTATTATCCAACTAATGGCTCAAACTTACCTACACATCAGTATTGAAAAAATTAATGAAACTCATATAACTAGAGGTGAATGGTACTCTTAGATCCTCCATACCTACTCATAAGTATTTTCCCTCTTGAATAAAATATAGAATAAAAACAATCCCTCGAGCTTAAATGAACTGACTACATGATAAAAAATGTATTCTTATATATATAAAACTATGAAGGCATATATATTAGATACGTGTCAAAATAATAAGATAAATATATCATGGATAACTTTCATAAAATGGTAGGCAATGGGCACCCCTTAGGTAATACCACAACTCAATATTTTAAAGATAGGGTACTACTAGTCCATAATATTCAAGTACACTCATAACCATGTTAGAACCTACCATGATTTCTAAATATTTACTAAAATAGAAGTGAATGTTTCCATGCCTTTAAAGATGATTATTGAATGATGCCCCTTTTCCCAATGGGGTCTTGATTTTATTGGGGTAATAAACCTAAACTATTCATCAAGACACAAGTTCATCCTTACAACTATAGAATACTACACTATGTGGATAGAAGTAGTAACAAAAAAAATTTATAGATTAGTTGATGTCATCAAATTTTTGGAATAAAATATAGTGACCAGGTTTGGTAACCCCTTTTCCCTAGTTTGTGATAATAGTCCTACTTTTCAATCATCCAAATTCATAGAATGGGCCTATGATAATCAGATTACATTTAAATTATCTTTAATTTATTATCCATAAGGGAATGGAGTAGATGAATCCACTAATAAAAATTTGGTAGATGCCATTAATAAATAAACACAAGACAAACCATGAGAATGACATCTCTTATTGAAATATACGCTATGGGTTGACAAAAATAGACACAAACAAGCTCTTAGAGTTTCACCCTTTCTATTGGTATATGGATAGAAACTAATCTTCAGTATCACTCTCAAGATACTAACATATTTATTTATGCAAGATTATATGGGTGAGGATTAAATAATACAATCTATGATATTTGATATAGCCTTAAATGAAAGACACAAGAACTAAAGTCATGTACAACTTTAGTAAACATCAAGATATTATCAAGTGATGGTTTAATAAAAGATCCAAATCAAGGTCTTTAGGATTTTAGGCCTAGTCCTCTTATGGGATAAATCCCATGAAAGGAAGAGATATCATGACAAGTTCAGTCCCTTAAGGATTAGACCATATCAGATATCATAAATCCTTAGTAAAAATGTCTTTTGATTAAAATACCTTCAAGCTAATGACCTCACCTTTCTAGTCAACATACAGTTTTTGAAGCATTAATTCATGCTTTCTCCAATTGGAGAAGCATCAAAATGAACTATAAGTGAAAGTTTATATTAGTAATAGACTAGATTTCATTGCTTTATAAATTAGTTTTATACTACTTTCTAGGCTAGATTTCCTGTTATCAACATTTTTCTTCTAGTAGAATAATCGTTATGATTTCTAGGTTAATTTTTTTTAAATGCAGAACTATCTCACCAATTTCTTAAATTGAAAGTATGAAGATGTGCCAAAATAAAGGGATGATATGTCAAGAGGCACCACTGGTCTTCAAGAAGATTTATTCTAGTAGTACAAGAGTGTCTAGGATTGAGGTATGTATTATGACTAAACTAAATTTTATTTAGATCTAATAAGTTTACTAGGTTTTAAGGACTTGTTCTGATATATTCATACAAATTTTAGAAAAGGTTTCTATTTTTGAATATTCATTGCACTATTATATGCTAACACTTGGATATGAAATAATAAACATATAACCCAGTATACACTGATAGGGACATATTGACAAATAAGTTTTCTTATTCATACAACTAGTCAATGGTGGTCACCAACCATTCTATTAGTTTTTTTTTAAAATCCCATAAACTGATAAAAGATGGGTGATTTGAGTAACCTCTACCAAGGCTATAGATGTCTGGCTGCAATAGAGAAAGGATTTGAGTGGGAGTAGAGGTCTCTCTATCATGACTATGGATGTTTGGATGATAACAAAGCAATACCTAGGCTTCCTTTATTTATTTGGTTGCAAAATTAGAAGTCAAAATGAAACCTACAGTGTTTATTCAATTCTCTATTAAAATTTTCATAACAAAATAAAATTTATCTCACTATATCACACATGAATCCAATGAATGGAAAGGTTAGTATGTTGCATAAAGAAATAGGAATTTGTTCCAGAGTCTTAGTTTCCTTGTTATTTTCTATCAAAATTAAGTTTTCTTATAATATATATTACTAAAATTATAGATTCTCAAAATCTCAGGATTATTTTCCTACACACACACACACACACACACACACATAGTATATTATCAATTTTAAATAGGGACCCATTATGGTAAAATATTTAATTGGGGAGGCCATTAACCTTATAATTCCATGTTTCTAATTGTTCTTCATTCACAGTCTAAGGTTAGTCAAAATTGACAAGAAATCAAACTATGAAAATCAAAGCTTGAACTAATATTTTAAGTTATGTTATACATTGGGTTTTCACGAGTTATTTTTTTGATGTTATGGTTTACAAACTAATGGTATTAATATTTTTTGTCTTAGTTTTGCATCTACTTTGTGTGATTGTAGGACCATTGGCAAAGATTTATTAACCATCCATGAGCAGGCCCCCACTTCTATTACATGGGATTGATACATGCCTCACTCTCGTATCATCTAAAACCTCAAGCTATTATAAATTTATAAATTTAATGATATCAATATATTTAAATTCAATGGGTGACATTTAAGCTTTAAATGGAACTTTCAAAAATTGATAAAATTCAAAGTCTTTCAACTTACCGAGCTTCAAGCTATTGCCATGTGGTGCATTTTTTAGAAATTGATAATGTGGAGACTTCACTTTTTCATCTAAAAATTTTAATGGTTCCAAGCCTCCATAGTTTAATACTTTTGATCTTTCACCATTTTGAGCAATTCAACACTTAGCCGATTTATGTTAAATGAAACCACAAAAGGATTAAATAGACTATTCTAATGGCTATATGCTTCCATGCTCTAAATTCCCAACACTTGGTACATTTACATCCTAACTCAACTTTAGAAAAGTCAAAGTATAGTAAAGTCTAAAATTATGAATTCTCTAATCCCTTGGGCTTCCCAGGCCACTGAGATATCTCCACATGTCTACCTTCCACTACCCAGGACCTTATGGGACATACACAATTCAAATTAATAGCTTCATAGTCTCTAAACATCCTGAGTCTCTATGTACTTGAGATTATTCCACATGGCTTGATCATGTTGACCCTTGATTTTGGAGCATACAAAAAATGATGGAAGGTGAAAGAGCTGATAAGACAAAAGCTAGACAATTGTCATTTTATAAAAGGGGATGTAGCTAAGGTATGGAAAGAAAAGGTTGACATCATGGAAAAAGAACCATTCAATAAGTAATCTATAGTTGTCTTAGAATTGATGACTAGACACAGAGACTTAAAAAAGTATTGCCATATGGCAAGAAAACCAACCTACCAAATATGAGTAACATATTCAAATTGAAATGGGAATTAAAAGAAATTTTTGTTATCTGCATTGATGGTGCATGAATGTATTCATTACTTAGGATTATGAACAATAAATTAAAAATATATGAAAAAGGGGAATTAACTTCACCATTACTCTCTCAAGATTGTGAACAATAAATTAAAAATATATGCAAAAGGGGAATTAACTTCACCATTAATCTCTCAATCTAGTTATTATATCCTTGATTTCTTCATCATCCCAAAATCCCTAGTTTTTTCAGCGAGCTACCATAGAATGAACTAGTCTATTCAGTTAGTAGTGCCACATCAACACCATGATATACAAAATAGGTATGAATTTGTATGTTATTATTGAATATTAAGTTTAGTTCCCAACCCATTTAAAATACATGTATATTGTATTTTTATCTAAATATGTTGTTCTAAATATGTTCATGATGCATGCATATTTTGCATGATCTTAGGCATATAGTTCTAATTTTGAACTTGTAATTTTAGATGATGATTGACAAGTTTAGGCATCCCCATAACAAACTATATATATTTGTATCTGCTAACTATAAAGTGTGTATATCTTTGGATACTAAGATCAATAGGAAATTCTAAGAAGTTTTGCTTGACTTAGTCTTTATGTGCAAATCTTGATTCTTCTCAAATTTTGTGGACTGTATGGAATGTGATATCATTCTAGTATTTTGGTTTTTTGATTGTGTATGAGTTATATTATTTAATATAGTTATTCATTTCAATCTATAGTTGATTTTAATGTGTTTTACATGCTAATTATAATCCCCCATTGTAAATGTACAATAATAATCTAGCAAATACAGTAACCTTTAATTCATGCATGTTTAATTATAATGTGTTATAATTCCATTTTAATCTTTACTATTTTTTATTTTTGGTGTGATATAATAACTTACAACAAATATTATTCCTTTTATTTCTTATCCTAACTTAGTTCAAGTGATGGTTTTGAAGGATTTTAATCTTGTGTAGTCCACAGACCCATTTTTAGCTCCTTCCTTTTTTAGTTTATTTTTGGAAATATTTCCCACTTTAGTTAAAACCATAATCCTTCCACTAATTTCAATTAGATATAGGTCTATCCATATTCAACTCACTCATGGTAAAAAAATCTATATCATTCACCTCTACTCCATCAATAGGTTGTTATAAAACCAAATACCCAATAACTCGTGCCTTAAAGTGAAATTCTTCATTGATCCTAAAATGTTAGAGGTTATCTCATAGGTTTAATAGGTGATCATAAAACCCACATCAAGACATTTTTTATTTGTGTTCTTCTAAATCACTATCTTTGAATCATCTCTATATTCACCTCGGCCAATTGGGGTAAAACTTAAACCACATAATAATCATCCATGTTCATATGTATCATAATTGTATCATCATAATAACTAGCATCAAAATCATGATCAACATATATTATGGATATAAAATTTTGATCATCTAAATTTACTAGTAAAGGTAATTCATTGGCATCCTCTTCTTGTTATACCTTTTTAGGTGAATTCTATTATTTTGAAAGATTTATACATTATAGATTTAAATTTGTTTTAATATATTTACATAGATGTATGTATAAATTTTTTATATAATTATTATATATTATGGTGAAACTATAATATATTGAGGTACTTATAACTATAATTTATCTTCAATATCAAATTCTAATTTTTAACAATACCTAAATGGTTGATTATAACCAGGGCATGTATATAAATATTTGTCATGTAAAAATTCAACACACTAATGTAGAGTATAAGTAAAAAATTAAATGGCATGTATCCATGGTATAACCAATAATAAATTATAATTCAAATTATTGGGAATTCCTTGAAACTAAGTAGATAATATTTTACATTCTATCTTAATATCCAAATTAATGAAACATAGAGCTTGGAAATGCACATTATCAAATTTGTGGATATTGTTATATGTATTTTAAAGATAATCCATATTAATACCCATTATATGTATGAATTTAAGGTTTAAAATATTCAAACTTGAACCATTATCTATCAAAACCCTTTTGACTTCCATATATTTGATTTGAACTTGTATAAACAAAGGAAAACTCTACTCAATAGTAAACTGAGTAGTAAAATCATAATTTATAAAATATATAACATCCTCAAAATATTTTAATTTATTTAAAACATATGAAAAATAATAATTATATGTGTCATAGGGCATATGTGTTTGATTCAATTCTTGATATAAAATATTCTTGAACATGGTATCTTTCTGAAGTAATTCTAACATAGAAATCTTAGTTGGTGTATTCCTTAAATGATCAAAAATACCATAACTATTAGATTGATTAATTTATCCCATTGTATTTTTTTAGATATGAGGATTTATTTATTATTATTTTCTTCTTTCCTTACCCAATGGGGCAATTAACCTCATCGAGTGATAAAAAACTAGAATGCAGGATCAAAAACTCAAATTATAGGATCTAATATAAGCCAAGGAAATTGGTAGAGGAATTATATGAGATAAAATAGAAGAGATGTATATGGGTAGGATGAATTAAATGAACCATATTAATCCTCTTACTTCTATATAAATAGGTGGAAACTCAAACTATGCCATGTAAAATTAAGCATCATAAAACTATTCATAATTAAGCTCCAAATTTACATAGGATTTTATCTTTCCTTTAAATAATGCATCCATGGATTTACATGAAATTTAAGTTTTTTACATATTAAGGAAAACAACATGTAAATAACATCAAAAATATTTTAACAAAGAAATAATGGATAGATTTAATCAGTATGATCAGGATTTTATTTATTAAAACAAAAATTAGATATCAATAATTTGAAACCCTAATAAAAAGGTTGAATGGATATAAACAGAACCCTAAAACAAACTAGGGTATTACAATATTCAATAATAAACAATTTCACCAATGCATTTTATTAAAAAAATTATATTAAGACAACATTAATATAATTAAGATTTAAAAATTGACTAAATCAAGATTTGTAACTAATGCAATAAATACACATGATTGATTTATAATTTCTTATTTTTAGAATAAGCTAAAAGGGGAAAGTACTAAGAAATGGATGATTTAGTTGGAAATCAAGTCTATAGAACATAAAAATTTACTATAAAATTGGCTATAAGTTTATGTGAGGGTATTGTGAATTAAGAATAGGGGTTCACATTATTTTGGGACAATGCCCACTATTTAGATAAGTCCCACCTGTGTTGTTGTCTATAGGTTGCATTGACATCCTTTAGTGTTTATCCCTTATGTGAATTTAATTATCTTTGACCTCACATATATGTATTGTATGTATGATAATATTCATCCAATCTATTATGTGCCTTATTCTTTACTTAAACCCCTATCTCAATGATAAGGAGGAACAAATGTGGTAAATGGGGGGAAATGGGTTAGGTACTAAAGTTGTGCTTGACATCAACATCCTGCACGTTAACTTCTTCCTACATATAAATACTCTAAAGAGGGATCAAAATCCATGTAGTTTCCAATGCTATGTTACTGTGTGTGAAATACTAATGAAATGTTATATGTTGGTGCAATCCTAGTGTAATTATATGTTTGAATAATGACTTGTGACTTTGTTATTGTATTTAGACTTAGTTTAGCACTAATTAGGCTATATGGCCTTATAATTGGGAATAATAGGTGATTTTTTATCAAGGTTTAATTACTTTAGAATAATAATCTAAAGATGGTTAGTCCATTATTAGTGAATACAAATCTAAAACAACTTAAAGAACATAACACCCTAAGCCTATTCCCTAGGATTGAGCTAGGTCAAGTAATAGAAGAATCAAATAGAAAGAAAACAAACATCATTCACCTTATTTGTAGACTCTTTAGATTTATAGTTTAAAAGAGGTATGTGCTTAGATTTTAAACTAGTGATATTTAGAAATGTTAAATCCACATGTGGGTAGCATTTCCCCTTACCTACTCTTGATTTGACATGAGAATGGTTGAGAATGGTTGAAGATTTTATAATTTGGTAGAGTAAGTTTGCATGAATAAGCTTGTATATAATGGCCAAAGGCCATTGTATTTATATAATTTTGGAATGAATGTGGTCAATTGATATAAGATCAAGATCAATGGTGGAGGAGTCCTCAAATTCATGATTACACACATGAAGTGTGCAAGAAACTCCATTTAAAAAAAAATTGCAGTGTGGAAGAGAATTGGAATCAAAAAGCAATAATGACCTCTTGAAGTGTTTAAGAGGGTGTCAGAGGGAGGAGTATGGAAGAGATTTTAAGAGAGTGTAATATCTTGATTGCACCCCTCTTGTTTCCCATTTATTTTTCCTTATGATGTCACTAGATGATGTAATACTGTAATTTGATTTAGGAAAATAAAATAATTCAAAAAGTCATAGAATTTACTATTAAAAAAATATTAGGCTTGATTAAGTGGAATTAATCAATAATTATAATAATGTGACTTTTGTAATGTTATTTTGTCAATAAAATATTCATTTAATAATATTGAAATAACACTTGCAAAGGATTGATTTGACTCGGTATGAACTTGATAATATTAATATTGTGATATGATTTATTACACTAGTCAGGGATGCGTCACCATAGTTTTAGATTAATAGGTAGTTATGTAGGTAAATTGGGTCAAACAATGATTTTTTATCAAATTTTCATGTGATTATGGAAAGTTATTCTAATTGTTGTTTAGACACAGAAGTGGTTAAAATGAAGTGTCTATATTTTACCCTTATTTGAGAATGCATTACAAGACACAAGGCATAGTAACATATTTTCAAAGAATTAAAAAGTTATTAAAAAGGAGTTGATAATTCTTTAAAAATGACGTGCTCACTTTTCACTTTAAAAATTATGATTTGATAAATCTAGATTGATGCCCCAAAGGGAACTTGATTAACCCTAGATGCCCTCTTGAGGGAATGGTAAAAGAATATTTTAAATTGGATGTGCCATAAAAATGAATAAAATGAATTTTTAATAGGGCAAAGAGGTCAAAAATTGAAGAATATTGAAGAAAATAGGCTAGAATATGGTCAAAGGAGCCAAAAATGGGCCTCCAAGGAAGAATAAAATGGTCTTGGGTAATAAGGGATGAAATTTTCAAAATTTCAAGATTTATATTCACCCTTGTGGGGGAAACATATTCATTATTACCCTCCCTTTTATAATAATTGAGCTCTAGTTTTTGGAAAGAATTTTAGGTGAATAATGGCTCCTTGTGTCCAATAAAGACACCTTAGTGACCGCATCTGAGGGTACAAACAACCACCGTAAGATGGGTAGTTAACAAGTAGGTTTATCCTTTGTAAATTTCATATTTATTAGCATTAATGGATAGATATATGGAAAATATTATTGGTTCTATCTATTTTATGGAAATATAAAATCAGTGGTTTTTCTCACAAAAATAGTGAAAACACCAAGAAATCAATAGTTTCACTGGAAATGACATAAACACTAAAGTGATCTAGAATCACCTAAATGATGAAAATGATTGAAAATTAAAAACACTAAATATTTTTTTGAAATCACTTAGAGGAAAAAAGTGTTGAATAACATGGTGAAAATATTCAATAGTAAAACCATTAAAGTAATTGGTGAAATCACCAAGAAAACAATGAAAATGCTCTAGGAAGGAAATTGGTATAGGAAGGAGAGAATTAGGTTTATTTAGAAGCTAAGTGTTAAACTGATATTATTATAGAAATAATTATGATTATGATATTTTCATCATTATTATAATTAGATTATATTTTCTTTCATAGATAGATAGCTATATTAGATCATTGATAGATTGGATCATTGATAGATAGCTAGACTGGATGATGATCTTATAGGATTGACTTGTAGTCTTGATTATGTGTGAAAGGCATTAAAATTATTTTCAATTAAGGTAGATATATACATAGGGTTTGTGCACCTTTATTTATAATTTGGGTTTATTACACATTTCTCACCTTTCTATGATCATAGTGGATAGGGCATACTTGAGTGCACTAATTGAGGTGGCACTCAATGACTTAAACCTTTCAATTAATGACTAGAGAGGCCACCATTAATTTAGAGGTTATGTGTTAGATTTTATGGATACTAATAAAAAGATGAACACTATATTAGACTAGCCCCCTATGATGACAAGCATTGTTAGAAGACTTGGTTAGTGGTTTTGATATTCCTATGGAGAGTGAGGTAGTATACATTAAATTAATTGAGACTTATGTAGACATTTGGTTGGATGACCTACTATTCAAGGATCCTTCTCCACCAATAGAAATTCATCAAGAGGTAGTGATAATTATGGCCATTTTCAATAACATCTTACTACCTAATAAGAGTGGGTAATTATTTAATATGGGCTTGGGTGGAGTGATTAGGGACATACTAGTTGACACTACTATCTTTATATGGGGGATAGCTATATTGGATAAGCTATATTGATACATACACATGGAGTCTTATAGATTCAATCAGAGCATTAGTGCATCCATATTTCTCTAGGTTTAGG